>JBAIZL010000002.1:33775662-34190662 GCA_036971475.1 Prosapia bicincta
TCTTGATGGATAAAATTACTTACATAGTAATATATTAACTTCATATATATATATATATATATATATATATATATATATATATATATATATATACAGTCGAACCTCTGTATTACGAAGTCGATTATCCAGAGAAAAAATTCGTTGTAGAGAGGTATTTGTTATTGAGAGGTTGTGTTGTCAAGAATGCTCCCACCCCATTTTTTCACTGCATGACAAACTCGCGGCACGAATAAAACTGAGTAACTGTGCTAGCAACATTGAAATGACTGATAAAAGGAAATGTTGGGAATGTACTATAGGCCTGTACAGTATCTATAAATGCTGAGTTCTTAGAATTCTTAACCGATGAGTCACTGCATTCTTAACTGAACTGAACTATAACATGCAGTCAATTGCCGACATGTGTTTCGCCTACCATTCTTGGTTTTGTTGACCTTCCTGCTGAAAATAAACAATTTCCTGGAAATGACATTGTGAGCTGCCTATACAACACTAATTTTCTTCAGTTAAAGTGAAGAAAAGAACTTCGTTATTGAGAGGTCCAAAATTTTTTACATAGAGGTAAATAAGCAGTATAACATCTAAAATGTCATGGGACAAGGTAAAAATTTGTTATATAGAGGCTCGACTGTATATATATATATATATATATATATATATATATATATATATATATATATATTCTTGAAATTTAATATTATCCATTGTTTTTCCGTTGCACTGACTTTATGAAGTTAATATATTACTAATTTTGAGTAATATTATCCACCATTAAGTGCAATAATTTTACCTTGAGTGATGAGGCACCTTTCGGTCTTTGACCATTGTCGAATCACTCAAATTGTCGAGTGATTCGACAATGGTCAAAGACCGAAAGGTGCCTCATCACTCAAGGTAAAATTATTGCACTTAATGGTGGATAATATTACTCAAAATTAGTAATATATTAACTTCATATATATATATATATATATATATATATATGAAGTTAATATATTACTATTGTAAGTAATTTTATCCACCATTAAGTGCAATAATTTTACCTTGAGTGATGAGGCACCTTTCGGTCAATTGACCATTGTCGAATCACTGATGTTTTTCTGTTTGGATGTTCGGTCTGTGAAGTTGGTGTTTGTTGACGTTACGCGCACTTATTCTTGATCTGTGTGTATGATATTTCTATATAGTATGTCTTCTGTATATGTTGTTTGTAGATTCATTAAGTTGTTGTGTATGTTTTTATAAATGTGGTATTTTTCTAGTGAGTTTAGTTCTATTGGGTTGTTATTTATTTCCAGTATGGTTAGGTTATTTTCGTAATTTGTTATTTCGTGTTTATGGGATATTAGGTGTGCTGCAACATTTGATACTTTAGAATTTTTGTTTTTGAATGCTCTATAATGTTCTTCAAATCTTATTTTAAATATTCTGGTTGTTTTTCCTATGTAAAAAGCGTTACAGTTGTTGCATGTGATTTTGTAAATTCCTGATAGGTTATGTTTTTCTGAATTTGTTTTGTGGTTTGTGTTATTAAGATATTTAAGATATTAAGATATTTTGCTATTTCGTCTGCTCTTTCGTTTCCTGGGACTCACAGTGTGAAGGACCCCATTGTAGAGTCATTTCTTTGCTGTCAGTTCCAACTTGGCGATTGTTTTCCTAATTTCACATATCTGAAATGATTAAGGTCCTTTAGAGTTGCTCATTAGCGACCCAAGGGCAGATTTCGAGTCGGTAAAATGCATATTTGCTTGTAAGTGGTGGACTGACGACAGCTTATCAGCACTGCACTTAAGGCTAGTAGTTCTGTATCCATGCTAGAGGATGAGTTCACTGGGATGAAATACGTATCATCGTTAGATTCATTGTAGTATCCTGCACCCGATACTCCATTGTCCTGTGACAGTGACTAATTCGTAAAAATTTTTTAATGATTTTTATAGAGTGTGTGGATCATTTCAAATACCTCCGATCATAGTATACCCGGATGTCCCCTTTTGCTCCGTTTGTTAGGTAAATTCAGTTTTATCCTTGAAAGCAACCAACTACTTTGTGACCTGGCGTAAAACATAGGAATTGGTATAGGAATACCTGGCATCGAAACTGCCATCGATTTTATTTTGTGATTAAAAGATTGTTTTATCCTATTGGCACCGAGAACAAAATTTTGCAATGGGTGGCTTGGTGCTAGAGATATGGTTGTCATGTATTTTGACCATATTTGTTTACTAAAGAAGAGGTCGATGGGTTCCACACCTAGCTCAATTTCCATTACAGCTATCGATGTTGTTTTGGTATAACCCAGGCATAAACGGTCTGCTCCTGATTGGATTGTTTGGACTTTCTTTAAATGAGACTTAGCCACTGATCCCCACACTTCACAACAATAGGTTGTTTTTGATCTCAAGAATGCGAGATAGAACATTTTCAGCGTGGATATGTCTGCACCCACATTTCCGATTGGAAATTGCTTTGAGTGCATTCAGTCTTTATGAGTCTTTATGTACTCTCTGTGTTTTGCCCACCTTAGTTAGGGTCGAAGATAATACCAAATAACTTTAGGTTCTTTTTCTATTTGAGCATTTCCCCTTCTATGTTAAGGTCAGGAGTGTATCCGACAAGTTTATTTCACCACGTAAAAAATGTGCACTTCGTTTTCTCTGCAAATACAAGCAAGTGACCATTTAGAGCACCAATTTGTCAACTTGTTTAGGGTAGTCTGCATTATTTCACACGCTTTTAAATGATCAGAGTCGCAATAGTTAATATAGTTTCATCATCGGCAAATGCCATACTTTCTACTTCTGGAGGAAACAATCTTGGTATATCATGAAGTGTGATATTAAAAATGATAGGGTAAATGATCCCGCTTTGTGGAATGCCATTTGGAATATTGTAAGGTGAGGAAATTTGATCATTTACGGTTACAACTATAAGACGGCTCTCTAAAATGTTGACAATGAATTGTAGCATTTTCACATTAATTCCAAGCTTCATGCATTTAAGTATTATGGTTAAATGGGGAATTTTTTCAAAGGCAGCCTCAAATACGACCATCACTGCTATTGTGCTCTTTTGTTTGTGAAGTATAACAGTGCATCATTTGTGCTCCTTTGATGCCTGAAGCCATAAATAACTTATTCTCAGCTTGTTTTTTGATTCCAGTATCCAAGAAAGCCTCTTGTTTACTAAACGCTCGAACAGCTTGCTCCTGCAGGACGTTGAGGATATAGGGATATAAAACCTTATTGATGATCCATCTTTCCCTGGTTTTAAAAGAGGGATAATATTTGCTGTGATCATTCATGAGTTCCAGAAATAGTTGAAGAGGTTCAGAACCTCCTGCCTCATTACATCAGAACAGTTTGTCGTCATTTCATTATGTACTTCATCTATATCTGGCATAGTGCTTTTCAGATCACCCAAGCAATCTTCTAGTTCAAACATGGAAAATGATTTATTGTCTGGGTCAGCATACTGAAAAAGCATTTCCGTTCTACAAGTATAGAACTCTTCACCTGGGCTTAGCTGTCTAGCCCTTGAAATTTTCCGACCTGAATTTTCAGAATAAAATTTGGCAAATTCCTTTGCTTTCGCCTTATCATTTGTCAGCATTTTCCCATCTAGCTTTCTAGTTACACCTATTTTGTTTGAAGTTTCTCCATTTATTGCCTTGAATCGCTTTCATACAGTACTCAATGGTTTATTGACGTTCATGGTACAACGAAGCTACGCCAAGGCCTTTGTTTCACCTCGCTAATTGCGCTTCGTAAAAGAGCGTTACACTTATTATAGAAGACCCTGTCACACGCAGATCTTGATTTCTTCCATCTTTTCCGGGTTTTTATCCGATTGTTCCGAAGCTCTTGAAAGTCATTGGTCCACCAACTATTCATATAGTTGCGCCTTCCTTTACCAACCCTCGGAATCGATTTTTTGGGAGCTCTGATTGGGTTCTTCTAGATTTTGCCTGTAGTAGTATTTCTCTCACCAACAGGTTTACTGGTTTCTTCTTTGAATTAATAACCCAGTTTGCTTTACTATTCTTGAACTTACTGTGAGCAGTAGCGTTATTTCTCTCTACCTTATTCCCTTCTTCTAATTCGAAATAAACCGGGAAATGATCACTGCTCAGATCCGAGCTTACATGCCAGTTTGAAAATTTTCCCCACATTGATGGCTTTGAAATGGTCAAGTCTAATGTGCTGAGAGTGTTTGTTGTAGCCAACTGAAAAGTTGGTGCAAATTTTGTATTGACCAATATTGGGTTGTTATTTAGGAGCCAGTTGTACAGAACTCTGTCGTTTCAATTCCCGCGCCAATGTTCCACGTCACATGCTTACTGTTAAAATCTCCAACTAATAATACATTTTTTCCGATTGAAAGCAAACAGTTAAAGTCATCTTCTTTTATGCCCTGATCAGTAATATATACGTTTACTGGGTGCAGCGTCGTTTCAATTCCGTTCTAAACATTTTCTGTAAATTAATTTTAAATAGATTCTTAGTGCTAAATTGTTATACAATTTGTAATTTACATATTTCTTAACAATTTTTACCCTAAAAATTTATTTTTAAATGAAAATGTGTGCTATAAATAATGATTTTGTAAATGTTAGGGGTTCCCTATACGCACGACCATTTACGTTACAAAACAGGGCGCAACCAATCGCAGGTTAAAAACTCTTTGTAGGGAATTTAACGCAGGTGCTGTAAAGAATTATTCAAACCACAGTATGAATTTAATTAAAGATATAAGTTACAATAAAAATATTGGAAAAATCCCAATACCATAAAAATAACTAATATTACAAGTTACCTAAGTTTAAACCCTTAGTAAAGAGTCTAGCTTGTAAATTATTGTAATAAAACCCTCTAATGATTTTGATCATTGAAATGTACTTATTGTACAAGCTCAATCGTGGGCAGCCTATAGTATTAGTTATTTTTGTGGTATTGGAGTGTTTTCTAATATTTTTATTATAATATATATTGTACTATGGTGCTCTTGATATTGTATAAAGATATAATATGTATATTATAGTTACTTATTTTCAAAATTAAATTTTTTCTTTAAATACAAGGAAGTCATATTATTATTAGCCCATGCTATTTGTACATTTCTTGTATCCTTATGGGGTACAAAATTAGATTGTCTCCTTTTTGTGTACTCTGGAAACTCTGTTTGCAGCAGAAAAATCATAAAAAACACCAATTAATCCTATGAAGCATACGATTATGAATTAATAAACTTTTTCATTTAGTGAGAAATAGAATATTAAAAATATATTTAGAGCTTGGTTAATCATGTCATCTAATGCTTGTTTAAATTGCAGGAATGGTAGTAAGAGGTTTTGATATTGGTATGAGAGAATGCAGTGAGGACTGTTATTGGGTATTCTGGTTTGATATTAAGTGTGCTTCAAAGGTAAGGAATGTCATTTTTGTAAATTTTAGATAAATATGAGTATGGTTTATTATAAACTGGATTGTCATATTTAAATACACGTTTTATGTTAAGACTCTGTTTTTATTTACTTATTGTTAGTCCAATAAAAATTTGTTTATGGTCTTTAATTTGGGATTTTATGAATTGTTTTTCTAACTAATGAATTTCCATGTTATTTTTCTATCAGATTATTATAATTGTTACTTCGAGATTTTGTTCTACAATTTGTGTGATAGTCTTGTTAGTTACATTTATTAAAACAACTTAAGGTGTTTAACGTGTTGGAACTTGATGCCCTATTAAAGTAACATTCTGAAAATTCAAGTCTTATTTTTGTACAGTTGAACAACTAGGTAATTTGTTTATTAGTTCCTCTACTTTCCTCAATACTAAAATGCAGAAAATAATTTTTTAAATAATCTCGATTAATCTCGTTATTCTACTTTACATGCAAATTATAAGGCTCCTTCGAAATCTTGTTGTTCCTGATACTGAACAAGAATCTGGGGCAGTGGCACACCTAGAATTATGTTAAGGGGTCAAGGACATGAACAACAGCAGGGGCATCAACAGGGGAGGGGTAATATTCCATCAAATCAATCACGTTACTTCAATGGATACTTTGCTTTACTTTAGGAATTCAAACTTAACAACTGTGTATTTTTAACGTATATTCCTGATGCTTTTTTTATTATTGATGCATGTGAATATTATTAATATTTTAATTTTTTAATTAACTAATGATGCTAATACTTCAGGCACAAGTAAAACTAAAAAGATGTATTAATAACACTTATTTATTTTTGAATTTTGGTAGTTGAATTTATGACACATGTAGTTTTTTCCTCAGTAGGGATGGCGCCACTTATCAGGGGATACATGCTAGGATTTCTGGGGACTGGATTTGAGGGGTTCTCATATATATATATATATATATATATATATATATATATATATATATATATATATATATATATATATATATATATATATTGATATTTTACGTTGTCCATTATTTTTCCGTTGCACTGACTTTATGAAGTTGATATATTACTATTGTAAATACTTTTATCCACCACTAAGTGCAATAATTTTACCTTGTGTGATGAGGCACCTTTCGGTCACATGACCATTGTCGAATCACTGATTATTTTTCTGGTGTAGATGTTCGGTCCATGATCAACTTCATATATATATAAATTCGAATGGACTTATTAAATTGCACAAAATTGAGAAACCAATTAGACCATTAGTAAATTTTATGAATGCCCCTTCTTATAAAATATCTAAAATCATAACATCTCTTCTTAAAGATAAAATGAAACTAAATAATAATCATACCATAAGTAATTCTATTAACCTTATTGATAAATTAAAAATAATTAATATTGATAATAAAACCAAATTAATATCATTAGATATAAAAAATATGTACACAAATATTCCTATAAAAGAGACTCTCAATATTATAAAATCTAGATTAGAGCAAAATGAAAAAGATAGAAAATTAATATTAGAAATTATAAATACATTAAAAATAATATTAAATCAAAATTATTTTGCATATAATAATAAATTTTACAAACAGGAAGATGGTCTTGCCATGGGTTCTCCCTCATCGAATATAATATCTGAAATATTTTTACAATATATAGATGATAAAATAAATAAAATTATACAGACATTTGATAAAAACGGTTATTGGTTTAAATATGTAGATGATGGATTGTATGTATCTAATAATAATGGTATAAACTTAATAACTATTTTAGATAAAATAAATATGATAAATAAAAATATTAATTTTACTTATGAAATGGAGGAAAATAATAAGATCAACTTTCTAGATATAACAATTATAAGACATATTAATGAATTTGAATTTAACATATATCGTAAACCGACACAAACTAACCAAATTATACCTAATAATTCTAACCATCCGTATAATCAAAAAATGGCTGCATTATACAATTTATTATATAGATTACATAAAATACCTATGAATAATGAAAACAAGATAAGAGAAAAAAACATTATCTATCAAATTGCAATTGAGAATGGTTATAAAAAGAAAACTGTTGATAAACTTAATTATAATATTTTAAAGAAACAAAATAATAATCTAATTTACAAAAATAATGATAAAAATGTCATATGGACTTCATTTACATTTTTTGGTAATGAAGTAAAAAATATCACAAAATTGTTTAAAGGTAGCAACATAAAATTCGCTTATAATACTAATAATAAATTAATGAATATAATGAAGAATAATAATATTATTAATATGCATGAAAAAAACGGTGTATATAAATTAGAATGTAATTATTGTAATAAAGTTTATATAGGACAAACTAAGAAGAAACTTAAAGATAGATATAAAGAACATTTTAATGCATATAAAAAGCCAGAAATTTATAAATCAAATTTTGCTAGTCATTGTATTAATAATAATCACTTATTTCCTAATATAGATAATATGATACTTATAAAAGAAATTAACAAAGGCCTGAGAATGAATATTTATGAAGCTTTAGAAATACATAAATATAATACTAATAATGAGTTGATAAATGAACAAATACAAGTAAAATCTAAATTCGATAATATATTCAGTGTTTGTAATGTTAGGGCAGCAAAATAAAAAAAAATAAAAAAATAAAAAAATTTTAACAACATTGTAATTGATTTGGCATAACTATTTATTTGATCTAATTTGCACATATGTTAATTTTAATTGTTTAATATTCCTGATGATGTTGGTACTGTTAGCCAACGAAAAGCTTTGAATTGTAAATTCAAATATAATTCTTGTATTTGTATTTTGACTTTTGTTCTTTATATATATATATATATATATATATATATATATATATATTTTTTTTTTTTTTTTTTTTTTTTTTTTTTTTTTTTTTGGACTAGGAGACTGACAGACTTACCTTGGTAAGAGTCCACACTGTAGTCTTGAAATAGAAACATATAAAAGCACTTAAACAATGATATATTTCAACCACACAGTGGTTATAAACTATAATTACTCATATGCTCATGGAAACAATATATATATATATATATATATATATATATATATATATATATATATATATATATATATATATATATATATATATATATATATGAAGTTAATATATTACTATGTAAGTAATTTTATCCACCATTAAGTGCAATAATTTTACCTTGAGTGATGAGGCACCTTTCAGTCAAAAAAAAAAAAAAAAAAAAAAAAAACATCAGTGATTCGACAATGGTCAATTGACCGAAAGGTGCCTCATCACTCAAGGTAAAATTATTGCACTTAATGGTGGATAAAATTACTTACATAGTAATATATTAACTTCATAAAGTCAGTGCAACGGAAAAACAATGGATAACGTTAAATATCAAGAATATATATATATATATATATATATATATATACATATATATATATATATATATATATATATATCTTTAATCTGTGCATCTGCGACATCTGATTTCTACTCTACACAATCTGTGATTACAACTTATATTTATTTTATTTCATTCTCTCATATTTCTTTTTGTGTTTTCTCTTCGATTGACAAAGACCACTGCGTGGTTGAAATATATCATTGTTTAAGTGCTTTTATATGTTTCTATTTCAAGACTACAGTGTGGACTCTTACCAAGGTAAGCCTGTCAGTCTCCTAGTCCAAAAAGAAAAAAAAAAAAAAATCTAAATAATCTTTACCAACCAAAACTAACCTAAATATATATATATATATATATATATATATATATATATATATATATATATATATATATATATATATTCTAGGTTTTGCAACACTGTTTTCTTGTGTTCACTTATAACTTTCACTATATGTACTTAAACAAAAATCGTACTTGGTATTTATGCAAGTTAATTTTCAAAGATTGGTAGTATCTCCATCATCGGGCATAACTGACCGGGGATTGTAGTAGACTGTTAGTTGTGTGGAATTTCCGTTGTCACAAGGTGTGGCGTACAGTTATTGTTCTATTTTCGGATTCACTGCACTGTGGGAGTCTTTTAAGTTTGTCTTGGGGTTAATTTTGTCTATAAGGTTGAAAAATTTATGTTTTTTTTATTTTTTTTTTATTTGTTCGTTCCTGATTGTAGTTGTTCCCAGATTGTCATTTTGAGGCCTTTTTGTAATTTTTTTATAAGGTGTACGTTTTATAATGTGGGAAATGTGTGTTTGTTTTTGTTGGCGTTTGTAGCTGAGTTTGAGGTTTGATGTATGCATTGAGGTGTTCTTGATTTCTGTCTTTTAATTTCTTTTTTGTTTGGCCTATGTGCCAATCTGGGCATTCGATTTTGTATATTCTGTTTTTAAGTGTGGGACATATTTTTTCCGGTTGGTTTATTTTATTGATTATGTTTCCTGTGTTTTTGTAAGCTATGTTAATATTATTATTTTTTAGTGTTTTAGTTATTCCTTTTATGTTGTACCCTGTGTATGTGAATGTGGCCATTTTGTTGTTGTTTGTAGTTCGATTTTAGGTTGTTTTAATTTATTTAATATTTTAAATTGTAATTTATCTATAGTTTTTTTATTGTATCCCTTTTTTTTGGGCTATTTGATATATTATTTGTTTTTCTTTGGCTTTTTCTTCATTTTTTAGAGGCAGTTTTAGCTTTCTGTATAAAAGTGAGTTGTAAGCAGCCATTTTATGTTGTGGGGGATGGTTGGAGTGGTTTGGTATTGTATTAATGGTTTGTGTGGGTTTCCTATAAATTGAATGTTACTTGTATTTCTGGTTATTCTTAGGTCTATATAGTTTATTTTATTGTTTATTTCTTCCTCCATGGTGAATTTTATGTTAGGATGTAAGTTGTTGATTTCATTTAGGATGATATTATTATTTATTGCTTTATTTTGTGAGATGTATAATCCATCATCAACATATCGTATCCACACAACCCCAATGGACATTGGACATTTTAAAACGCAATAGTGGAAGTGAAAGTAGCGGGCCAAGCCTGTCCTGCTATCAGAATAGGTAAACAAAGTCGATCCAAAGGGCTGGTTTTGGCTAATGAAACGAAAGAGTTGGGACCCTGTTTTATGAGTAAAAGGGGTAAATCAGCCCTAGGACAAGACGAACATTTCCTTCTGGACATCCTGAACCATTGACTGTCAGATGCTGTTCCGAGGCTAAGCCTTAATCCATAGCCCAAGATGGAAGTGGAGATGGTCAGCTCTTCAACTGCCACGATTCGAAATATAAAATTTTTTAAATGTAACTAATCAGTTACCACGCAAACAGTATTCCAAACATGAGCCTTTAGCCCATTTCATCTTCCTCAAGCTAGATATGTGGTACGTTGGTCTAGTAATAGAGATGGTATGCCCCATATGTGAGTCAGCTTGTATATACCAATAGTTAATTTATTAACATTATGGAAGCAAATGTATTGAATTGCGGCTGCAAAAAAGTAACATATATATCAATAGCTGCCATATGTATTAACATTATAAATGCATATAATTTGTAGCCGAAATATAATGAATTAGGACAAAAATCTACGACAATATCATATATGTCCCTATTATATTTTACCCGTGTCACATGAGTTGTTCTGTGTACACAATATATTTAACGCTCACTTATAATCACACTGACTATAGGAGAGTTTGTTGTCAATTGCGTTACTATAGGAGAGCTTATTGTAGATATCACATAAGCGTTAAAGGACATTATGAAAAGTTTTTGTGATGCTCACAAAATTAAAACATTTCTTTAAAGGAATAAGAGAAAACTAGTTGAAAGTATGAAAGAAGAAACTGAATTGTTAAATGAGGAAATGGAAAAATATAAATAACTTATTTAAAATACAAAACTGTAAAGTTTTTTATAAACATAAATAACATTGTTATAAATCTTACATCATAACTTTTACTTTTAAACATCCTAGGAAAAAATATTTGTATCCTTCAAATCCTTGGAGTTTGACAGTTGAACTTCACTAGACACCCTGGATTAGCTTCAATATTAGGCCTAAATATATAGCCCTTTTTACATCAAAATCTGTTATTGTATTCTACATGAATGGTGTTTGTCAAATATTTCATTGAAAGTTACAGATACTTGAGGAGTTGCTATATTGTTAACTTCATTTTGAGATGAGCACTGATACTGAATGTATATTATACTGATACTATAATATAAGACTGTTTTAACCACTTAACTTACCGATTTTTTTCCCATTTCCTTCACACAAATATCATATTTTTTTATTGTTAAATTTTAATTCTCTCTGTATGCCATTAGAACTGCCTCCATTGAAAAACTGTTTTTTCGTATAATAAGGGGTGAAATATCACTCGTAAATACCACTTAATTATTAACCCGAGTTAATTCGGAAAATGATAAACGTACCTTAATAAATAATATATAACATGCAACAGTTATTGAGCTACCATCTTATATAATAAAATGTAATTTATGTAAATAGGTTAGTAATTTGAAGGGATTGTACAAAGAAAAAATTTAACATACATTCGCAAATATTGTTGCTTTTGAATGTAGTTTGACAGTAATACAATGAATAAACACTTTCGCACTCGTAAAAAATTTTAATTCATTTACGCACAAAAATATGCATTAAATATATACACTCCATCAATAAATATCTACATAAATTTACATGAAATGTGTAAAAAGGGCTTTTTTAATATTTGTGAGAGTATGGTAAATTTTGAAACACATTGTAATACAAAGTGCTTCATCACAGTCAGGGCAGAAATATCTGGAATCTTTCCCTATTTTTTGCTGTTTGCATTAGGTGGTGGAACGACATATTGTTTTGTTGGATTTGTTTTTTTTGCAGTTTGTGGTAGTCTCTCTGAAAAGTGATACCCTATTAGCCTAAGGGGTTGAGCTAGGACGTGTAGGCTTGAAGAAGACGAAATAAATTTGGAAACGCGGTACAATATCCGGTAAAAACAATGACCATAAAAATAAACTAAGCTTTGTGAACTCATGCAAGAATAAACGATAACTGTCAATAAGTCAATGAACTGACTCCTGCAAATAAGAGTCAATGACAAGATGATTGGACATCCGAAAATATAGTGTGTCATTATAATATTGTAAACAATTGTCAGCTGATCACAGCTATTAATAGACCGGGATGTGACATAAAGCTTTCTCTATGCTAGTGTTTACATTATCAATATCTATCGCGTTGTGAAACCAATCATACAAGATGTAAAAAACGTTCCGCTTTAACTCTGGTTAGTAATTTAAAGAACAAACGCACTTTCCGAGTACTCGGGTTAGTAAGTTGAGTGGTTAAATTAGATAACTCATAAAACTTGAATTTATGTATCATTATTATAAAAGAGGAATTAGATTTTAAAATTTATAAATATATGTTTTTAATTTCAGGTGAAGAGTAACAATGTGTTTGATTTCATCCCGTATTATAGAGCCATGTACCAGAGTTATATAGGAATTGAGAACTACTACAAAGGAGTAGCCTCTGCATTAAGTGTAATACGTTATTATATTTTATTTGATACATAATTTGACAAATCAATTATTCGGACTAATTTTTGGTCGAGGGGTATTTGGATAGTCAGAAAGTATTTCTTTAGTGCCTATTTTAAATAATGAATTTAAATTACAGGAAAATTATATATTTCACACTATCTAAGAAACGAAGAAAAATACATTAGTATTATCTCATTTCAGAAGTGATCTATCAAGCTAGTGGGACAGTGATGAAAAAATGTTCTAACCAACGGCAGCTAGCAATGTATAATTAGGCTGTATTACTTACTTTATAGAAAATGTGTTAAATTTAAAGAAAGATGCACAAGAGTATTGTAAAACATTGTACATCTTAAAGTAAAAGTGTATTTGTTTCAAGATATGCCAATCTAGCTGAAAGTGAGTCTTTGAGTCAGATTTTGTCACTGTGATGAAAAATATTTACGTTTCAGAATCAAATATTTATTTATGAGGGGGCATGAAAACAAAGACCTATACCTATAAAAGCCAAAAAAAATCGTCAGCTTTAATAGTTCATACAAACAGGCTTTGTATATATAAAAGGGGGTTGTGCACATCAACTTTGTCTACAAACACCATAATGTATAATAACATAAAGCAACTGTGTAATTTTTAAAATAAAGGTTTTAATAAAAATTTTTATTTCTTCAATAAATTGAACTCAAATGGTGAACAATGCTGAGTTTATTATTTTAATATTATACAAGCAACGTTTTGGTTACATTTTATGGGCCCTTTTCAAGCTTTCAAATCTATAAACCTCAAACAGGAGTTGTTATAATTTAAAAATTTGATTTATAATAAAATTGCAAGTTCAACGACTTTAAACATAATTTCAAACATACAAGCACTGGATAAAAGTTAGATTGCTAATAGCAATCAGTGCTTACACAATCACGTTCATACCAATACTGAGGTAACTGCAAGTTACAATAGACCGACAGTAGTTCAATCAATCACATGAAGCGGCGCTATTCAAATATCATGTAATCAATTTGAAAAATTTATTTAATACTTTTTTCAAATTATCAGTATCCGAAACTCTATTAACACTTTTCAACTTAGTTATATATATCATTTCTGACAATAATCTTTTTTATTGGTTGCTTTCTTTATCCTAAATCAAAGCTCTGTCAAAATCAAAGCCACGGCTGGTTTCTCTCTAGGGGTTGACTAGTGCAGACCTTTCTCTATCATTTTTGCAATCAGACTTATACATAGAATATTATATACAACATTAGTACTTTCCTCTTTGTCTATAGGGACTTTACCCAACTGATTAAAATACTGGATTCTATCAAAGATTTTGAAAACAACATCAATAGTATGACTCTTCGCAACTTTTTTAAATTTTGTTCTGCAATTGTTTAACAAAAGACAATGCTACAATTTCTTTCTTTTCATAAGTTTGAACACTGTAAATGTTATGAATCTTTTTTTACTTTAATTTAGCCAACCTCAAGTTAACATATCTATTTATAAACTGAAGGGGATAACAATTTGCTAACAAAACAGTGTAAATGTCTTGTAAGTTATCAACTTTCCATCTGCCAATTTCACAGATGAACTTTAAAAATACGGATGGTTTATACATTGGTTGATAAAGCAGTGGAATTGTCAGATGAAAAGGTTTTGACTGATAACTTACAACACATTTACACTGTTTTGTTAGCAAATTACTATCATAACAATGTGTGTGATTTACAGGAGTTTTTAAGATCATTTATTTTATAACAATAGAGTCAAAAACTATTTTTCAATTGAGAAAATATGTTTCTAAGTTGAAAAATATAACAGTTAGTTGTAATCTTCTTGAATTCACTGAATAAACTATAAGTAGTTAATTCATAATTGAGTGAATACTTTATAATTTACTTGCTGGCATGTTTTGAAACTATCGTTTTATTTAAGAAGCTAAGAGTTGACGGTTGGCTTCGTAAATTAAACAATTGTTTTGAAACACGCCAGCAAGTAAGTTCTACAGTATTTACTCAGTTATGCGTTAATTACTTATAGTTAAAAAAAATTGTTGATAGTTAAATTTATACTTTTATTTGTATTTTTATTGTGGTAAAAAAAATTAGGAAGTTCAATATTTTAAGTGTTTCTTACACACGTAAAAACCAACAGTTCTTTTCCAGTAGTTTGACCTTACTGAGTTGATAACATATTTTGGATTATTAGTATTCTAGTTTAGCATTTGGAAGGTTTTTAATAAAAATTTGTTTTTTATTACTCGTTACATTTAATGAGGAACATACTTTTCTATTTGTAGTTTCTTAAATCTTTTATTTTTATGACATGATTCTTGAAATAAAATTTGATCACAGTTCCCTTTTTGAATTTGATAATTTTATTGCTTATTGTTTTGATCAGAAATTTTATCAACTTGTAATTAGCAGAAATTGTTTATTGGCTTGAATTATAACAATGTATATACGAGGGCTGTTTTTTTTTCAACTTCTGACTGTACCGCTAGACGGCATTGGCCAGTAATGCACGGCAATCGACTGCACACCTCTCCCACTACAACCTCACTCGTTTTCGGGCGTCCGACGCCATTACCAGTTTATCCAGTGACACATAAACATGGCTACCTTGATAGAATCTCCCGCCAAGTGTGAGTTGCGAAATGTCATTCGTTTCTTGCAAGCTGAAGGGTTATCCGCAGCAGAAATTCACCGTAGAATGAAACGAGTATACGGTGAAAGCTTTATGAATGACAGTGCAGTGCATGATTGGTGTAGGAAATTTAAAGATGGACGAGTTGACATTCATGATGAAGGGGGCCAAGGATGAAAGTCGATCGCAAACGAAGACCTCGTTGAACGAGTTGACCAAAGTGAGGTTTACGATTACAGAGCTATCCAATCAGTTTCCTGATATTTCAAGGTCAGCCCTATACACTATCATAACTGATAAGTTAGGCTACAAAAAACTTTGTGCTTGATGGGTGAAGAAGATGCTGACTGATGACCACAAAGCTCGGCGAATGGCGTCAGCAAGGTCTTTTCTGAATCGTTATGAAGCTGATGGCGATGATTTTTTAACAAAATCGTGACAGGAGATGAGACATGGGTTCTGTACGACACCCCAGAAACGAAACAGTAGTCCCAACAATGGATGCATTCAAACTCTCCAAACAAACCCAAAAAATTCAAAAAAACGTTCAACAACAGAAAGATTATGGCCACCGTGTTTTGGGATCAAAAAGGTGTTTTGCTTGTGGAGTTTTTAGAGTCAGGGACCACAATCAATGCGGAAGGATACTGTGGTACGTTACAACGTTTGCGGAGAGCTATCCAGAACAAAAGGAGAGGAATGCTCACATCAGGAGTTGTGCTCATTCATGACAACGCCCGTCCTCACAGTGCTGCTTTGACGAAACGTCTTCTTGACGGGTTTAAATGGGACGTTTTTGACCATCCGGCATACAGCCCTGATTTAGCGCCGAGCGACTATCACCTTTTCCTGGAACTGAAGATGATGGTAGGAGGGCAGAGCTTCCGAACTGACGACGCGCTGTAAGTCGCCGTGAAAACCCATCTCAAATCACTGGTGGCAAACTTCTATGAAAGAGGTATTAAGAAGCTTGTACACAGGTATGAAAAATGCCTCGATTTAAAAGGCGAATATGTTGAAAAGTAACTAATAATGTACCTAACTCTTGATAATAAATTTATTTAATTACTCTTACTAGTTTTATTTTTATACCACATCGGAAGTTGATAAAAAACAGCCCTCAGAGTGTATTTCACAGGTTTAAATTATATTTGTGTTCTATTATTGGCTTTAGTACTTATGTAGAACTGAGACGTATATACTCCTTAACTGACTGGAGCATAAACTTGACTTTTGCCTCTATAAACAACTACTTTTCTAAATGTTGTTATACACTAAACCGAGTTTAGTCATAAATTTTATTTGAAAATAAATCTAGAGTAAGAAAAAATCTCTATGCCATAGAAAGTTAAACTTATAAACATACAATATTACCACATTGTAACAGGCCCTTTAAACAAACATCGATTACGAAGTCTGTTCAAAAAATACGCGGACTGTTTGAATTTCGCGGCTCTAGTTAGTTTCAGGAGAATCCGCTTGGTGTCGCTAGGTTCGTATAAATCAGCTGATTAAAACGCAGTATTTCAGTCGCAGATATCTTCATTTGTTGATGAGTTACACGCAGTTTAGTAAAGAGTGTTTTTCTCGTTTGTCGGATTGTATAATGGACAGCCTGAAGAAGCAACGAATTACTTTCAAATTTTGTGTAAAACTAGGGAAATCTGCAACAGAAACATTTGTCATGCTTAACACGGCCTACGGCGATGTTGCCATGAAGCGTACTGCATGTTTCAAGTGGCAGGAACGTTTCAAGGGCGGCCGACAGTCGATTTATGATGATGAGTGTCCTGGACGTCCTTTATCGTCAACTGATGACCCACACGTTGACAAAATCAACACCCTGGTGCGCGAAAATCGATGTCTGACCATTAGGGAGCTTTTCGAAGAGTGTGGGATATCAGTTGGATCTTGTTACAAGATTTTGAAGAAAATTGGAGATGCACCGTGTCGCTGTGAAATTTGTGCCACGCCTGATGACCGACGACCAAAAAGCCAATCGCGTCCGGGTTGGAACTGCTTGATCGTTCAAATGAGGATGAGAACTTTTTGTCAAGAATTATAACCGGTGATGAATCATGGGGGTATGGTTATGACATTGAAAGAAAGGTCTAATCATCCCAATGGGTGAGTCAAACGTCCCCAAGACCCAAAATAGCTCGCCAAGTTCGGTCGAATGTGAAGGTGATGCTGACAGTTTTTTTTGATGCTAAGGGTGTTGTTCATTACGAGTACCTCCCTGAAGGCTCTACAGTCAACCAGATTACCTACATTGAAGTACTGAAATGACTGAGAGACGCTGTCCGACGCAAAAGGCCAGAACTGTGGAGAAGTGATAACTGGTTTTTCCATCACGACAACACTCCAGCTCACTCAGCACTCAGAACTCCTGAGTTTTTGGCCAAACACTCGATCACTGTTCTTTCCCACCCCCTCCTACTCACCTGACCTTGCTCCTTGTGACTTTTTCTTATTCCCAAAACTCAAAAAACCAATTCGTTGCCCCTTCAGGCTGTCCATTTTACAATCTGACAAACGAAAAAAACACTCTTTACTAAACTGCATGTAACTCATCAACAAATGCAGATATCTGCGACTGAAACACCTCATTTTAATCAGTTGATTTATACGAACCTAGCGACACGAAGCGGATTCTCCTGAAACTAACTAGAGCCACGAAATTCAAACAGTCTGCGCATTTTTTGATCAGACGTATAATGGATTGTATTTTGACGTTAGACCATGCCATCTACAGTTATATAAACAGAAGGTGCTCCAGCAGCGACATGGTCAGTTATACTTTATAAAAATTGATATTTCACCTAAAGATGTTGAAAGAGAACTGACATATTCAGAGTGAATAAAATGTACTTTACTCTTTGAAAATTCATATAAATTTATTAAGCTGTGGTACAGAATCAGTAGAGGTAATATTTTCTTCTAGTTCTACCCATTTAGTTATTTATTGCTAAATCCTGTCATTGCTAGGGCCAGCATTGGCATTGTTAAAATGGCTAATTTTATTGGTGCAGAGCATACTTGTCATTTTTTATTTGTTCATGAAATAAACTCTTCAACCTTTCGCACTCCGACAATGAGAATGCTCATTTGGCATGGGAGTCAGAAGCCGGGTTTGAACCGGCTTATTAATATTTTGCAATTATGCAATATCGTCTATTAGTAAAACAAAGATTAAGTTATATGTTTAATGTTTAGGCTTAAACAATTCATAAACTTAATTAATAATTGAACGGTTTTAAAAATATTTCTGTAGGGTGTAAACAAACATTACCGGGAATAAATAAAAGAGAATCTGTAAAACAAACATCATCATTACTAAGCTTAAAAAAAACAAACTGAACAATTAATAGTATATTTAGCAAACAAGCACCTGAAATGTATCATTTGTTTATGAAAACAAAATCAAAAAGATTCTATTAAAAGCTTTTACCAGAACCAACAATCTAGGAAAATAATAAAGTTTTTTACAGAGTGACTTCAAACCCCACAGAATGTAATTCTTTTTAAAATTCCAAACTATAACTTGGTTAGGAGTGGAACACCAGAAAAGTAAAGCCGGGCTGTACTCGTTATCTGAGTGGATATGACTAAAAACATTGCCAGGTATTGCTCGGCTTCGGAGTATGATGCCAAGGGTGTTGCTCTGATGGTCGAAGCTGAAATGTGTATTGCCATTGCATATTTATACTCGGCAGTGGAATGCAAAGGGTTAACAAGTGTAGATTTCAACAATTTTTTTTCAGTGTAAATTTTGTACCGAATACTGAGAAGACCCTCAAGCCTACAATTAATCTTTTAACATTTTCTCTCCAATTTTTCATACTTATCTCTTTACAAGAATTGTTTGCTGTATGTTGAACTTTACATAAAATGGACAACCCTCAACCGGAATTAGTTTATTACAATAAGCATTAAAAAATAATCAGAAAGTAAAAGTGGAATTTTTATGTCCAAATTAAGCTAGTAAACCTTTTAAGTAAGAAACAAAATGTTTATTATATTTAATGTTATTTATATTTATAATTGGTGACAAAAGTTTCATAATGATAAATCATATCAACAAAAGAAATAAAAAACACTTATTATAGACCTATTTGTACCTCTTATAAATCAAAAGTGATTAATTTTTATAGTGTTTATGGATCCTTACTAAAAGAATATGACATTTGTGTTGAGACTGAGACATGATATATTAATGTGTAGAATTCACCTTATGAGAATGATAGTTATATTAGTTCTTAACATTGCTGCAAAATATAGATAATTAATATTTTAATTGTGAGTGTGTGGGTGCATAGACATGCCATACATTTTAAAAATTGCAAACTTTTCCAAGAATGTTTTTTCTATTTTTACATAGAAGATTCAATTCTCTTCTGTATGAGCATTGTTAAGATTTTTTTTTAACAAAAAGCAATATCAGCTTTAATGAGTGAAGTTCTTTCTTAATGTTATTTTCCCTCTGCATTGTTATAAGATTGCTTTTGTATACTGTTACCAGTCAGTCAGTTTTCGAATCAGAGAATAATTGCAAACTAGTACCAAACACAAAACCCTATTCAAAATAATAGGCAGTTTGACAGCACTATAGAAAAGAAAAATTACATTTAAAAAGCACTTCACTCATCACAACCATCCACAAATTTCAAGAAATTATTTAAGGCAACAAACACACAAGCAAATGCATATCCTTACTTGTAAATACATGTCTGTGTTGTGTTTGTATAAAATAAAGATATTTATTATTTCTTTATTATTATAATAGGTATGCCAAACTCAAGGATATTTTGACAAAAAAACTGGAAACCTAGCAAAGAACTATTTGTCAACTAGAGGTAAAATTAATTTATCTAAACTTCAATACTATTTCTGCTGTATATTATTAAGAAACGTTCAAGATTGGCATGGTTATGATTTTTTAATATTTTATTAGGTTCTATGTTATAGCAGTATTTTATTTAGTGAGTAGAGTTTCTTTTACACAAACTACACTAAACTGAAAATCAGCAGCATTAAAACATGTTATGAATCTTTAAAAAAATGAAAACCACGTGTTTATGAGTGTTTAATTTATTTATAGACTGTATTACAAAACAACACTATTTGAAAATATTTATAAACTATGTATATTTTAACATTAATTATTATTTTACCTATGTACATTGAAAAGTCTGTTATTACATAAGATACAAAATTGCTTCAATGATACATCAACATTACCAGATAATTACCACATTTGCTATAGTCAAGGTGATCTGTTGATAGATGTAACAAATGACAGGTACATACGAGGTCTGTTCAAAAAATACGCGGACTGTTTGAATTTCGCGGCTCTAGTTAGTTTCAGCAGAATCTGCTTGGTATCGCTAGGTTCGTATAAATCAGCTGATTAAAACGGGGTATTTCAGTCCCAGATATCTTCATTTGTTGATGAGTTACAAGCAGTTTAGTAAAGAGTGTTTTTTTCGTTTGTCGGATTTTAAAATGGACAGCCTGAAGGAGCAACGACTTGCTGTGAAATTTTGTGTAAAACTAGGGAAATCTGCAACAGAAACATTTGCCATGCTTAACATGGCCTATGGCGATGTTGCCATAAAGCGTACTGCATGTTTCAAGTGGCATGCACGTTTCAAGGGTGGCCGACAGTCGATTGATGACGATGAGCATCCTGGACGTCCTTTAATGTTAACTGACAACCCACACGTTGACAAAATCAACAACCTGGTGCGAGAAAATCGACGTCTGACCATTAGGGAGCTTTCCACTGTTACGAGATTTTGACTGAAAAATTGAAGACGAGCTCGTCGCTGCAAAATTTGTGCCACGCCTGATGATCGACGACCAAAAATCCAATCTCGTCCGGGTTTGTCGGGAACTGCTTGATTGTTCAAATGAAGATGAGGACTTTTTGTCAAGAATTATAAATGGTGATAAATCATGGGTGTATGGTTATGACATTGAAACGAAGGTTCAATCATCCTAATGGGTGAGTCAAACATCCCCAAGACCCAAAAATGCTCGCCAAGTTCGGTTGAATGTGAAGGTGATGCTGACAGTTTTTTTTTATGCTAAGGGTGTTGTTCACTACGAATACCTCCCTGAAGGCTCTACAGTCAACCAGATTACTTATATTGAAGTACTGAAACGTCTGAGGGCACCGTCCGACGCAAAAGGCCAGAACTGTGGAGAAGTGATAACTGGTTTTTTTCATCACGACAGCGCTCCAGTTCACTCAGCACTCAGAACTCGTGAGTTTTTGACCAAACACTCGATCACTGTTCTTTACCACCCCCCCACCCTATTCACCTGACCTTGCTCCTTGTGACTTTTTCTTATTCCCAAAACTCAATAAACCAATTCGTTGCTCATTCAGGCTGTCCATTTTGAAATCCGACAAACAAAAAAAAACACTCTTTACTAAACAGTATGTAACTCGTCAACAAATGAAGATATCTGTGACTGAAATACCGTGTTTTAATCAGCTGATTTATACAAACCTAGCGACACCAAGCGGATTCTCCTGAAACTAACTAGAGCCGCGAAATTCAAACAGTCCGCGTATTTTTTTAACAGACCTCGTATCCTGTTGTTACATCTCTGTTTGACAAAAACTGCTCTTTATCATTGTTTTTCATCTTCATTTTGCTTGGGAGCTTGTTCAGTAATATAACTTGATATCTCGAAACTTAATTCAAAATAACGTTCGAGTTAATCTATCTCTTTTGACTCATTTCTAGATTTTTTTTCTGATAGTGCTAAATTGTAAAAACCAAATGAATAATTATTTATTTTTCTCTCAATGATTTACTTTTGTCTGTTTAAAAAAAATAGTTCAACAGATTTTGAATGATACCTTATTGACATCAGTAGATTTGCCCAATATTGATCAAAGTTCACTGAGATATTCAGATTCTGTTAAACTTGTTTTTATTAATAGAAAAAAAGTTATCACTGGGCACTTGGCGCAAAGGAAACTCGAAATTATTTTGTATAGAAAACGTGATTTGTGTAGTATTATATGATTTGAAGAATATATATTTATTTGGTCTACTGGTGATATTTTGTAAATAATTATTTTTTATGAGTGACAGCTGATGCCATTTTAATAGTGGTAAATTTAGTAACAACAGTATGTTTGGTTTTTTCATACACTTATTTTAATTAATCCAAAATTCTGTAGATATTTTTCTCAATTAGTTTATCTTATGTGACTCCATTGTAATTCTGGTGGTATATTAGTATAAATTATACTTTATTCAATCAATTATATACTTTTTTAGATTTGTATTTTCAGTTTCAAATTATAAATGAAAATGACATTAACTAGATGATGAGACACTTTTATAGATTGACTATGTAAAAAATTATATAAACCTTGAGAAAAAATATAAATTGTATTAATTATTTATAGGATTACACAAACACACACACACACACAAGAACTAATAATAATAATTATTATTATAAGTATAAATTTGTTTAATTAATGGAATTATTTAACAAAATTTCGATCAAATTCAATTAACCCTTAGCGCTCGGATGTTTTTAACTTGCTTTGTTTCCCCACTTCTAATTAAATTGAGACAAATTCCTCACCTGCAAGTTGCATTATTGTTTATGGAAAACTTTGTTTTCTCTTACATGATTTTAGTAAACTAAGCTATTTTTATTCACTAATACTGTATGTACATGATTTTATTATCTTATTTCTAGTTTTGCAGAGTATGATATCTTTGAAAACAGTCTTCCGGATGAAGTCCTGGTTTTCTGCTGCGCGTTTTGTAGTGAAAAACTGTTTCCGTTCTACCTCCTTTTATCTTCCTGTTACTGCAAACTACACAATCCTTAGAACTACTTTTATCATTGGAAAAGAATATAATTTTCCATTCAGTCTTTCTTCTTTGTCAGTAGTTGATGGCCGACCCCTCTCACTATACAGGCTCCTGATATCACCAATGCGTTCCCACACCAAGTTTTGGCGAAACTATTTTTGTTTCACAGGATTTTCTCCCATTTCATTTTTTTTGTTATTATAGATAATAAAACTGTTTACTACAGCTACATCTAATAGCCAGAAAAACATTTTCCTCCACTATTTATTTGTTCGTCTCGTAAAACTGCACGGTTCATTATATTGAACAGCTAAATCTACACCACCCCAAAACTGGTTATATTTACAAATACCTGTTGGTTTAATTATTTTGTTTATGAAACTGAACTACATTCTAATAAAACAGGATCAAGTAAAATATCAGTAATTTCAGAATCACGAATTGCACGTGAAGCCACGGCAAACTTCGAGTAAACATATAACCTGCAAAACTGTAACCTATTTGCAGCTTACAACGTAGCGGCAAACTAGATTTTGTGATGACCCACATATTCCTAGACATTTTCAACTTAGTTCACATTATTGTCAATAGAGTGTAGCACCAAACAGTAAAAGATTGAATGTCGTGGGCTTCGCCGTAGACGAGTTATAGGCATTTGAAAATCGTGTCGGGTGACCCCCGACATACGAGTAAACTGTAATATACGCTTGGCGGGGCTCCCTCGACAGTCGTGTGCTAAGGGTTAAACATTTATATTTCCAAAATAAATAATTACCTTTCTTCTAAGAAGTTGTTAATATGTACTTTGTTCTGTTTCATTATTCTTGTAATTAACTTTTATTTTATATTAATGTTGCTAATACTTGACAATTTATTTCAGATTTTGGTGTTCCCTTATTTATTTATATTGAATTGGATTATCTAAAACAAAATGTTTTACACAAAGACTTCTATGATTGTGAAAATTCTCGCTTATATGAACCTAATTATATGACCAAACAAGATATACTTGAAGCTCCACTACATCATAAACAACTGTATATCGAAGGTAATATAAAACATTAAGTTTGTTAAGTATTGTATTAACGTTGTTAAATTGTTTTTGGGCTTATAAGAGCAACAAATTAGTTGCCGAAACATTGCACTAAATAAATAAACTTTAAACTCGATACTCAACCTTCTTATCATTTATTCAGTAGTTATCTCGAGTGCTCCAATAAACATGACTATAAGTAAATCTGTCTATTTCACTTTAGTGTAAACCCCGACTCAACATTGTTTACACCAAACACAATCTCAAAACTGCATATAATGTTAAGTTATTATATTAGTATTTCCAGAAAGGTTACTCCTCCTAAAATACAAAATATTTATGGAACAAATATTGCTGATTCACCTAGTAAGAATAATTGTCCTGGCAAATGCAGCAATACAGCAGAAAAACATTAAACTACTAGGAGCTACACTGGACAGAACAGTTCCGTCCAGGAATGTCTTGATGCTGCTAAAGTACAACGAAAATTTTCCGCCCAAGTATGCATGCCAATGTGTTAATGACTACTATACCACAAAAGTAATTTCCCCTCTTCCAGGTTGTAACACTTGAAATGGTAACCAATATACAACAGAATAATAAAATTCCCTTCACTTCACATTGGATTACTCCTTCTTTCTGTCAGATTTAGTTCCCCCTTATAAATATCTATAACGTATCTTTAAGTTAAATAATGTATATTACCAAGTAAGCGTAATCATATCCTGTGACATAGAAATCTGTATATCTGTGACAAATATAAGTTTCTCTCATATTGGCAAAAGATGCAATGCATTTTTGAATGAGTATATGAAATCTCTGAAATGAAATTAAACAATAACGTGATATCCAAATATACAGGACACATAATCAGTATAAACAAATCTGAAAAAATTCATCCAGCACTTATTAGAATTTATAAAATAGAATACCCAGATTGTTATTACAAAATAATAATTATAATTATTATTACAATAATTATTACATTCTCAAAAAAAAAGAAAAAATGAGACAGATATAAAGAGCATTTTAAAGCACACGTCAAACCAAAAAGGACTAAAAATGAAAATCTAAAAACAACTACAAATTTATAAACATTTAAAAAATTGTAATAAATGATTAAGTAGAAATAAAATTTGAAAAATTATAAGAATCTTATTTGGTATATTTGCGAGTTGACTTTCGAGAACTATTAATTCCGTACTCTCATTTTCAAGCTTATTTTAAGACTGGCGCCTCCTTCTAGTTGGCAGGTATGTGGGAATTCCATTGTCACAAGATATAACGGTTCTGTTCTATTTTCGATATTACTACATATTGGGATAGTTTTGGACTGCCTTTGAGTTAGGTTTGGTTATTTGTGTTTGTTTTTTTATTATATTATTTTTGTGTTTATAAATTTGCAGTTGTTCACAGATTGTTATTTTTAGGCTTGTTTGTACTTTTTTTATTAGGTGTATGCTTTCTCATATGAATGTATGATTATTTTTGATGTTGTGTGTGGCTAAGTATAAATTGATTTTTGTCAAGATTTTAGAGGTAAATATCTGATATACTTGAGAGGGTTAATCCTATTGCTAAGCCATCTATTTGTTTATATATCTTACTATAAAATGTGAAATAGTTTTGGTTTAGTATAGACTTTAAGCTTTTTGGTATTTGGTTTGTATATTTGGGGTTGGTTTTAAGGTTAGTTAAATTGTTTGTTATTATTTGGATGGTTTCATTTATTGGTATATTATAATACATGTTTGTGATATCAAATAATATAAATTTGGTGTTTTTTTATATGTTTATTGTTTTTAGTATGACAGTTAAATTAAAATTGTTTGAAGTTGTCGGGAGCAACTGTAAATTTAAAAACACAAAAATAATATAATAAATGAGCAAATATAAATAAATTTAAAAATTATAAATTATTCAACTTAATAAACAAAATTAACCCTAAGACAGGCCAAAATTAACACGCAGTGAAAAGAAACCAAAAAATAGAAATGTATCATATATATATATATATTATATATGTTTAGGTTAGTTTTGGTTGGTAAAGATTATTTAGATTTTTTGGACTAGGAGACTGACAGACTTACCTTGGTAAGAGTCCACTCTGTAGTCTTGAAATAGAAACACATAAAAGCACTTAACCAATGATATATTTCAACCACACAGTGGTCTTTGTCAATCATATTTATTTTATTTTATTTCATTCTCTCATATTTCTTTTTGTGTTTTCTCTTTGATTGACAAATACCACTGTATGGTTGAAATATATCATTGGTTAAGTGCTTTTATGTGTTTCTATTTCAAGACTACAGAGTGGACACTTACCAAGGTAAGTCTGTCAGTCTCCTAGTCCAAAAAATCTCTCTCTCTCTCTCTCTCTCTCTCTCTCTCTCTCTCTCTATATATATATATATATATATATATATATATATATATATATATATATATATGACAGAAAAATACCACATTTATAAAAACATACACAACAATTTAATGAACCTACAGACAACATACGCAGACGACGACTATTGAAAAAACATTACAAACGCTGCTCAAGAAGAAACATGTATGACGTCAACAAATACCAACATCACGGACCGAACATTCACACCAGAAAAATTAATTCAGTGATTCGACAATGGTCAAGTGACCGAAAGCTGCCTCATCACATAATGAAAAAATAAATTTGAGTAAAGTTTTCTTCCATTCCTAACATTCAGTATTCTCCTCTGTTAACGCGTTTCGGAGTAACTGTTTTCAAAACATAAATTGATAAATTGTAGATTCAGTATAATTTAAGTTTTGAAAATGGAATTACTCCAAAACACGTCAACAAAGGAGAATATTGAATCGTTAGGAATATGAAAAAACAGTACTCAAACATATTGAAATATTCCAAACAGAAATGAAGATGAGTATATTAATAATTTCATATATATATATATATATATATATATATATATATATATATATATATATATATATATATATATATATATATATATATATATATATGAAGTTAATATATTACTATTGTAAGTAATTTTATCCACCATTAAGTGGAATAATTTTACCTTGAGTGATGAGGCACCTTTTGGTCAATTGACCATTGTCGAGTCACTGATGTTTTTCTGTTGTAGATATTCGGTCTGTGAAGTTGGTGTTTGTTGACGTTACGCGCACTTTTTCTTGATCTGTGTGTATGATGTTTCTATATAATATGTCTTCTGTATATGTTGTTTGTAGATTCATTAAATTGTTGTGTATGTTTTTATAAATGTGGTATTTTTCTAGTGAGTTTAGTTCTATTGGGTTGTTATTTATTTCAAGTATGGTTAGGTTATTTTCGTAATTTGTTATTTCGTGTTTATGGGATATTAGGTGTGCTGCAACATTTGATACTTTAGAATTTTTGTTTTTGAATGCTCTATAATGTTCTTCAAATCTTATTTTAAATGTTCTGGTTGTTTTTCCTATGTAAAAAGCGTTACAGTTGTTGCATGTGATTTTGTAAATTCCTGATAGGTTATGTTTTTCTGAATTTGTTTTGTGGTTTGTGTTATTAAGATATTTTATTATTTTGTTGTTTGGTTTGTAAGTTGGAGTGTAGTATTCTTTGTTGTATATATTTGTTATTTTTTCTATTTTGTTATTGGTGTATTTATATTTTAGGTAGATTTTTTTATTTTCATTATTTTCGTGTTCCGGTTGTAGTGTTGTGTTGAGGTTACGTTTTTTTGTGAATTTATTGTATATATTTTTTATAATGTGTTTGTTGTATCCATTTTCTATTGCTATTTTTGTAATGTTATCTAATTCTTCATTTAATTTTTGTTTGTTATCCTGTGTGTATTTTATTGCTTTATTTATCATGTTACTGTAGGTGTTAATTTTGTGTGTCCAGGGGTGGTTAGATTTGTAGTGTATCGTGGTGTTGTTGGAAGTAGGTTTCCTGTATACTGTAGTTTCTATTTTATTATCATTTATATTTAAAGTGATGTCGAGGAAGTTGATTGTTCTATTTGTTTCTGTTTCAACGGTGAATTGTATGTTTTCGTTGTATGTATTTAGTTTGTTTAATATTATGATGTGTTCGTTGTGAATGGTAGGTTGGTATATTACAAGTATATCGTCTACATACCTTGTCCATAAATAACAAATTACGAAAATAACCTAACCATACTTGAAATAAATAACAACCCAATAGAACTAAACTCACTAGAAAAATACCACATTTATAAAAACATACACAACAATTTAATGAATCTACAAACAACATATACAGAAGACATACTATATAGAAACATCATACACACAGATCAAGAAAAAGTGCGCGTAACGTCAACAAACACCAACTTCACAGACCGAACATCTACAACAGAAAAACATCAGTGATTCGACAATGGTCAATTAACCGAAAGGTGCCTCATCACTCAAGGTAAAATTATTGCACTTAATGGTGGATAAAATTACTTACAATAGTAATATATTAACTTCATAAAGTCAGTGCAACGGAAAAACAATGGATAACGTTAAATATCAAGAATATATATATATATATATATATATATATATATATATTTATTTATTTATTTATTTATTTATATATTTTTAGGTTAGTTTTGGTTGGTAAAGATTATTTAGATTTTTGGACTAGGAGACTGACAGACTTACCTTGGTAAGAGTCCACACTGTAGTCTTGAAATAGAAACACATAAAAGCACTTAAACAATGATATATTTCAACCACACAGTGGTCTTTGTCAATCGAAGAGAAAACACAAAAAGAAATATGAGAGAATGAAATAAAATAATTGTAATCACAGATTGTGTAGAGTAGAAATCAGATGTCACAGGTGCACAGATTAAAGATATATATATATATATATATATATATATATATATTGTTTCCATGAGCATATGAGTGATTATAGTTTATATAAGTCTGTCAGGGGAAAAGAGATAAGGCTATTAGGAAAAAAAAATGAATGGATTTATCTGATGTTGAGGTTAGGGAATTCTCTGGACTTGGTATACCACTGGTATGATAGTTCCCACCTTCTCAGTTCTGAGGGATTGCAATCAGGGGGGAGTGATTTAATTATTTTTGTGGTATAGCAGTCATCAAAAGTTGTGCTTTTATGTGTTTCTATTTCAAGACTACAGAGTGGACTCTTACCAAGGTAAGTCTGTCAGTCTCCTAGTCCAAAAAATCTATCTATATATATATATATATATATATGCTGATACGTATTCCTTCACGGATGGAAAAATATGATGAAATGTTACTATCTGGAGTACATCCGTTCATTCTGCAGTCCATAAATTCGCAGTTCCGACGTTTCGCTAGAATCATATATATATATATATATATATATATATATATATATAACCAAATAAGTTCTGCACAAAAAACTGCTATCCAAGCAGAAAATTTATGGATAAAAAACACACACTTAATAACGGAATATATAAAATCGAATGCCCAGACTGTAATAAAATATACACAGGCCAAACAAAAAAGAAATTAAAAGACAGATATCAAGAACACCTTAATGCATACATCAAACTTACAACTCAAACTTAGCTACACACGTCATCAAATACCAACACACATTTCCCACATTAGAAAATATACACCTAATAAAAACAATTACAAAAAGCCTCAAAATGATAATCTGGGAACAACTACAAATTTATAAACATAAAAATAATATCATAAACGAACAAATACAAATAAAATCAAAAGACGATAAATTATTCAACCTAACAGACAAAATTAACCCCAAGACAAACTTAAAAGACTCCCACAGTGCAGTGAATCTGAAAATAGAACAACATGTAACGGTACACCACATGACAACGGAAATTCCACACCTGGCAGTCTACTACAACACCCCGTTCAGATGCTCGATAATGGAGATACTATCAATCTTTGAAAGTTAACTCGCATAAATACCAAGTAAGATTTTTGTTTAAGTACAAATAGTGAAAGTGATGAGTGAATACAAGAAAACAGTGTTGGAAAGTTAAATATATTTATATATACATATACACTTACATACTATTGAAGTTTAACTTACTATATTCACAATTATAAAATACAATATTTGTTAGAATTAATAATTTAATAATGCATTGTTATGAAAAATATGTTTTTAATATTTATATTCAAGTTAGAATTGGATTTTACAGTGAAAGAAAAACTAATGACGAAGTTAATTCAATTGAGTGAGATATGTATTAGCTGCAAAAAATATATTCAGAATATTGCACACAAACGCCATCCCTGCTTTGATGGCAACTGTTGTGAAAGGTGTTTTGTAAGTATTCTCAGATTTTCATTTTAAGATTCCTAATTTGTTTAGCATGATAGTAAACGAGTGTGTGTGTTTCTTGCAATGTATGAAACCAGAAAACGACCATTTCAGGACTTACCATCCACTCACCCAGAGGTTCCAAACGTTCTAGCAACTGTTTACCACCTGAAGGTGTTTGAAGATTTTGGCGTAACACCGTCACCAGGGGTCTGGGAGTGTATATTAGAAGAAAGTCCCCCTGATCCTAATGTTTTTTAGAAATATATTTTTATCAGTAACATGTCCATTATTTATTTTATTTTTATTTAATAAGTAATAAAACTTTATACTTATTATTCATTTAGTTTTCATTAGTTTTAAATAATAATACAATTTAAAAAAAAAACATTTATGAACATTAGAGTTTTATTTAATACTCATATCTATAAAAAAAACATGGTATAGGAATGGCATAAACAAATAGCCAAATCAACAAAAGTCAATGTATATTTGGATTAATGCAAAACTTGATGCTATTTTCCCGTGAATTAAGAGTCAATTGCAGAATTAATTGAACTTAATTTTATTCTAAGTCCTCTTCAAACTTATTAGTTTGTTTCTATATTTATTTATGACATACAACAGTTCAGAAAACCACTCTCACACAATTAACTAGTGACAAATTGCATTAAAAACAGCATAGCTTTCCAGAAGAGCATTGGATACTCGGGTTTAAACCCGATCAAGAAGCCTAATATTGATTTCTCTTCAAAAACATCTTTCATGGAATTTTTTTGTTAGTTAAATCGATAAATGTTTTTACAGTTCCAACTGTGGATCAAAGGATATCTGATTCAGTCAAGTTTGGAATAATCTTTGAAGCAATATTTATTAAACATTTTTTGAAGAAACAAATAAAATACACACAAAACTCACAAATTATTCATTTATTGACTCATACATGTTTCAATGACAAAGAGGCAGTTGTAAGTTAGAGTTTGTAGTAGCAACACTCACTGATGATGATGACTTTGTCATTGAAATTCGTATGAGTCAATAAATGATTAATTTGTGAGTTTTGTGTATATCTTTGATTTGTTTCAACATAACCTCACAAGCTAAGCTCAAAGAATAGTTATACTTTCTAGAAGAGCTTCCAAGTGCAGAATTATATCAACAAACAGTTCTGGTTTTGGAGATAGATCATTTTCTTCCAAAAATTATGACAGTGTAGGAAATAGTGAGACGTTCTTCACCTGTATTTGAATACATAAAAACACCAACATTTGTTAAAAGAGTTTATTTTGTCATTGGGTGTGAAGGGCGTTGTATTTGCTCCCTAAGGAATCATGTTCACCATGTTGAGTCTATCAAAAATGTCAGCTAGATATGCTAATCTTAACTACTACTCTTCCTCACAGAATAAGTTTTTCATGTCATTGTTTTTTTCATATCGAAATCTTGTTGCTGTTCATGACGAGCTGGTTGTAAATTACTTATTAAACTTTTGCTATTACTTGCGACCAGACGTTTTGTTAACTAAAGTTAAGTTTGCTTTAATGTTTTAAATTTGTTAAAAATTGAATCCACCTTCGCAAATCACTTCATGGACACTAAACACTCATGCAAAAGTATGGAAAATAACATGAGCATCCTCCACACATGCAACAAAGGCCATAAATTAAATACACTAGAATAGTATGAAATATACAGACATAGCAACACACATAAAAATGACATCTTAAATGAACAAACACGGCACAGATCACACACAATCTTCGATCACATCCCTTCTAACTTTCAAAATAATGGTACCGAGGAAGCGCAACTGCAGCATTCCTAGCGGCAAAAATACGAGGCTGAAGAAGTCGTAAGACAAAAATTTCCTCCAAGTGTAAGTTAACAATTTAACAACTTTAGTTAACAAAAAGTCTGGTCGCAAGTATTAGCAAAAGTTTAATAAGTTTATTTTCAGTTAGAAGTATTAAAACTTCTCACTTCAGTTGGAAAAAAAGGGTGAATATTTTCCGAGATAACCATTTCACTTCTGTATGAAAGAGAAGAATTTTGAACTTGCCACCCATATCTTTACACATGAAGGGAAATAATCTTGAATTAAGAACCCTGGCTTTTATGAAGCTAATTACTTTTACAGCATCTGATAAAACGGAGGTCAGATTTTCAACACAGTGATTTAGTGAACTTGATAAGCCAGATACCGACTCCGCTCTTATCGGTAGGAGATTTTAATGCCCACCATTTGTCTTGGGGATCTCCAACTAACAACTCTCGAGGTCAACTTGTGGAGAGTGTTAAGAACGGAACCTGAACTTATGTCTGCTAAAGGACGGTTCGCTACTCATTTCACTAGCTCATCGCCAGCAGCATCTACTGGTGGATGGACAGCTGTTGACCTATCAATCTGTAACCCTCTTCTGGCTACTAGATGTACATGGTCATTGCTTAATGACATGTATGGAAGCGACCATGTGCCCATTAGGATCAATTTATGTCACTACCTCCCTGTAATGACCACATCCCCGTTGGATTTTGGGAAAAGACAACTGGGACGTCTTTTCAAATTATTTTGTATCACTTGACACGGATTATCTGACACATATTGATGCAATTGTTGACAATTTTACTAAGACTATTTTGAATGCCGCTGAAAAAACCATTCCTAAATCATCTGTGTACGCACACCGTCCACCTGTTCCGTGGTGGAACGATGAATGCACAGAAATCCTCCGTTTACGACGAAGAGCTCTAAGGAGACTGGCAAAATCATTTTCTAACTTTTCTGCTACTACAGCCTATAATATATTATCCCAGAGATATAATCTGAAGGGAAAAGCAATACCGTTTACTGTTGGGTTGTCTGGGGACTCTCCTTTGAACACTGCTTTCTCTATAGGGGAATTGGAGTCAGCTGTTGCGTCAACACAGGATTCAGCACCAGGTCCTGATTCCATTGTATACTCCATGATGAAACATCTGGCATCATCAGCAAAACTTCTCCTCCTTCAAATTTACAATCGCATCTTTGAGGAGAAGTCTTTCCCCAATGCATGGTTAGAAGCGACAGTAATTCCTCTTTTAAAACCAGGTAAAAACAAAACCAATCTCAGTAGTTACAGGCCTATATCTCTAACAAGCATCTCATGCAAGCTACTGGTAAAGATGATTAACCGCCGTCTTGTCTGGTACCTAGAAACCAACGATCTTCTTTGCAACAAACAGTGTGGTTTCAGACAAGGACGATCATCAGTTGACCAATTGCTTCTTTTAGGATCCGCTATTCAAGATGCCTTTCTCTTGCGTCAAACACTCGTTGCTGTTTTCTTTGACCTTGAAGAGGCATATGATATTGCATGGAAAAGAGGAATTCTGAACGCTTTAAAATCATAGGGTTTACAAGGGAATATCCTTTCTGTCAAATAGATCTTTCCATGTTTGTCTTGGAGCCACATATTCAAACAGTTATAAACAGGATAATGGTGTACTTCAGGGTAGCGTACTGAGTGTGTGTGTGTGTGTGTCTGTGTTGCAATGGACTGGCCCAACGACTCAACGCCCGCAACCCTTTTTCCAAGCGCCGCCACCAGCCCTACCTTCTGCTGCTAGGTAAAAATTTTGAAACGAGCCAGCTCGGCCCACGGCCAGAGAACCCTGTGCAATGCTTGCCATAATCTGCCAGAGAACCAGTCACTGGACTTTATTTAAAAACCTAACTCACTGAGATTTAACCCTTTGGGTATCCGTTCCTGGGAAATGAGTTCATTTGAAGGTATATATGGCTAACTGACCGTCTGGTTTAGGATTGTGTAAGAAATTTGTTTAAATAAATATAATCACTGTTTTGTTTGCAAGTTAGTAAAAAGCTTTGATTTTATTACAGTACAGTTGTAATGATTTTATATATTAAACTCTTCTTAAATTCTTGACAAATCTTTAACCTTTCAATATAAAATTTCTAACGGTTTTTGAAGACACATTAATTTTCATATCACCTTTTCTCCTCTTCATTCTTTTACAAAAATACTATGAATTTCATTTTAATTTTAAACTCAAAATTTATTAATTATTTCTTCAATTTAAAACTTTTAGTTTAATCGCGAAAATTTACTTTAATTTTCTCTACAAGATTTTACTTTGTTTTCCAAGACTTCATTTTAATTTAACTTATTTACACAACCTTTTCATTTAACCATGAAATCTCTTAATATTTGACTTTGGTATCTTAAACCAAATAAAGAACAGACATTTAAAAACCCAAATTCTTTCTAGCAAACATTTTGAAATATTTTATATCTTTCTTAAAATACTACAACAATTAATTTTAAAACCACATGAGAACAATTAAAATTTTTCACAGTCTTTATGTCTAACATAGCTTATCTCTATACCTGAAATTTATTTAAACCTTTTTTATAACTTAAAATTACCTCATAGGATCCACATATCCTTTACCCTAAATTTTACTATCTCATTTTAAATCGTTCTGTCAAAACTCAAACATAATTTACTTTACAATTTTTGTAATGAAATATTCAGTTTCAGTTTTGTAATGATTTTTCTATTTTAAAATCTTTATAAAATTTTTAAATAATTTTGGAAATTAATTAATTTCTTTCATATAGACCCGTTTTTCCAGGTCAAACTCTACTCTAAACAAGTTACGTTACAAATCAGCCATATTTCATGGCTTCAGCAAAGTGATAATCAAATCAAATTCATTTGACCAAAAAATAAAAAAAGATTTACTACTAAGTATTTATTTGCATTTAACTACATTTAACTTTAAAATTTTTATTTATTTATTTTATGTTCAAAACTGTCTTTTACTTTATTTTTAACTTTCAAAAATTTATATCCAGATATTTTTATTTGTACCTTTTCAATCAACAAAGGGAGAGTTCGCCAATTTAGTTTGAGGTAGCTACCACCAACTAACGCTATCCCCTCCACTTTCTTTCTGAAATAAAGCCACTATCCCAAAACGCATTTTCATCTTTTGCAAAATTTATTTAAATTTAAACTTTAAAATTTCAACATTCCCCAAAAATTCAACATTATATTTTTAATTTATTTGAGAGAAAGAGAAGCTAAAATCTGACCTTTCCAGAGTTAAATTCTTCCTGGTCCGCCGTTAGTGTGATGTCATCGCTTCCCTCTTTGTGGGTGGCCATCTTGGATGTTAAACTTATCTTCGGACCGAAACAAAGCGTTACGTGTTATCGCGCGAAATTATACATCTTAATTTATGTTTCAAATTTAAGCTCCTGGATCTAGTCCTTTAATACTCCTTTAATACTGTCTCTAAATTTTCCAAATTAATTTTGCTCTCGGTTTTGATCTACTCTTTGTTTAACGTTACACTGTTCAAATTTAAGTGACTTTAGTTAATTTTAACTCTAAATTGTTTAAACACTTCAATTTTATTCACAGTTCATTTTTTATATTCACACTGACTCAAACTTTTATTCGACATACTTTTCTGGAACAAATTTTCTCAAGGACGCTACGACATAGCTGTTGAACGACAAAAAGTGACTCCCGTAACAAGAGTGTCCTCCCCAAAAGGTTTTAAAATACACGCAACTATATCTCAGCAATTTCATTCTTGATCTTAGCCCTGCATTTTTATTGTCACTTTACGTTTTGAAACTGTCTTTATGCGTTCCCAAAACCGAGCACATCTCACACAACCTCACCATTTGCTGTTTGAAACCACACTAACCAAAATTTGTGCATCTTCCTACGCATTGTCCATGAAATCGCCAGTCTCCAAACTGACTACGGCTGAATGCTGGGTATTTCGTCATTTCCTGTGTATTCTACCCCCACACAAATGTACTTTTGATAGATTTTTTCACAAATGACTTCTCCTTTAACTCATACTGTAGGCATTTCTTCGTGTTTTTGGTCTTGTCACTTTCGTTTTCTTTTCCTGTTTTGCGTCCTCTCGAATTTCAATGGTCTTTCTAGGTTGGATTTTAACCTTTTTTTCTTTATTCAAATATGTATCAAAACCTTTTCTCACGGCTAATGGCTTTGTTTCTATACCTTAAACTTGTCAAATTCAAATTACTTTATGCCTAAGGCATTTTTATTTTGTTTGAGCTTCGCTACTCTGACTATACAAAATATTAAAATTAATGAAATTTAAAATTTCACTTGCAACGGTAAAATGCGACATTTTAGCCCGTTGCAGTGTGTGTGTGTGTGTGTGTGTGTGTGTGTGTGTGTGTGTGTGTGTGTGTGTATGTATGTGTGTAAATGAAATACAGAAGTCCTTTATTTTTCTGTTTAAATATTTTTTATTTTTTGTAATATAACCATAAATATATTACAAATTTCATTTATGAGGTTTGTAGAATCATTTATTTTAAATTGTTGTTGAAAATTAATTCATTTTAAAATGAACTAAAATAATGTTAATCGTTAAATCCAAGAAAAATTTATATTTGTATGGCGTTTGTTAAAGCAGTGAAGGTGATCCTGGATTGCCGTTGCATTTGTAACATCGTACTAGTAAACATCAAGTCTGTTTTTTTTGCGGGAAAGTACAGCTTTCCCTTTAATTACACACTTGGCACAATATTTAGAGTAAAAGGTGATAATAGAGTATAATAAATTTTACAAATTAACACAAATATTCACTTATCTACGCAGTACATAATAACTCAAACAATTTTTCCTTAAAACATCTTTTGTGTATTAGCTTATTTGAAAAAAATATGTTTTATGATATCTAGTTTTAGTATATTAGTATTTCAGGTCACATATATTGTCATTTCCAGGATATTGTGATTGTTTTAACTCATGCACTCTTATCTTTTAAATTAAACTGTGTGAACTACAGTTGAATTTTAATAGTAAATAAATTTGTTTAGTCAAATATTTTGATTGCAAATAAATTTGTTTGTAAATAAAGTTAAAATTTTGTCCTACATATTTTTTAATTTTGTTATAGGAAAGGATTAAGTATACTATGTATACAACTGGAGGAAACAATGTTCATGTAAGTTGAATTTATAACAATATTTTTCAACTGTAAACTTTTTTTAGGAGATGTTTAACTATATATATGTATATATATATATATATATATATATATATATATATATATATATATATATTTACAGTGAAATCCTATTAAGAAAATAAATAAGTGTAAATTAAAAAGTACAAAATACAGTATAATTCCAACTATCCAAATAGCTTTTTCAGATTTTCAGAACAAAATTAAGAAAGATACATACTGTGATTTCAAAAATAATAATTCTGTCTACACGTGCTATAGGCCTTTTCTTAGCAATCTAAAATTGGCGCTAAACAAATATCAATTGGATGCTGAGTCTCTGTACAGTTATGTATAGTTGGGTGTCTTCCGTCACCAGTTGGCCAGCCCTCGTACTCTTTCGTATAGGTTAATTGTTTTGTGTGTGAGTGTATTTCATCATTAGCCATGGATTAAAAAAGAAAACAAGTTGTTGTCTTATCATTAACAGATAAAATAATTATAGATCAATCAGATGAAGAAGTTATGGGTAAATATTTGGCTAAGAAGTACAGTGTTAAAAAATCAACAATTTCAGATATTAAAGGAACAAACCTATTCAGTACTTTTAAAGTTTGTGCTTGAACATACAGATGAAGGGTTTTTAAAAAAATCAATGAAGATGGCAAAGGCAAAAAATTAAAAGATCAAGTGGTTTTCAAAACAGTTTTTTGTGGGAAACCCAATTTTAGGCCTGACTTTTTGTGACTAAGCTATCTTAGCATTAAAGCTTATAAAAAATATAAACTATGAGAAAATATAGGTTTTTTCATTGCAATATACAATAATTAATTAAATTTGACCCTTTTTCAAAAATAATCCAACTATCCAAATTTTTGTTTATCCGAACGGAGCCTGATCCAAATTGATTCGGATAATTGGAGTATTACTGTGTTATTTTGGATTTAATGATCCGCATTCCGAGCAACCCAGTGTGGGTGCAAATGAAGTTCGAATTCAGTGGTCTCTGCAACTGAATTGTGTTGAATACCAACTTTAATAGTTTTAAATGTATTGTTGTAAATAGTAGTTTTATAAAGTATTGACATTTGTTATTAATATTATTTATTTAATGTAATTAATCAATTGTTACATAATAATTTAATAACTAAAGGATAGACATTAATTATTTATTTATAATCATTATTAGTAAAAAATAATTATGAGATAAAATATTTACAATAATAAATATGAAATATAAATACATTAATTAAAAATAAAATGTCACCTAAGGTAAGATGCTTAATGGTTGAGGCTCTCCCTTATACAACTGATTGTTCACTTTATAATTTAAAAAAATGAAAATAATTTCAAAAACATATTTACACTAATTATATATTTTTTAAAACTGCGAGGACATAACTGCGCTAAACCGTCATGGTCACTATCAATATTCTTTAGTTGACTGTCACTATGTAATTACTATGCAACTGAACGATAAAGAGGCTAGATTAAGAGATTTAAGGTGGCAGCTGTTAAGTTATTTATAAGAAGCTTACAGCAAATAATCAATTACACATATCTTGTAACAGTAATCTGCAATGGGTTAAAACTAATATATATATATATATATATATATATATATATATATTCTTGATATTTAACGTTATCCATTGTTTTTCCGTTGCACTGACTTTATGAAGTTAATATATTACTATGTAAGTAATTTTATCCACCATTAAGTGCAATAATTTTACCTTGAGTGATGAGGCACCTTTCGGTCGTTGACCATTGTCGAATCACTGATGTTTTTCTGTTCTTTGTTAATTTTGTGTGTCCAGGGGTGGTTAGATTTGTAGTGTATTGTGGTGTTGTTGGAAGTAGGTTTCCTGTATACTGTAGTTTCTATTTTATTATCATTTATATTTAAAGTAATGTCGAGGAAGTTGATTGTTCTATTTGTTTCTGTTTCAACGGTGAATTGTATGTTTTCGTTGTATGTATTTAGTTTGTTTAATATTATGACGTGTTCGTTGTGAATGGTAGGTTGGTATATTACAAGTATATCGTCTACATATCTTGTCCATAGTGAGATATTGTGTGTGTTTATTATAGGTTTAATTATTATTTGTTCAAAGTGTTGTAAATATATTTCTGACATGACAGATGATATGGGTGAACCCATGGGGAGTCCTGTTGTTTGTTTATAATATTTATTGTTAAATTGGAAGTAATTTTGGTTACATATGTGTTTGGTTAGCGTAATGATACTATCTATTATGTTTCTTTTTTCGTTATTGTGTATCAGTTTGTTTTTTATTATTTCTATGGTTTCTTCTATTGGGATACTAGGGTACATGTTAGTTATGTCATAACTTATTATTTTTGTGTTGCTGTTTGTTTTTATCGTTTTTATTTTATTAATTAATTCGTATCCATTTTTTATATTGTATGTGTTGTTGATATGTATTTTAGATCTTAGGATTTTGTCTAGAATTTTTGCGATTATGTAAGATGGTGCTGTTGTGAAATTTATTAGTGGTCTAAATGGTGTGTTGGGTTTGTGGATTTTAGGTATCCCTGATAATACTGGTGCGCATGGTTTGAATGGGTATAATCTTGTGTGGTTTTTAATTTATTGTTATAGTTTAGGGTGTTACGGTGAGTGACTATTAAGTTTTTTATTGTAATAAGGTATTTGTTTCGGTATTAGTTCGGTTTAGGTATTAGTTTGAAAAACTAGAACAGAAAAACATCAGTGATTCGACAATGGTCAACGACCGAAAGGTGCCTCATCACTCAAGGTAAAATTATTGCACTTAATGGTGGATAAAATTACTTACATAGTAATATATTAACTTCATATATATATATATATATATATATATATATATATATATATATATATATATATATATATATATATATATAGATTTTTTGGACTAGGAGACTGACAGACTTGCCTTGGTAAGAGTCCACACTGTAGTCTTGAAATAGAAACACATAAAAGCACTTAAACAATGATATATTTCAACCACACAGTGGTCTTTGTCAATCGAAGAGAAAACACAAAAAGAAATATGAGAGAATGAAATAAAATAAATATGTATTTATACATATGATATTATTTAAATGATATTTATTTTATTTCATTCTCTCATATTTCTTTTTGTGTTTTCTCTTCGATTGACAAAGACCACTGTGTGGTTGAAATATATCATTGTTTAAGTGCTTTTATGTATTTCTATTTCAAGACTACAGTGTGGACTCTTACCAAGGTAAGTCTGTCAGTCTCCTAGTCCAAAAATTCTAAATAATCTTTACCAACCAAAACTAACCTAAATATATATATATATATATATATATATATATATATATATATATATATTTAGGTTAGTTTTGGTTGGTAAAGATTATTTAAATTTTTTGGACTTTTTTAAGACTTACATCTCCTTCTGTAAACCCTTTTTAGTTTTTAATACTAAGGAGAACCTTATCTGATTTTACATTTAATTTTCATGTAATTTCCACTTTTATGAAATTGACCATGGATGAAATTACAGACAGGCTTCCATATACAAATTTCAAATGAAATCACTGGCTCGTCTACATGGAGTCCAACTCACAGATGATTAATAACAATTTCCATCTAAGACAGACATGTTATTGAGTTCTTAATTATTTTTGCTTATATTGAAACTAGGTTACCACCTAGAGAAACTAGGTTACCACCTAGAGACACTAGTTTACCACCTAAAGAAACTAGGTTCCGCCTAGAGAAACTATGTTACCACCTAGAGAAACTAGGTTACCACCTAGAGAAACTAGGTTACAACCCAGAGAAACTAGGTTACCACCTAGAGAAACTAGGTTACCACCCAGAGAAACTAGGTTACCACCCAGAGAAACTAGGTTACCACCTAGAGAAACTAGGTTACCACCTAGAGAAACTAGGTTACCACCCAGAGAAACTAGGTTACAACCTAGAGAAACTAGGTTACCACCCAGAGAAACTAGGTTACCACCTAGAGAAACTAGGTTACCGCCTAGAGAAACTACGTTACCGCCTAGAAAAACTAGGTTACCACCTAGAGAAACTAGGTTACCACCTAGAGAAACTTGGTTACAACCTAGAGAAACTAGGTTACCACCCAGAGAAACTAGGTTACCACCTAGAGAAACTAGGTTACCGCCTAGAGAAACTAGGTTACCATCTAGAGAAACTAGATTTTCTAGAATAATCTCTTGTTTTTACTTCATATAACCATAAATATAAGTATTGAATCAATATTCTGTGCTAGTATTGTGACAAACTGTCACCAGTGTTAAACAAAAAAAACAACTGGTTCTTCTCATTATCAGTTCCTAATTTTCATGTTTTCTATTTGACATTTATTTAAGATTTTTGTTTTTACTGAATTCTAAATCACTATTTTAGTGTATTTTTTTTCTCAATTTATTTTGATACTGTCGTTTCATTAACCTATTCTAAGGCATTTGCCAAGTAAATGGTCTCTTCTTTATATATACAGATATAGGAATTAAAGGAATTTTTGAACTAGGTTAGTCTGTCAGTCTCCTATCTAGTTCAAAAATTCCTAAATAAGCTTTAAGCTGTACTAGAACTAACCTGATATATATATATATATATATATATATATATATATATATATATATATATATATATATATATATATATATATATATATATATATATATATATATTTGTGTTTGTGTGTGGTATTTAACATTGTCAATTATCGTTCTGCTGCACTAGGGAAACCAATACTACACACACTATGGAGAAGATACGTAGATGACATAATTGTAATACATCAACCAAGCATTCACAATAAACACATCTAATACTAATAAACTAAACACATACAACAAAAACTTACAAAACAACCAAACAAAACATACGAAACAGAAAGAGACAGAACAATTAACTTTCTTCATATTACATTAAAAATCAATAACAATAAAATAGAAACCACAGTACATGGAAAACCAACTTCCAACAATACCACAATACAAAATATATCTAACCACCCCTGGACACACAAAATTAACTCTTGCAGTAACATGATAAATAAAGCAATAAAATATACATAGGATAACAAACAAAAATCAAATGAAGAATTAAACAACATTAAAACAACAGCAATATAAAATAGATACAACTTATAAAAAACAAACAATAAAATTACAAAAAACCTAACCTCAACAGAACAACACAAATAAAAATAAACCTACATAAAATATAATTACACCAACAACAAAATAGAAAAAAATAATTGCCAGCAAAATCTAAACTTTAGTAATAAAACATGCAGAAGATAAAGGTAACTGTGCCGTATCACACAAATTTTATGTACCAAAAACAAATGTCGGGGAGTGGAAAAATTCATACTGTTCTAGTGTGTTTAATTTATGGCCTTTGTTGCATGTGTGGAGGATGCTCATGTTATTTTCCATACTATTGCATGAGTGTTTAGTGTCCTTGAGGTGATTTGCGAAGATGGATTCAATAGTAATGTGCAGTGCGCTTTTGTGTTCTTCATATGTTTTGGCAAAAGATCTGCCTGTTTGTCCAATATAGAACTTATTGCAGTTGTTGCTTTTTAGTTTGTATACTCCTGGGTTATTGTATGTGTTAGTATTGCTATTAATGCTGTGTCTGATAGCCGTTTGGCTTTTATTTGTTGTTCTGTAAGCTACATTATATCCTGCTTTTTTGAATTGATGTTCTATATTATTTGTGAGTTTGTTTATGTATGTGAGGGTGATGAATTTGTTTGTGTTCATGTTTTTTTTGTTACTGTTATTGTTTAGTATTTTTCTGTGTAGTTTGTCTATTAAATAATTGTCATATCCGTTTTTGTGAGCTAAATATTTGATTGTGTTTAGCTCCTGTGTAGTTAGTTGTGGACAAAGGTATTTTGTTTAGTCTGTGTAGTAAATGTTTGAATGCTGCGTGTTTATGTTGTATTGTTTTGTTCGATGTGTTGTATATCAGTGTGTCTATCATGGTTGGCTTGTGGTATAAGTTGAATTTATGTTTGTTTTGATTTTTTGTTATGGTGATGTCTAAGAAATTCAATGTTTTATTGTTTTCAAATCCTGCTGTGAACTGGATATTTTTGTGTATTTTGTTTATATGTGTTTGGAGTTGTTGGCATTGTCTTATGTTTCCTCGGTATAGTATTATAACATCATTTACATATCTGTGCCAATATATTATATTATCTGCGTGTTTGTTGTTTTTAAATTCTGCTGTGAACTGGATATTTTTGTGTATTTTGTTTATATGTGTTTGGAGTTGTTGGCATTGTATTATGTTTCCTCGGTATAGTATTATAATGTTGTCTACATATCTTTGCCAATATATTATATTATCTGCGTGTTTGTTGGCAGGACATGCAATAGTATGAAAATAACATAAGCATCCTCCACACATGCAACAAAGGCCATAAATTAAACACACTAGAACAGTATGAAATATATAGAAATAGCAAAACACATAAAAATGACATCCTAAATGAACAAACACGGCACAGATCACACATACTCTTCGATCACATCACTACTAACTTTCAAAAAATGGTACCAAAGAAGCACAACTGCAACAATCCTAAAGGCAAAAATACGAGGCTGAAGAAGTCATAAGACGAAAACGTTTCCTCCAAGTGTAAGTTAACAATTTAACAACCTTTAGTTAACAAAAAGTCTGGTCGCAAGTAATAGCAAAAATGTAATAAGTAATTAACAACCAGCTTGTCATGAGCAGCAACAAGATTTCGATATTTAAAAAAAGTCTATTAGTCCTGGATAGTTTCAAAGCGCATTTGACTGAAACCGTAAAGGAAAAGCTGGCAGATATGAAAACTGATTCGGCAGTAATTTCAGGTGGATTAACATCCATACTTCAGCCTCTAGACATGTCAGATAATAAACTTTTCAAAGGCAGTTTTAGAGAGCTGTACACCCAGTGGATGTGTGATGGTAAACATACATATACCCCATCTGGAAAGATGAGAAGACCTTCCCTTTCACTTATTTTGGAATGGAGTTTTAAAGCCTGGAATACAGTCAAATATGAAACAGTTATGAAGAGCTTAAAAAAAGATTGTATTTCCAATGTAATGGATGGTACAGAGAACTGCGTGCTCTGGAATGATATGATTCTCATGAAGATGAAGAAATTCTACCATCTTCGGAAAGTAGTGATAATGATGAAAAATTGTGCATATTAAAAAAAACACAATTTAGATATTGTAAGATTTGAATTGTATAGTAAGTTTCTTAACTGTTCATGTTTGGATATTTCAATAAAACATTTTGCCAAGTACAACTCATTAGCTATTGACTTTTTATATTTTCCCCAACATGTTGTAATGAAATATGGGTGCACATTATATAGACGCGTAAATACAGTAATTCTCTATAACAATGCAGAATTTGAAATAACCAAATCGATCAATATATCATTTAATTATAAATATATTTTTTTAAACCTCTGTGCTATAATTTTTTTTAGGTGCTATGAACTTTTTTTTGGGAAACATTGCTGTTTAAAGTGGTTGATTTCACAGTTCTTGGTACATTATTAGACATTACTTTGTTTAGACTGAGATTTTTACGTTCATTGATTGAGTTTATTTTGTTGTTTCTCCATTCAACAAACTCTTTTATAGAGTAGATATGCTGAAAATACTTAATATTTTATATTAATATCTAAAATTTAATTTAAACTTTTGTGGATTTAACACTTTGACTACCATGGTGGTTACTGGTGACTGACACCGTATTTTTGCATAGAGCCTCTAGTTGTCCACTGGCGGTCACCCGTGATCGACAATGTGGACCTAACTTTAGATCATCATACAAAGCTGTCGGGCACAATCACGATGTATTTAACCACATGAGGTGTCCAACACTGCCTCTGTGTGTGTTCCTACAACTTGGCTTTCAGAAATATTTTTAATTTTTTTTTTACAAGACTATTATTATTGGAAAACTAGAAGTTCAAAATTACAAGGAAATATTAGAAGGAAACAGTTTTTATTTACACTTCTTTGTAAAACTACATTACGTTTTAGAATAGTATTAAATTTAATTTGGCCCTAAAAATCACTTTAAAAAGTGAACAATTTGAAAATTAGAAACTAAAATCTTAAATTTAAAACGTCTACCTACATTTCATAAGATCATATAAAATTCGTAAAAACAGCTCAATTAAAAATATACACTACTTGTATTGAAACAATACAAACATAAATGTAAGAATAATGTTCAGATTATATTTACATTCTAATTATTTTAGAAAAAATATTTTCAAACAAAAAACAGTTATCCTGAAAATTGAAATTGTGTATCTATGAAACACTTGATAAAAATCTAGTAGCTATATTTATTGTTAAAAAATATCTATAATATTGTGAAAATTCGTTATAGTATATATTTATACTTGAATTTATATTGAAAAAATACAATAAAAATGTTAACATTTTACATTCATTTGAAAGATCTACTTTGAACGGGGAGTGTGTAGTAAGGCCGACAATGTGACCGACACGACCCCTTGTTGTATAAATTACCTTGCACTATGACGGTCACCGGTGTCTGAAGACATTATAAAATAAACTAGTTTAAATGAATAAACTCACTAGAAGACAAACTATTATGTTTTGTCATTATTTAAACAAAAAATACACAAAAAAAATTGTGTTTGAAGGTATTCGGAAAACTGGTTGGCAGTCAATGTGTTGAGTGTTCAAAAAACTGCAAGTTTTCTAATGACGAAAAAGTGTTTTTTTGTATGTAACAAGCCTAAGGGATTGTTAGTAATTTTGTAATAGAGTCTTCTACTAGACATGACTGGTACTGATTGCCGAGAACAAGTGCAGCGTGCTAAGCATACAACAGATGTGACAGACTAAGAGAGTTGGTATAGTTAACACAGTGGAAATAGTCTGATCAAAGTGTGAGAGTGCTAGTAAGGCTGTTTATTGTGGCATTTACTAAATCAGACACACTGAGAACAGAAAATCCATTGCTTATCTATAGAAGGCTGCACACCTTAGCATTATATATGAGTGCATTTGGGTGCACGAACACACACACATATACACAAATAAACATACTGTAATATGTTGCCATACTATAGAATAAAATATTTTAATGCATATTAATTAATCATATTATAATATCTGATCATTATAATGAATGAAGAAAGCCCCAGAGTTAGAAAAGGTAAAAATTGGGACTACTTTGTTATTATTGCAAGGTTTGAAAATTCTTTGTAGTATATACAAATTTTAAAATACATTTTTTCTTGTAGACTAATGCTTCTAAAACTGTTGGATTTTGTTTTAGGTATACTGTGCAGTTTGTGCATATAAAGGTGAACTATTTGTTTGTAAAAACAAAAACTGTTGCAGGTAACTTTTACCTAATATTTTTATACATTTACATATGTATAAATTTTCATACTCTTTTAATGAATAGCTTCTGTAACTATAGAATGTGATCTTTTCTGATTTAACTTAATAAATATCCACAGTCAATGGAAAAGAGCTTATAATACCTAGCAACAATAATATAATCATGCATAAGTTTAGTTTACTTACTGTTAATTTAATAATTTTTGATAAATCCCGCGGCCATAACTATCTTCAGATTTTTTCCCTGTCAGTAATTAAATAAATGTTGCATTTGATTGTCATCTCTGCTAGTTTTTGAAACATTGTGTCTACTTGTAGAAGTATTTAGTTTGGATTAAAGGAAAACGTAAATTAACAATAAAAATATGAATGAAATTATGTAGTATATAAATATACCATAGTGTATTATAAGTGTACAGTGTATCTATAATTAGTGTTAACATTTTTTATGTGGAACGTAACCCTCTTCTCTCCATATACAGTTGATTTCATTACTCACAGTAAGCTCAGGGAAAGTAACCCCTGCGAATAACGAGGGATCACTGTAGCTCTTTTAATTTAATATTTATCATTCTTGAACAAATTTTAAGAATTAGATTAAGCCAGAAATTTCAAAGTTATTTTTGGGTGAATAATTTGATTTTGTTTAGATAATTAATTTGAATTCCACGAACAAGTTGAAAAAAATTAATTATTTTTTTTCCAGCAGAATAACTGCTGCAGTGCATCTACTATTAAGAATTATTATAACTTAAAACCTTTTTGTTTCAGAGGGTTTTGCTTGCAATGTATTCAGATTTTTTGGGGAAGTAATGTTGAATCTTTTATTGAGAATTCTGAAACATGGTTCTGTTCTCTGTGTGTTGAATCAAAAAAAAATGACACTATTAAAAGAAACAATTATTGGCCAATAAATGTGAGTTGGTATACAGATTATTGTTTAAAAAAATTTGTTTCTAATTTAAAATACTTTTTATATATGTGCTCCTTTTTGTAAATGTTTTTTTTTTTAATAGTATATTATAGATTTTGTTTGAAATTTTTTTTTTTACTTATTGGTAGTACAATAATGTTTAAGTTTTAGTATAAACCAAGTAACAATTGTGTGCATGTATATACGCGTGTGCATGCAAGTTAGTGTTTTATTTAAATTTTACATTCATATAAGTTTTTATATTTACGTTTTTATATTTATGTAATTGTTTGTTAAAGTAAACAATGAAAGAGTAATAATTCCATAAGTAAAAGATGTTTCAGCATTTATGACCATTTTCATTTGTATTTTATCATTGATGGGACAATTTTTTAAAGTGTGTAAATTGTTTCTACTGCTACTCATTAGGATCAATAATTATTATTTAACTCTATATATATTACAGGTAAATCCCGTTATAACAAAATTGTCAGGACACAAAAAATATTTTGTTGAATTGAAATTTCATTAGTACGAAACATAAGCTAATTGTTAGAATACAGTAGTACAATGCATTAAATGAATAATTTCATTCTTACATTTTAAAATTTCTAGAAGTCATTATTGAAGTTCTTCTTCTTCTTCCAGTGCCTCTCACTAGGTTTATGCCATTCGAGATCTTGCCTCCCAATACAACTTTGGGAGGCTTTCGCCAGCATTGTTGAACATTTAGCACTACCCAGGTGACTTGTACAGCTTAAAGTAACCTCTGGACGCGATCAACTTTGTCATCCGATTTATTGAAGTAGAATCTTTGAAAATAAAATGAACATTCATTCTTTAACAGCACTTTTAAAAGTATTGTATAAGAATAAAATTTATTAAATGGTAGATAGTATTTTGTATTAAAGATTTTGTAGTATTTTGTGTATAAAGATTTTTAAAAATATAATGAAAAATATACAGTTTTTCTTATTTAAAATATGAACTTAATTTGAAGCTTTATTTTTAAAAAAATATGTTATATTTTACTGTGTTTTTTGTGTTGTTAATCGTTAAAGGGAGTTGTTTAACAGAATCAACATGTTGAAAAGTAGTAACTGGAACATCAAACAGATTAGTTGGGTACGAGCAAATGATATCTAAACCTTTATTTTTTCCCTGCAAAAGACACTTTCTTTTCAGGAGTTTTCTCATCTTCACTTTCACATCTATTTGGATTCCACATGGTTGACGTAGAAGTTGACACTGTTGTCTTTACATTTTCCACGATTCCGTTGTCACTAGGTTCATATCTCGCCAGCAAAACGTTGTCTACATCAACATAGTTATCAAATGATCCAAAATTCGTACAGCTGTTTCATGCATAACAACACATTTCACAAATCAGTCCCTTTATTTACCCTCCACACATTCTTCAATTTCAGGTTCTTGTCTGGTTAACTTGAAAATGTTTGAATTCTTCCAGCAATTTATGCTTGTCGAATCTTTTACCGACTACCACAAAGATGTAATCATGTCACATGCATCTTTCAAGTTAACTTTATTGTCAGTGTTGAAAACTAGATTCAGTAAAATTTTCCAAAGTAAAAGTGTCCTGTGTTGTTTAAATAGATCGTTTAATCCCCAGATATATGGGTGTAAGATGGCAGTAGAGTTGAGCAGAAAGAATTTTTACATGTACATCTTCAAATCTGCTTGTAATTGCATGAGCTAAATCAAGATTTTTTAAAAAAATTTTTGTCCAACTGCACCAACCATTTCTTGAAAATAGGTTTTGTCATTTAAGCATGTTTGTTTCTGCGATAAGTACATGGAAGAGAGTTCACGTATTTAAAACAAGAACTTTTAAAGACTTACTGATGTTTAATGGTTTCAGTTTTTGGCTCCTTTTACATTAAATAATGCTGTAACATAACATAATCTTTTCCAACTTTTGTACTTTGGAGTGTAGTTGAAATTTAAATGTTATCGTTTTGTTTAAACTGGATTTTGTACACACGTATTCATATGGCGAGCCAGATAGAAAATTCATTATACTAAAAATTTTGTTATACTGGTATTCATTATAACGAGATTTGACCTGTAGTAGTAGCTATTAGTATAACAAGTATGATTGGCAAAATGTTTCCTTTGGATCCTATAAAAATAGTTTGCTATGAAAAACCTCGGTCCATTGGCAAAGAGGCCCTTATAGCTAGTATCCAGTGATTCATGAGAACTATTGTAGGAGTCCTGAACTTGATATGATCAGTGTAAAGAGAATAGTATATCACCAAATGTTTACATCAAATATGATATTCACAAATCAGATTTTTACACTAACACACATTTCTTGATATAAAAACAGGTTTTATTGAAGAAAGATCCAAATGAGTTCTTTACTACTATGGATATACACCCCTAACTTTACCCAATATCTTGCATTTAGGCTGAGAGGCAATGCATCATCAGTACTCATCTGAATATAATATTCAGCTTTGCGTACTATGCGAGTTGTGTTTATTTTGTTGTACTTGTTTTTACGGTTTGTCAAACTGGAGAACGGCTGAATCACTGAGTTTTCAAGAATTATCAATTTATTGAGAGCTGTTTTTGGTGATAATGCTCTAAAGAAAATCTCCATTTAAAGTAGATTAGGGTTCTACGTATTGCTAAGAAGATACTAAAGAATGTGCAGATGCATTTCATGGGGAAGGATCCATTAATAATCAGGGTACAAATTTGGTCACACAAAATTTTTCAAGCACTTGAGAACAATGATATAGAAGGCAGCATTTAAAATTTGACCTTCAGGAAGAAATTTGGGGTAATATATTGCACGTCAAAGAAAACCGGGGCCAAGTAATTAATATTTGATATGTTTCTTAATGTTTTTGTTTATGGCTTGGATTACCTTTTTACTCATTAGTTTTCAATCTAACTTCAAGGTCGTACTCGTAAAACCATGATCAATCTCCAGTGATCACCCTATTTATGAATCTACCATCGTTTTCAACTTAATTTTTCTAGTCAGCAGCTCGGTCATGCTTTTACATGAGTTTATTTAAACCTAAACGTACACTTAGGATATTTTTGAACTTTTTATTCTCACGAAATTAATTGAATAATGGAAGTAAGTGCAGATACTGCATCTTCTTCTTGTTCACCGGAATACTCAAACTCAACACCTAACTTGAATATTATGACCAAATAAAACTTAAAACATAACACTAGACTAGATGTGTAGTATTAGGCAATAATCATTTATCAAACATAGAAAGTGTGAAGAGCAATACATGTTATTATCTTTAAATTTATTATTACAAGACTTAATGATTTAGTAAACTTATGGTTTAAGTAATTTTTTTTCAAACTTACTGAGAATAATTTTGCTACCATAGTATGTTGCCCTTATCAGTGTTTCACTGACTACCATAGTATGTTGCCCTTATCAGTGTTTCACTGACTACCATATTATGTTGCCCTTAACAGTGTTTCACTGAGGCACTGAGACCTTAACAAAGATCACTTAGTGGAGTAAAACTATTTACCTCAGCAAGTTTGTTTAAAACTTACTTAAATTATATATTCGGCAAGTCATTAATTACTGTAACAATTAAGTTGAAAGTTTCTCCAACTAATTATAATGAAAAATAAAATTCAGGATATTAATATTATAGACTTGATTGTATTAACGTGTTATTACTTAAAATGTAATCACACTTACTATTTATAGTGTTTGTATTTAATAGACTCCATTATTCATTATCTACATCAGCTATTGTTTGTTCATATTTTCCAGTAACAATTTAACCATGTTTCTTTGTCACATATTAGATGGTCAGGCACATGCGATTAAACTACAGGTGTAAAAGTTGAAGAGAAGTGGAACAAGTAGTAATATAAATGATGTGATTTTGATTATAAATTACAAGAAGCTGAACATGATGCATTATGACCTCTATAACCCTTACTACTCAACACCGTAGAAGTGCAAATGAAAAAAATTACATTTCTCCATGAAATATTAATAATTAAACTAACCATTGTAAAACAGATGGTCTTTCAAGAATTCAGATAAGGCCTTAATTCTGGAAAAAAATGCTGTAAACATTTATTAAAATGATTATTTTTAAGTGGACTCAACCTCCATTATTTATAGAGACAAATATTTGTTTTGTTTTCTACTAGTCATAGCTGAAGGATCAGGAATTTCAAATAACAATGAATGGAAAATCTGTATTAAATTTTTCAAAATAATGAGAAGATAGTTGTTTTAATCATTTAAAAAAATATATAAAGAAGAATTATTTTTAAAAAAATAAATGTTTTATTTTATAGGCAAGTCACATCAGACGTACTATAGTGAATAAACTGTGTAAAGAATTATATATATATATAGTTATAATTATTAATTGTAATCGTATACAATTAATAATAATAACTTCATAAAGTTAGTGCAACAGAAAAATAATGGACAACGTGAAATATCACGATATATATATATATATATATATATATATATATATATATATATATATATATATATATATATATATATATATATATGGTCGCACCCAAAAGTGGTAGGACTGATTTTATTACAAGAATTTTATTGACGATATACTTACATCAACTTAATAATCTTCAAAGTATGCTCCTTTAGCAGCTACACACTTAGTATAACATTGTTCCCAATCCCCGTACGCCCGCTGGAAATTTTTTTTGGGGATGCCGTTGATGACCGTCGTCGAAGCCTCTTGAACGGCCTTTATCGAGTCAAAACGTCGTCCCTTGAGCTGTCTTTTCATCAGGGGGAAGAAGAAGAAGTCCGGTGGTGCCAAATCGGGAGAATAGGGCGGGTGCGGCAACGTGGCAATGTGGCAACGCCGTATTTGGCCAGAAGCTGTCTGACTACGAGCGCGCCATGGCATGGCGCGTTGTCATGATGAAGCACCCAGCAGTTTGCGATGGCCGGTCGGACTCTTTTTACGCGTTCTTGGAGGCGGGTGAGTACCTGCACGTAAAAGTTCGCATTTACATTCTCCCCTGGTGGGACAAACTCCTTGTGAACCACTCCATGATGGTCGAAAAATACAATCAACATCGTTTTGATTTTTGATTTGCTCATGCGAGCCTTTTTTGGACGTGGGGACCCGGAAATGTGCCATTCCGAGGATTGTCTTTTCGTTTCGTGGTCATATTGAAAAACCCATGTTTCTTCACCAGTTATCACATTGTCCAAACAATTTTCATCTTGGTGCAAATTGGCTAACACTTCTTCGGAAATGTGTACACACGTTGCCTGTTGGTCGACACTCAGAATTTTCGGCACCATCTTGGCGCATACCTTGTGCATGGCCTGTGAAATAATGCGTTGTACGTTGGATGCAGACAGACCCAACTGGTCTGCAATTTCTTCACTAGTTCTGTGTTCAGCAGTGTCCTCACTCCGTCCACATTCGTGTCGGTTCTTGCCGTTGACGGCCGTCCGGAACGATGGTCGTCTTCAACGAGCTCCCTACCCTCTTTAAACAACTTGTGCCACTCAAATACTGTGGAACAGCTTAAGGCAGTGTCCCCATAAGCCTGCTTGATCATATTGAGGGTCTCAGTTGCCGTCTTCCCGAGTTTCGCACAAGACTTCACGAATAACGTTGCTCTAAATTCGGATTCGTTTTGTTTTTCGACGCGGACAAAAAACTTGCTTCAATAAAAACGGTGTCCTGACTCAACGACAGCCCGCAGGCGAATGAGGTTGGTGTCGGTCTGTTACTAACAGCCCCCTCCACCTTACCCTGCCAGGCAGACCCCCTCCACCGCTCCGTTCGCGCCAGAGAAAATCAGTCCTACCACTTTTGGGTGCGACCCTGTATATATATATGTTTGTGTGTGTGTGTGTGTGTGATTATCTTGTTTTACAATGATATTCCTTGTTCTTACATACAAGAGATGAGCCTAGTACCACAAACACTTAAGAACACATGGTGGTGTTGAAACACGACAGCTGTCGGCCAGTACTTTAAAATTTACTGTGGGTAGAGTGAACCCTCACATATCTGAAGGTGAGCCACTGAGTAAAAACTCCCTGACGTCCATCAACATCAGGACATGTCTTAGCATCCCTAGCCTAAAAAACTCTATCTGGAAAGTGCATGACCAAAACCTAGCAATCCTGTTAGAACATCCAGGACCTAAATAGCCAAGTAGATACTTTTCAGGATACTGTTAATGCATACTTTTGTGAACGATATCCACCACAAATAATGTTATGCTAAAAAAAACAAGGAAAATACTTTTAAATTGAAAATGCAGAGAAATAAAAGAGAATTAACAATCAACTTCGTAAAGCCAAAGCCATGGGCAATAACCATCTAAGTCACCAACTACCTAGGGCAGTAAGATAAATCCTAAAATCAATTCAAGGAATATCTCTATAAATCACAAATAATCGTGACAAATTTAACAGAACTAAACATGAAGTAGACTTTGAAAAAAATCCTTTACATTACTCAAAAAAGATTTTCAACAAACATAGTGAAAAGCTTTTCTTGACCAATGAACAGATTTGTGATCACTTTACAAGCACATTTGAAGTGCCAGAGCTTGGGAGACTACAGAGATCCAAAGACCTAACAACTCTCTTATCAATTTTCAAAGCAGTCCACTTACGTCATCATTCCAGGCCTCAATGAGGGCATACCTTATGTAGTTTACAAAAAAATGTCCATAAATCCGTAAACATCTTCTTAAGATATTTGGTAAGATCTGGTCAAGAAAGCAAATACCAACAGCATTTAGCAATAAATTTTTGTCTTCATCCCAAAATCGTTTATGTTGCTCAAACAAATGATACTAGAACCATAGCACTAACCAACACAATTTCTAAAATCTTTCTAGTATATTATAAACAAAAATGATGCGATTTATGACAAACAATAGATGTTTCAGACCCAATCACCAGGAAGGGTTCTTGCCCGGCATTCATGGTTGCCTGAAACACTTTACTGGCAAAAAATTTAAAAACTGTTAAAACACATGAAAGGCAAATGATGTCTGCTGGATAGACCTAGAGAAGCATTTGTTTCAGTGCAGCACGAACTGATGATATTTGCCTTAAAATTGTACAATATATCTGTTTTGGTTATCAACATAATCACATCATATTACTCAATATTAAAATTTACCATAGCAGCTTACATTAAAAAAATTAATAAATATTATGAACTGATAAACAAACTAAACAAAAATGACTGTTCAGTTAATTCATATGTGGTAGAAGTGGGAGTGAGAGGTATGCTAGCAAATTCTCACTGCAACCTACTAAAAGGTCTTGGTCTGTCGAGAACTGCAGTAAGTTCTACTTTAGTACGAATATTTAAAGCTGCATTAGCAGGCTCCTATGAAATTTGGTTAGGTAGAGAGTAGTAAGGTAACAAGAGAGGTTAGGTAACATGAGTGGTAAAAGTGAGTGTTGATGATCATCACAAAGAGGCATCTTAAACCTACACCTAAGTTCGTCTCTCTCTCTCTCTCTCTTAATGACTACACAAACCATGATAATCTCTTGTTTTTCTTAGATAACCAGCCGTTGATTCTATAGAGCACATTAAAAATAGCACAACACAGTTTATTTGGGTAATTCTTTCGTCTTGAGATTTTAAGATCTCAACATCAGATTATTAAACCTAGTTTCTGACGCGTACCAAAATTTTAATTCGATATATAACCAACACGAAGTAAAAGCATATAAAACATGTACTTTGGACTTGTATAAAAATAATGTGTATAATAAAGACTCATTATTATTATTATTTTTTCAAATTGCAGGTACTAAACTTATTTCAGACTCCAAAAGGCAAAATCATGAAACCAATGAAGCTTAAGAAAAATAAACTGAGAGTTCTATCATTATTTGATGGCATCAGTGCTGGTAATTTGTTTATTATAATTATCATAGTTGAAACAATTTTCAAAAATCTTTCTTCATGTTAATAATGTAGTTTATTATTAATTTTTATATTAATATTAAAATACATCAAGTGTCTATTCATGTAGAAATTACATGAATAGGTGTCTATTCAAGTAGGAACCTGAAATTACGCTAGTCAACAATGATTCTGTCCTAGAGACATTGTTAACTAATCTTGAAGGTATTTTTTATGCTGATTCCGAATCTGTTCTTAAATTTTTTTCTATTACGTCTACTTTTCTCAGGATACCTGAATGTATGATTTTGCTATAACGAAAGTAGTAATTTATTTTATTGATATATAGCATAAGCAGATGAAAATAAAACCTTCCTGTCAAAACATGTTGAAAATTGCAACTTCCTGGAAGGTGATGTCATTCTATAATGTCATGCCTTCCTATCCAGTCAAAACAACATCAAATCAGCTGAATCAGCAGCCACTTTACATAATTAACTTTCAGCTCATGGAGGTGTTTGTATTATCTCGGAAGACAGTTTGAGAATATTGTTGCTCACAGGAAATTGTAGCTTAATCGTAAGCTGTTGCATTGTAATCGTTTTGAAGTGTTGTGGCTTTCATCATGTGTAGACAGTGCTTGAACCATCCCGAAGACTTGTGTTTAGTGTGCGGTGCAATTACATTCAATTCTCAAAGTGGAACATTTCAAATTTTTTTAGAAAGTGTCATAGACTTTATTTTGGCTGTGCTTTGGGTAAGTAGGATTAAACTTGAGCATCTCATGTAATGTATAGCAACTGTGTAAGGCTCCTCACTGGTTGGACTGAGGGAAAACGTTATGGATTTCACCGTCCTAATGACTTGACAGGACCTAGGGATTATTTTTCAGACTGTTATTTTTGTTTAACAAAAATTAAAGGAATTATACTAAAATCAGAACATATTGTAAAATAGCTAAACCTGGAATCAGCAATACAACTGGTTCCTTACTCCGAAAATTTACTACTGCCCGAATGAATAAAATGTTAATATTAGCAAAAATTCAGAAAGTAATCAAGAATGTCAAAATGAGATTCGAAAACATGAAGGACCCAAATTTCAGATTGAGTACATTTGATAGACCTCATTTCATAACACAAGAAGATTTATATTATGTAGTGTATAACTTAAATTTGTTCAAAAAACAGTAAAATCTTCGGATCACAATTAAAGAGTTGGAAATCGCTGGATCCAAATACGAAAATTTCTATGTTTTTATTTCGCCATGGTGAATTTAAATTAGGTTTATTTGACCACTTGAAATAAGTATTGAATAAGTGATAAAACAGTTGAATATCGAGTCAAGTTCAACTGTTTTATCATGTATTCAAGAATTTAAGTTGTTTTTTTCAAGAAAATATAACTTTTTTAAATAAAAAAATAGTCAATAGTATATTAATTTTGAATACAACACTGATGATTGGTATTTGTTCATTGATTCCTCGAAAGTAAGTTTAAAGGCTGTACTATTACATAATGGAAATAAACTCTGCCTAATACTGTTAGCTCATAAAACTGAAATGAAAGAATCTTACAAGAATATGCAGTTACTTTTTGAAAAAAATACACTACAAAAATATAATTGGAGAATTTGTGGCGACTTAAACGTTATTGGAATTTTACTAGGCTTATGGCTTGGATACACGAAATATTGTTGCTTAATCTGTGAGTGAGATAGCAGAGACAGAAAAAGACCATTACTCGAAAAAAGATTGGTCAGAACCTGGCATTTAACATGTTGATTGCGGCAATGTTTTATAGTTGCGCAACAAAATTGCTGAAAAAATATTATTGGTTACTTGCATTGAAAATGTTGTTAATGGACCCAATATGTCATCTGAAGTTGGCTAGGCATTAATTTTCGTCAGTTTTGGTGACATCATTTCCAGTACATTCAGAGTAGTACGTTCCTGTACTTCGCCGCCAGTTCTAGTATCTCAGATGATAGTTGTTGACTGTCTAACTGTTGGGTTTTTCTCCCAATTGTTGCTTGATAACGACAAACCTTTTTTCCAGTCATAACACTTTGTTATAGTTATAGAAAAAGTACCACAAAAAATTTAAGTACCTACCATTTACAATGTTTTTCAATGATAAAAGTAAGTTTACACACAATGTCAATAAGTAATTCATATCTAAATGGTTCTAACACAGTGTTTATATTAATTTCTAAAAAATACCAAAATAAATACTATGTACAACCCCACCCACACCATTTTAATACTCAGCTTAGATGAACTCATCCTTTCTAAAAAGTAAGTTACTAAGTTTCAAAACTTTTGCTTGTTATCAAATCTTGTGAAGTATTTATCGGATCTGACATATTACTTATCAGACAGAGAATATGTTTACACTTCCATTCTATATACAAAATATTTATAAACTCAAATCAATCACCATTGACACGTTTACGTCTCTTCGTGATAAGCGTCAAAACACTTTACTCGCCAGTCAGCATATTATGTGGGTAAACGGAACATGAAAATGTGGTTTTGTGTTTTAATATTTACACACAAAACAAACAAATATCAAGTGTGATGCAGAGGTAAGAAAATATAAATACCTCAAAAACAATGTTGGGGCATTTTTAAATAAATAAAACCTCTAAACCACAAATAACATTTTATTTAAACCTTATGTACATTTCGATTGCCCAGCAATCATCTTCAGAGGTATTTAAAAAATACAACTAACTTTAAACAACATAATACAACAAATATATAGGCTTAAACCGGTAACTACTTCGCCACACCCCTTATTTAAAAAACTAGTACGATCAATCACGTTGCAGTAAATTCCCCCTCTACAACTTGGTCCGGTCTTCCCCCTCTCGTGGTGAAGAGTTACCGTTACAACTATTTCAATTTTACTAAAAAACAATAATATTCCTTATTAACAAAGTTATAACTATCTCCTAATTAATGAATATAACTGAGATTTAGGGATAGGCCCTTTATCACAATTTAATAAATTATTTTCGTCATATTTGTGAATATACAAACTTTCAAAACTATTCAAAAGACCTTTTGAATTAACATTTTTCAATAATTTTAGATCATTTAATTCTAAAGTGTGTTTAGTGTTTAGAATATGTTCTGCAACACTAGATTTTTCAGGTCTTTGAAATTTTATATGGCTAATATGTTCATTAAATCTGGTTAATATTTTCCTTTTCGTTTGGCCAATATAAATTTTACTACATGAATTACAATTTATTTTATAAATCCCAGATTTATCTATCATCCTAATTTTATCTTTAGGGTTACCTAATACATTTTTTAAGCTATTTAAGCTTTTGTAAGCTACTTTTAAATTTACCTGTTTAAAAACTTTATCTAGACCTTTTGTTAAATCCATATCAAATGGTAGGCTAATGAATTTATTTTTAACATTTTCTTTTTGTGTTTTTAAAAATAAAAATAAATTCATTAGCCTACCATTTGATGTGGATTTAACAAAAGGTCTAGATAAAGTTTTTAAACAGGTAAATTTAAAAGTAGCTTACAAAAGCTTAAATAGCTTTAAAAATGTATTAGGTAACCCTAAAGATAAAATTAGGTTGATAGATAAATCTGGGATTTATAAAATAAATTGTAATTCATGTAGTAAAATTTATATTGGCCAAACGAAAAGGAAAATATTAACCAGATTTAATGAACATATCAGCCATAAAAAATTTCAAAGACCTGAAAAATCTAGTGTTGCAGAACATATTCTAAACACTAAACACACTTTAGAATTAAATGATCTAAAATTATTGAAAAATGTTAATTCAAAAGGTCTTTTGAATAGTTTTGAAAGTTTGTATATTCACAAATATGACGAAAATAATTTATTAAATTGTGATAAAGGGCCTATCCCTAAATCTCAGTTATATTCATTAATTAGGAGATAGTTATAACTTTGTTAATAAGGAATATTATTGTTTTTTAGTAAAATTGAAATAGTTGTAACGGTAACTCTTCACCACGAGAGGGGGAAGACCGGACCAAGTTGTAGAGGGGGAATTTACTGCAACGTAATTGGTCGTACTAGTTTTTTAAATAAGGGGCGTGGCGAAGTAGTTGCTGGTTTAAGCCTATATATTTGTTGTATTATGTTGTTTAAAGTTAGTTGTATTTTTTAAATACCTCTGAAGATGATTGCTGGGCAATCGAAATGTACATAAGGTTTAAATAAAATGTTATTTGTGGTTTAGAGGTTTTATTTATTTAAAAATAAACATTACGCCACAGTTGCTTCTTATAGTTATAATGTTGGGGCAATTGACCCGATGGAGTTCATTTAGGTGTCATTTACGCTGTAAAAAAACTGTCGGCCCAATTGGCTCAACACATGTGTGTATACATATATATATATATATATATATATATATATATTAGTTTTGGTTGGTATCAAAACTAAAAATAAAAATAACCTATATATATATATATATATATATATATATATATATATTAGTTTTGGTTGGTATCAAAACTAAAAATAAAAATAACCTATATATATATATATATATATATATATATATATATATATATTATATGATAAGAAACGCATTTTCATACTTAGATATGATAGGGGAACAAAAAATAAGTACACATTATTCAAAAATAGGCTTCAAATATTTTAGCAATTCTTCGGGAAAATGCCGATATTGTGGCCTTGTTGGAGATCCCTCGTTGTCATTGTCGGAGCTGTCAGACATATCTTCGTAGCCATTTTCGTTGTCAGAATAGATATTCTCCAATAATTCCACCTCACTATCCATACTCATTGTACAAAATATATTAAACACAACTATAACACACTTCAAGTAACGCTAATACGATAACACAGTAACCAATCCGATATCAACGGTGGAACAAAAAACGAAACACACAGAAATGTTCATAAAGACTGAAACCATTTTATCAATTATATGTCGTAGTCTCTGAATTTTTGTACAGTTTTTAAGCACTAGATTATCCCTCTGAGGCAAGAAGTGAAGTCAAAGACTTAAATAGTTCACTTTGAAGTATTTTTACAAGTTACTATATTTTTTCTCAAAATATTTGACTACAACCTGTAAAATATTGAAATTACTCAGCATATTTATTTTATATAGTAGTTTAGTGTATATCTACTAGGAACTACTTGTTCAGTTTTAGTCTCACCCCATTGAAGAGTGCACTCAACTGGTTTGAATTGAGCCTGGTGAAGATTTTCAGTCTTATTTACTTTTATGATTTGAATTTTTTTACACCTGATTGGTGTAATATTATGTCAGAAGAGTAAACAGTTCGCTGAGTTTAAAAATTTGGCTTTAATATTAATGCAACAAACATTAATTTATATTACATTATTCTTTCTGACACATTGGCAAGAGGTGATAAAACTGGCTGTACCCTGAGTTTAATTTTTAGTTTGGTTATAATTTCTAAATGCAACCAACATTAAAAATACAGAATAATTACATTAATGGTTTCCATGCATCGAAAAATGTTGATGAAAGTGGCAATATAATGATTGTTAAACTAGCTTTGTTGCATTGTTAAAGTGTTAATCAATACTAAGATAAGGATTTTTAAAGATAAATTCAAAGAAAATTGTTTATAAATTGCTTTAACTATTAAATGTTTATTCCAGGATTAATTGCCCTTGAAAAGTTAGGATTTGAACTGGAAGTCTACTATACTTGTGAAATAGATGAAAGTGCTCTAGCTGTTTCTCATAATCGTCATGGATTCAAATGCTACTTCAAGAATTTAGGTAGTATTGAAAGCCTCACATCTCAGGAGTTTGCTGGTTTAGGCCGAATTGACTTATTAATTGGTGGTTCTCCATGTAACGATCTTAGCTTAGTTAATCCAGCAAGAAAGGGTTTACTAGGTAAGTTTATTTCATGGAATTAGTCATTTAACATGTAAACATTGTTACAGCTCTAGTGTTTATAATAATAATTAAAGCCACATATCTGTACAATCAACATTTGAAAAAAATATTAAGTAAGATTTTAGAATTTACAGTTATTTTACAGCCATAGATGCTTTTCGGAGTAGGCAGAAGAAGAAGAAATGCATGTCATTCCTACCACAGACTCACTAACAAGGTGGAAGAATTCTTGCCAGGTTTTTCATCCTGCTCTTAACGTGACACAGTACTGTTTCATTCAAAAAAGCATGGATGAATTAAAACATGAATATTTTTAGTTTTAATCAAAAATTATTGACCACAAAAATATTTTTTTATAAATTTATATCAGAATTTATAAACAAATATTAAACAATTATAAATAATCAAGAACATAAACCAAAGACGGTTGATTTGCACGAGTGCCAACACTTGACAAGAACAAATGCCGGGTAGTCCGGAATTTTCAATAAATTAGTTCAATGAAACTCTAATGAAATGGATTAATAGGCAGTTACAGTTGTTGTAAATTAATATCTGCAGAGAAACAATGTATTTTGTGGAATAGGCTTCAGTATTACTTCTGCACATCCACTATTTGATTATAATGAATTAAAGTAACAGAAAGTGTCAAAATGATTGACTAAATTTTAAATAGAATTATAGGATATCACCAAGATGTAACCTGTTAGTGTCAACAATTTTTAAAATTTTGGTTTAATTTCTCTCCATCCAGACATTTTGGGTATCAGTAAGGGGTTGCCTTTAATAAAAATGCATAAAAGAGAAAGCTGATAATTTGTAGCTTTGAAAAAAATTGTTACAAAGTCTAGATCTCTGATATAGAAAACCAAGGCCAGTGTCTGTCTTTGTTTAATGCTAAAAATAACTTTTAATCCTGCGCATGAAGTTTCTTTTAATAACTAGCTTTTTAATAACGTCTTTTAAACATTATAAAAGTTTATTGTGATTTTATAACTGAAGAATTAATATATTAATAAAATTCACTTTTCATTTTAAAATTTTTCATTAATTATTTAATATATGTAAATATTTTCTAATAATTTATCAAGTTTTACAGATAGTATTTAATAACAAAAATTGTAAAAAAACTAATTGAGAAAGAAGCCTTTCCTGTGGACATAATTATGCATGACTGTATGAGCAGCAATGTTGGCAAACATGCCTATGCTGTGAAAGTTGTATTACTGACAGCGCTTAAGGTATATACTGTTTATCGTCTTACAGCAATAGTTATTCCTTTGCTATCTTTTGGCTTTTTCAAAAATAGTTTTATAGCAAATGCCTTGAAACTCAGTTTTTCACTATAGTATCAGAAGATATGTATTAGTCACACATGTATCATAGATTCTTTGTTTGAATTATGTAACTTCAGAAGGTCATAGTAGCACATCCTGTTACATAGTCTAATTATTGAGAATATTCTTGAGTATTTAGAAGAATCTACTAACAATAGCATGTTTATTAGCGTTATTGGTGTTAGTAGCGCTTTTTATTCTGAAAATGAACATGAACGAAGCAAAACAGTGTGTTGTAAAAGTAGTAAAATTGACATTTGTGGCAGTAACGATTTTCACTTAACTTTATTATGATTTTGTTAGCTAAATGATGTTATAGGAGTCATAACATAATTGTAGAAGTCATAGGGAAATGTTTATTTGTTATTTCATAATTCTCAATCCAGGTAGAAATTAAGGTTACTATTTATAAATATGAAAGTACAAACTGAAAAAGCCAACAGGTTGAATAAATATGCTAAATAACAAAACCTGTAAGAGACAAAACCTGTTTCATATTTATAAAGCAAGAGTGAGGGTATTTTATTTTCTAACGGGATTTTATTTACAGGGAAAAAGTAACAAAACATTGTCAACTAAATACTAAAAGCAAAAAACAAAACCCCTAAAAAAATATAAAATGTGAGCTTCCCAATCGAAAATAAAAATAAAAAGTCCCTAATGGTAAAAGATTAGAAGTATCATACTGTTTGGTACAGGTAACCTCCTTGATTATCTTGACTATCTGTCAAACTATTACGTACGATCTGCGATCCACAATAAACTGCGCATTTTGTGTGTCCTATCACATTGTTATTCTCTTCTATGATCTATGTTCTATGCAACTTAAGTTAGTGATGACCAAATTCAACAGGCATGTGACTTAGACTTCTAGAAAATGTTGCCATTTTCTGCGAGTGTTAAGCAACTACTGAGACAAGATACCAATATCTCTTATTTTGGTTTTTCTCCACCATTTTGGCTCATTCTAGCACATTATTTCATCTGTTTGGATCTTCCAACTCATTCTTCAAATAAGTGTTAATATCAGTCTCAAATAAAAACTTATTTATTTCTTCCAATTTAACTAATTATTAAATTCATATTTTTATTATTCTTTCACTAAATATTATTCAACCTCAAGTGTTAGCATGTAGTCAACTAGCTATTGAAACGTTTGTATAAATTATTCTTTTACTGAACATCTCAATTTAGCCAATTTAAAGTGTTTTGGTGAACAGTACTAGTGGAAAACTGGTGTACACACCTGATACCCTCAACTACACCTGTGAAGAATATTTTCTTCAATGTAGGATAGTGTTTTAGCAATTTTTCATTATTGAAACTTCATTCTTAAACTCCTTGTCAAGTTTTAAACTCAAGGTAACTCACAGATTTCCTTTTAAATTTATCTGTGTGGTCCTCTGGAAATATTATTATATATTTTTATTGTCTTTCTATCAAATTCAGGGGCTGAAAGCTACGCATACAATTTGCTACGCATACAATTTGTGTTTTTATTGTATTTTAATGTGACTTGAGTATATTTACTTTCATAAAGCCCTTTATAGTTCTCATAATATTTCAATAATGGTATTTTTGAGATGTTTTAGAGTGTTCTACAGCAGACAGTGGCCAACATTGCACCAGTGGTGTAATTTGCGTGTAATAATAATTACATAATATTTTACTGTATACATATGAAACAATATCATATTAAATTCACAATATATAACAAAATCATTCAAAAATTATTTGAAATAAAAAATCAACTAGCCTTTTAATTTTAATTAAATAAGGAATAATTTATATTCTCAAACTTATTATTACTTTTTAATTTGCTCTTGCCTCAAATCACAGACAAAATTTCTTATGAATCGGATACTATTTCATTAATAAACAGTTTTAATATTATCTTATTGGAAGTTTTGTAAAGCTTAAATTTATTTCATGAGGTTATAGGACTTTTCCTTAATTTTATTCAGTTTCTAGAGCTAATACGGTATAGATATTGAAACTGTACTTTCATTATTTTAGAGAAACTTACTCAGAGATGTAAACAGGCCAAAATATGGGGGGGGGGGGATTTAATTTGTGGAGATTCTTAGGAAATTTATAATTTTAGAAAAACAGCTTAACACTAGAATGCTTGTGAAACCTCTCAACGCCTATTTTACTTATATAAAGTTGTCCAACACCTTTAGGGAGGCGTTACAAACATTACAACACATACATAATGCACAAAACTTGTAATATTTGTGACATCTTGTATGAACAAAAATTTTTACTTACATTCTTAATAGAAGAAAAATGTGGGTAACAGCTGATGTTTCAGCTAGAAGAACCCTTATTCCACGAATATGTAAAAAAACATTTATGTTAGCATGAAAAACGTGTTTACGTATGTTACTTAAAACACAAGTGAAACATTATAAACTCAATGATTTTTTATAAAACATATATTTATTGCTATTATATTTTTCTTTGTTATTTCCATTACAATTTTAAAAAATTCTGATTTTATAATATTCCCAAGAATCATTAATATGTTTGTGAAAATATATTTAATATTGTAGACAGTGAAAATAAATTATTTCATAATAGCAGATAATTAAATAGAAAAACATTTTACAAAAAAATCATTAGTAATAATATCCTTAATTAATTTTTTTCATACATACATGTATATACATATATAAAAACCCAACAATCGAAGCATGAAAATATGTAATCACAGAATCAGTAATTCGACAATGGTCAAGTGACCGGAAGGGACCTCATCACATAAGGTAAAATTATTGCACTTAGTGATGGAAAAAATTATTTACAAGTAATAATAACTTCATAAAATCAATGCAATGGAAAAATAATGGACAATGTGAAATATCACGATATATATGATAAAACAATTTATAAATAAAGTACTCATCTAAAATTTTCGTTTGATCCTTTTAACCCTTAGCGCTCGGATTTTTTTAACATGCTTTGCTTCCCCACTTGTAATTAAATTGAGACAAATTCCTCACCTGCAAATTGCATTATTGTTTATGGAAAACTTTGTTTTCTCTTACATGATTTTAGTAAACTAAGCTATTTTTATTCACTAATACTGTATGTACATGATTTTATTAACTTATTTGTAGTTTTGCAGAGTATGATATCTTTGAAAACAATCTTCCGGATGAAGTCCTGGTTTTCTGCTGCATGTTTTGCAGTGAAAAACTGTTTCCCTTCTATCTCTTTTTATCTTCCTGTTACTGCACACTACACAATCCTTAGAACTACCTTTATCATTGGAAAAGATTAAATCTAATTTCCCATTCAGTCTTTCTTCTTTGTCAGTAGTGGATGGCCGACCCCTCTTACTATATGGGTTATTCCTGGTATCACCAATGCGTTCCCTCACCAAGTTTTGGCGAAACTATTTTTGTTTAACAGGATTTTCTCTCATTTCCTTTTTTTTGTTATTATAGATAATAAAACTGTTTACTACAGCTGCATCTAATAGCCAGAAAAAGATTTTCCTCCGCCATTTATTTGTTCCTCTCGTAAAACTGGTTCATTATATTGAACAGCTAAATCTATACCAGCTATAAACTGGTTATATTTACAAATACCTGTTGACATTTTTTTTTTGTTTATGAAACTGAACTACATTCTAATAAATCAGGATCAAGTAAAAGATCAGGAATTTCAGAATCACTAATTGCACGTGAAGCCACGGCAAACTACGAGTAAACAAATAACCTGCAAATCTGTAACCTACTTGCAGCTTACAACGTAGCGGCAAACTATATTTTGTGATGACTCACATATTCCTAGACATTTTCAACTTCGTAGTTCACATTATTGGCAATAGAGTGTAGCATCAAACGGTATAAGATTGAATGTCGTGGGCTTCGCCGCACACGAGTTATAGGCATTTGAAAATCGTGTCGGGTGACCCCCGACATACGAGTAAACTGCAATATACGCTTGGCAGGGCTGCCCCGACAGTCGAGTGCTAAGGGTTAATATTTACTGGTATTGATGGGGATTTATAATATTGTAGCTATCAATATTTCATTTATTTTTAATTAACACATTTTTTACCTCGCTAATAGTATGTCACATTAACACTTTGAAGCCTATTCCCTGAATAAAGGCCTGTCTCTATCTGCCTGGAGGTTTTTAGGTAAAATATAAAAATTCCTGACTTATAATAAATACCATATTTACAACAAATTATACATTTTTGTAAAGGGAATGAAATAAGCTTTCAAGAAATATATACATATAAATTGATTATTTACATACAGATGGCATGCGTATTTGAAAAATGTATCAGAAATTCAAAAAAATTAAATAACAAAACTGTACATCAACGCACTTTACTATACTTATTTTACCTTGGAATGAAAATAAATATTACATATTATATATCATTTTAAAGCTAAAAGAAAATGCAATTTATAAATATTTCCATTAAAATGTATAAAACTCCTTCCGAATCCAAATCTAAAATTAGGTCATTTACATTTTCATTCAGTTTATCAATTAAAGATATGTCGATTGTATCTCAGCCTAGATCGGTTTCACTCTCACTGTCTAAAAGCAACATATATCGTATTGATGCTTCCTAAAGTGTCTTTAGTCGTTATATTTATAACATAATATCTCTAACAATAAAAATTAAATAAACTAAATAGCTAAAGGATAAAGTTAAAGTGAAAAACAACAAACTCGAAACCTAAACAAAATTATACAAACTACAAATTAAATAAATAAAATAACTGATAGACAAAATTTAGAACAAACAACAAAAAACTCGAAACGTAAACAACTTGCAGGAATAAAACACGCACTTCTGACCAAACCAACATTTGTCAAACAACTATCTGATAGTTCACCAATTAAGTTTTTGTTTGTCAAAACAACTCTGATTGGCCTAAAGGTAAAAACATGTAAAGTAGAATAACCATTATAAAGAACGATATCGACAAAACCGAGAATACACGGGAATTACGTTCCTGTGGAAATAAATACGGGATCCCAAGCTATAGCATACCAAGCTACCCATGTATACATGGGCATAGGCAACTAGCATTAACTAAATGGATCGATCTATACTCAGGCATAGGCTTGAATTTGTTAAGGATGTCAGTGGTTAGGCTAGATTGCAGTGTTCATAAAGCCAATTTCGAAGGACATTAAACAATAGCATAATAATTTAAAATTGGATGTAAAAAGAACCATTGATATTGTGGACCCTATTATTGACCATTCACCAATTTTTACATTTTCCACACAATAACCAAAATGCAGTAAAACCTTTTCTCATGAACACCTCCATTTACAGACCATTTTTTATTATGGACAAATTATCAGTCTCCAGTTCTGTGACATAGGTATCTTTAATAAAACTTTCTCAACAACGAAAACTCCCAAATAAAGACACCTTATTTGCTATCCTGAGTCATAAAATGGTTGTCTGTGTATAGAAAATTTTATTTTTGAGAATATAAAGAATGCAGTATTGTATCTTTAAACAGAAACATAACTCTGCAGGTAATCATAAATTATCATTCTCTTTAATATTAATTAGATATATAAATAGTAATTTTTAATTGATTAATTTTTAATATTTTTTACAATTATTTATTGTCTTCTCTGAATATCGGACACCTCCAAACAACAGGCATCTGGCAAAGTACGGACCATGTCTGCTGTTTAGAGGTATACTTTTTTCGGTTTGTACGATGGCAAAAGTGTTTAATTTTAAAACTCAATTACACTTGCACTAAGGAAGAATTAATTCATCCATTTTATATACTCATTCAACCGCATTTTATTTACAATACAAATAATATAAAAAGCTGTCTGATTTTTCACACAAATATTTGTTTTTCAGTTAATTTTTGTTGTTCTTCTGCCAATGTTAATGTTCGTTGTAAAATTGCATGTTTTGTACAATGTTAGCTTGTAATAGTGTTTGTAATAATAACCATGATTTTATACTTTTTACATGTGTTTTGATGTAAGGTTACGTTTTTTCAAAATTGTAAATATTTGAGGCATTTTTGCAAATTAATTTTTGTCTGCTTATTCTTGAGATCTGTTGTGCATCCAAATAAGATTTTTTTAAATAATATTTAAGTGTGGTTTCAATATCTGTAACCTTATTACAAAACTATTTAAACTTACATCATTTAAGCTGTAATAATTTAAAGTTTTTTTAAATTGAACCATCGAATTTGTTTTATTTTGATTTTTTGTTTGTTTTATTTCTGCATGTTTTAGATGCCAATGGAACAGGGTTTTATTTCTTTGATTTTATGAGAATACTTCTGAAGTGCCAATATAAGAGTGAAGTATATCCTTTTTTCTGGTTGTTTGAAAATGTAGCAGCCATGCCGAAGAAATTCATATATAATATTTCAAGGTATTTTGAAAATATTATACCGGCATTTATAATTATTTTTATTTAATGCTGTAATAAAACACAATGTTCCTGTTTACATAAATATAATTTTGTTTAACTATGTAATGTGAGCTATTCAAACTGTTTAAATGAAACACTCATATTACACATAACTTACTATAAAATTATATATTATTCCTTAGTAGAACTACAATATATAAATTTATTGGCGTTATCAATGCCACAGGAACAAGTTTCTTTCAGTAGTAAACAGGTGTATTAGTTTCTGATAAGATCAATCTTGTTTATGAAATATATAAATGGTGTTGTAATGGTTAAAACACACTGACATTTATTAAATAAAAACCTATTATTATGTTGTAATACTTCAGTTTTATAATACCTAATTTGTAAGACATAATTATATTCAGGATAAACTGAATATACCAATAGCTGTAAGACTACTTAGATAAGTAGTAGGTTGTGTCATGCTGTTGTTTTACTAATAGCAACTAGGAAGAAAATAGTTACATCTATAAAAGTCAACATCTAACTGAAATGAAAGAATCAACCTTTTCATGAGGTTTCTGCACAGCATAAGAGGTAAATGAATTTTACATCGTGTTGGAAGAAGCTTGAGTCCGCCGTAGAACATTGGGTCAATCCGACCACAGTGATCTAGAGGTTGGTTTTATTAACGTTTTATTTTATGGTAATTTTATTTATATTACTGACTTATGGTTATACCATATCAACTACAGACTATATAAAATTCTATATAAAATTGTACAGTTTTTATTTTTTTTAATATTTTGCCAGTGATGGTCATTTTTATTTAATTAGATCCGTGGTTTATGTTAGTTCCATAGCATCACACTGTAGATCATATCTCTGTTTATGTTTGTTAAGTTTTGCCATATACTTTAATAAGCATAACAATAAATTCACATTTTTAGAATTTTTCTATACAGAATGGCAAACTAATAATGATTTGTATTTTTTCTGGAAAAAATATTTATACATAATTTTAGTGAGTAAAGTTTGAGTTTTGTTAGTTTTTCCTATAATATTTTGTCAAAAACTATGTTTTTGAAATTTTCAAGGTTCAACCCCTATATATCTATTGGGCAAGCATGTAAAAGTTTTTATTTGGTGCAATTTTAGTTCCCAATGTACAGAAAGTTAATGGCAGTAGTTTCAATTTATAGACTTCAGGTATCCAATTGATGATACAAGCCTGCAAAAATGACAAAAGTTCAGGAATTCGCGCATGACTGTCCGAACTAAACTACCTAATAAAGTATACAAAGAAAGTACCAATTTACCGTGTATACAAGCTTATACGAGATTATAAATTTACTGATCTTTGTTATTAACCCTCATGCACGCGCGCCTTTTTATCTAACGTAAGTAGATGTTGTTGTATTTTATACAACATATCGGTTTTCTACATTTTCCTTAACTTTCAATCGAGTTATTAAAAGTTTGGTCTTACCAATGAAAAAATTACTTGTGAGTTGACCCCAGCAATGTTTATCAGAGCAAAAAATAATGCAACTGGCCATCTTCTTGTTCTCCGGGCAACGCTATATGTAGCACAAAGCTGGTCATTACTATCAACTCCACCTTTCGTTCTGTTGTACTGCAATATAATTTCTGGCTTATTTGTTTGTTTGTCAACATCATCTGAGTCGTGCATAGTCGAAATCAATTTTACAGCTTTATTTTTTTTCTCGTATATAAGACCATGCTTCGATCATTCTGGAACCCAAACAAGGAAGTACCTGACTGATTGGTTTTATTAGGCAGAAATTCTGGTGGAATTTCCCGTTTGTTCTTACGTAGAGTTCCAATCACCTTCCAATTCACTTCCTGAGTTATGATCACTTTTTTCAGCTTCACCGTCGCTCAGATCATCGTCACCTTCAATAAAATCAGCATTATCAATTTATTCATCAGAAAGATCCTGTAAAAGTTTTGGAATATCTTCCAAATTCACTCCTAAAAACATGAAAATTTATAAAAATGTTGAACAAAACAAATAATTACATAATTCTTTAAAAAAATGTATATAAAAAACTTACGTTCCATCATGGAGAAAAAAAACTGCACCGAAAAAATAAAAACGTCAGAAGGCGCCTTGTTGTATTTTGTACAACAGTGATGACTGACCAGAACTAATCGCACACTGAGGTTATGTTGATAAAATAAAGACATTGATGACAACTGATAAGAGTAGTGGGGGGACCAATAGAAGAATAGAACGGTGATTTGAACAAATAACTACCAACAGGTTTCAACAAGAATCAAAATATTAAAACTGTTGTACTTTTTACAACAGCGCGCGTCCTTGGGGGTTAATAATAACACAATTTTGAGTAATATCTCATATACAATTCTTGAGTAATCTTCTGAATATACCCAGTAACTGTAATTGATTCTAAAAATGTGAGCTTCCTCTAGACATTGTGAAGAAAAACCCAAGCCTTATCATAGACACTTAACCTAAATCATGTCCTTGGACCAAAAGGTTCAAATAAGGGCACATAAAAATCATGATCTTCAGTGTGACAGTTTTGATTACTTTAACCGCCACTATTCTACGATTATTCTAACCACCATTTTACATCATTTACAGGCTATGAAACGATTTTGCATCGTTTTCAGTTAAAGAAAGGGAGACAAAACTCATTAAAAATTCTACATATCTGTTTTATTGTCAAATTTTAATCTGATTGATAAAAGGTTAATTTTTATTTCATAAATAATTATTTAAAGAACTAAGTGAAAATTATGAACCTACTATGCTGACGTGTTTAAAAACTATTATTTCATTGAAAAAACCTAATCTGCTATGGGCAGAATTCACCAAGGTTGCAGACATGTGATTTATGTGTGTAGAGGGATATGGAATGGGTGGGTGTGTACTATGTAATTGAAAAATGTGTTAAATTCGAAGTTGCATACTTGTTTAAAATGTGTGATTATTGTATATTTCAAGAACCTCTGAAGTGGCTAGTTTTTTGCTATGATGTAAGACATAGAAATCTTGAAATTAGTCTGGATGTTTATGTACGTGTTTGGTGGTATATAAATATGTTGCATAGCTGGATTTCAGATACATGAATGTGTTTATTTTATATGAAATAAGTAATTCATTAACAAACATTTATTTTGTTGATTAATTTCATAGAATTAAATATTATACCAACTAAATCAATTATGTAATCAAGGTTATAGGTTAAATTAAAACTACTAGCCTCTGAAGATAAATTTGTTATAAATTATTATAAACCTTGTGGGTTTAAACTATTACTTTAGAATTGTAGTCTATAATCATAATTTATTGCAAGCCTAATAGAGTTACTATCTTCATACATAAATTTATAATTTACTACTTTTTCAGTTATTAATGAAAATTTGATTATTTTCAATAAATTCATAAAACAATTATATTTTGCACTATGAATTTGATCTTGAATAATATTAGGAATATTAATTTTCAATTGAACTGGGTCAACCAGGATCAATAAGTAGTGACGATTAAATCTACAATGTAGTTGTAATGAGCAGTGATAATTCCTGCTTTTCTTTTATTGTTATTAGTATGAACTGGTGCTATTACTATGTTATTAACTGGCTTTATATTGAATAATCTTTTTCTCAATATTACAGAAGGAAGGTGCCCTAGCTTATGTCTACACATATTTCAATTCCCTGGACATCCACAAGTTTTTATATTCTTATTTACCTAGATTTAAATAATTTTTCCTGTTGTTAGTCAAAAAAAAAAAAAATTAAAAAAAAAAAAAATAAAAATGAATACTTTGATTATGAATTATTTAAACTATAGTAGCTTATAGTTTATTAAGATTTGTAATTAAGCTTATATCATATATTAATAGGTTTAGATGTTGATACTATTAAATTATAATCAATTCTTTGTTCACTAGCATTTCTATTGCTATTCACAATAGAAGGATTAATCGGAGTAGTTTTTGCCTATTCATGTGTTATTCTCAATGATATATCATTGAGTGCGCAGTACCCCGCTTCTACCACATATATATATATATATATATATATATATATATATATATATATATATATATATATATATATATTTATAGAGAGAGAGAGAGAGATTTTTTGGACTAGGAGACTGACAGACTTACCTTGGTACGAGTCCACTCTGTAGTCTTGAAATAGAAACACATAAAAGCACTTGACCAATGATATATTTCAACCACACAGTGGTCTTTCACTTTGTGGTTGACAAAGACCACTGTGTGGTTGAAATATATCATTGTTTAAGTGCTTTTATGTGTTTCTATTTCAAGACTACAGAGTGGACTCGTACCAAGGTAAGTCTGTCAGTCTCCTAGTCCAAAAAATCTAAATAATCTTTACCAACCAAAACTAACCTAAATATATATATATATATATATATATATATATATATATATATATATGAAGTTATTATTATTAATTGTAAACAATTTTTCCCATCACCAAGTGCAATAATTTTACCTTATGTGATAAGGCACTTTTCGGTCACTTGACCATTGTCGAATCACTGAATTAATTTTCTTTATTTTTCTAGTGTGGTTGTTAGGTCCGTGATGTTGGTATTTGTTGACATCATGCATATTTCTTTTTGAGTTGCGGGTATAATGTTTTTGAATAGTACATCGTCTGCATATGTTGCCTGTAGGTTCAATTGTTGTGTATGTTTTTATAGATGTGGTATTTTTCTAGTGAGTTTAGTTCTATTGGGTTATTATTTATTTCAAGTATGGTTAGGTTATTTTCAATTGGGAGCTCATTTTCATTTATACACAATACTTTGGCTACGTAATGCATGTCTAGCTGATGGATAATGTATCTGCTCTCACTGGAGCAAATGAAACATCATATCTCCATGTGTCAAGATCTTAGGTTGTGTTATTTCGGTTTTTTGAGGAAGCAGTAAAATGAACTGAATCACAATTGTAGGCACTTTTGGATGTATCGCGATGATCTGGAACTCCTAACCATCTCTATCTCTGATGAAAGCAAAGATGACTCTATAAAACATATAGCACATACTAACGGATACAACCCAACAATGATTGACAAATTATACAACCGCCTAAAAAATAAACCTAATAACCTAAATACAAACACACAACAAGAGAAGCCCATAAAATACTTATCAATACCATACAGATCATCCAAAACTCACAATCTAACACACTACGAAAATACAACTACAAAATAGTTTATTCCACACACAACACTCTCAATAAACAATTCAAACCCAAAAACAAAATCGACGACATTTACAACACCACTGGAATTTACAAACTAACTTGCAGTTCGTGCCCCAGTTTTTACATAGGGAAGACAGGGAGGTCCTTCTACACACGTTACCAAGAACATATAAAAGCACTAACAAACAATAACTACCAATCAAACTTCGCCGATCATCTCAACTCCACAAAACATGACTACATAGACATAACATCTAACTTACAAATTTTTCATAAACAACACAGAAATAACCAACGCTACACAACCGAACAATACGAAATATACAGGCACTTCAAACTACACCCTACACACATAACTCAATACACAATTACATTACAACTCACACACACTTTTTGACATCGTAACTCCTAATACTCACAAAATACACCCACACCTCCATAATATCCTACCCCCACCTCAACACCCTAACCTACTTAAACCTTGAGATCAGTTATGGTCTGAGTTGACAATGGGACACATCTCCCGAAACGGCCGTCCTCAACAAATATAAGTAAGTGCTACTATAGGCAAGTTTATAAATATTTACAAGTGTTTAACAAAATTTTACTAGATCATGATGATGTGGAGCCACACATCATTTACACTATAGTGGATGCTCTCCACAGTTGTACTCCACACACTCTACAGCCTAAATTTGGCTTCTTGTGACATTTGGCTATTTTCTGAATTCAAAATTCCATTCAGGGGAGGGAGAAATTCATGAACTATCATGAGGTCATCAAAGCCTCGGAGAGGGCCCCTCGAAGAACTCGTGACAGATGGTCAGGCATTCGTGTTAAAAAACAGCACTGACAATTGCAAGAATATATTTGAACTGAGAGTGATTACTTTGAAAAATGATTAAATTACTAATACAGAAAAACAAAAACAGATTAAATTTTGACATGTTTTCCCGTACTTTCTTATTTGAAACTTTGCACATGAAAGTTTACTGTGCTACAAGTTGGCCCTAAATGAACCTAATTATTTTGAATTTTTTGTAGATTCCTGCAGTGTGAGCCAACTTTAGTGAATGCAAAGTACTATTCACCGCAGGTTAGAGCTAGACTGTTTTGGGGAAACATACCTGGATTGACAACTATTGATTCCAACACTCCATTTCTTCCTGAAATAAATGTTAACAGCTGTTTAGATAATCAAATTGGGAGAAAAGCAGTTGTGGATAAAGTTAATACTATCACTACAAACCCAAACTCATTACGCCAAGGTAGGCCTAAGAATAAATTATTCCAGTATGAAAGTATATGCAACTTTTAAAGTATATATATTAACGCTGTATCATTCTTGTGCAGAAGTGAAGTTACTATTTAGTTTATAATACTTGTACAACACTTACATAGAATTTACAATTAGGTATTAATTATGACACATTCACTTCGGCAACAATGAGTCATACCTGACCTTGGAAGAGGCAGTAACAACAGTTTTATTTAAGTCATTTTTGTCACTAAACAAAACTTTTCCCTCAGTATTGTCATTAACAGCATTGTAGAAGTTCTCAATAGGGCCTATTTTGTTCAGTTTTATCTCCTCTTTCATGCGTTGAAGTCCATTTCTATGCATTCTCACAAGCTAACAATAAGCGGCTTAAGTAATCAAGAACAATATACTGGTCTCTGTTGGTAACTTTATTATTTTTCTATGTATAATTACTTTTTTGTTATTAAAGCTACTATGAATTAGTTTTGTACTAAAAGTTTGTTTAACTAGATATTCTTTAATGGTTTTATACCATTTAACTCAAACTAAATGGTTAATAACACATGCATGGCCATTCAACCATTTAATCGCAATGGCCAGGAACCAGCTATAACAACAAGTCGAGAGCAATGTAATAAACAATTATTCAGTGAACTGGTCTTCTGTTTAAACAACTGAGCTCACACTTAGGTCACAAAGATGCATAATCCAGAGTATAATCCATTTCCTGTGGATGATCAGTCAATACCTCTTGTCTGTTATTGGTCCATCATGTGGCTTACCTGCAGTAAACATGTTACAAACCATTCTGTTTAGATTAAATTTATTGATTTGCAATTATTTTGTATGTTATTTCCTTTTTTTGTAGAAAGAAGTCTGTAACTTTCTTCTGCACCCCTTATCCACAAATAAATTCTTTTCATCACCTTGTAGAAGTTATCTGCTCAATCAAATTTTGATTCTAGCTATTTCCCTGCAATAAAATTGTCATTGCTAATATAGCCTCTGCACTGTAAGACACACAGTGCTTAGGGAAATGTGTTCTGATTAATTCTTCCACAGTTTCCCCTGCAGTTTTTGTTATATTTCCCAGTGGGGTTCTTAGCATCCCCACCGGGTTAACTGGGTCCTTAGAGAGCACTTTATGCAGTCGTGCCCCTTCCCGAGTTTTGTCAATCTCTTGACAAAACTCCTTCCAGGACTTCCTGCGTGCTTCTCTAATTGCCCTGTTGTATTCGGTTAGTGATTTTCTATACTGGTCCCACTCCCCGTTCTTTTTTGCTCTATTAAAAAGTCTCCTGGTGGTCTTCCGAAGTTTGGCTAGCTTCTTGTTCCACCATGACGGATCCTTTACTTTTCTCCCCTCACTGAGAGGGCAGTTATCAGTAAAGGATTCTACTATAGCCTCGCCAACCAATGTGGCAGAGTATCTAGCTCACTCCTCCTAGAGAGCAATCTAGCTCTCTCCTCCCACCATACTCCAATCCAGCCTCCTCAATCCGAACACCCAGGTCCCTCCTGTAGGAGTCCCAGTCTGTTCTTCTTGGATCCCTGGTTGGCCGAAGCATGGCTGGATTTAGGGAGATAACATACCTAATATGTCTGAGGTCAGAAGAAGATGGTTCATCCGACACATGCCAATTTAGTACATACCTAGCCATCTGGTTCGATCCCACCGTAATGTCCAGGACCTTCTATCTGGCCCTAGTGACAAACGTCGGCTCTTCCCCTGATTTAAGACTAGTAAATTTTTAGAGCTAAGATAAGCTAAAAGTTCCTCACCTCTAGTGTTGGTACCTGTACTTCCCCACGAAGTGTGATGGGAGTTAGCATCCATCCCCACCAGCAGCTCCTCATCCACAGCCCCGCAGTGCTCGAACAGCCTCCTCAGCTCTTGTGTTGGTAGAGCCCGCACGTAGTCAAAGGAAAGATATGCCGTGGCCAGGTTCAGCCTCTTCATCCTCCCCTCCGCCCGCAGCTCCACCATCACTGCTATCAAGTCCCTGCAGCAGAAGTCCGTTAATACAAAAGCACTCAACCCCCTCCTAACCAGGATACATGTCCTGGGAACACCAGAGTCCTTATCATACAACAACTTACCTCCAGATGTCGCCAGCCCGCATATTCGTCCTCCAGAAATCCATGGCTCCTGGATGAGAACCAAGTCCACCTCTCCCCTGTCCAGCATCCTACACGTGACAGCACTAGCAGCCCTGCTATGCTGTAGGTTCACTTGGAGGATCTTGATCATCATTCTGCTTACTTCGCAGTTGCCTGGGTCCGCAGAGCAGCCCCAGGACTAGAGAGCCCCTTGAATGTGGCCTGTCTCAGCCCCACGTTCACCCTCAGGTTGTTGTTCCGCAGTGCCCTGAGGGAGCCCTCTCCTATATACAGGATCAGGGTAAGACCTGCATCCTCCCTTTTCCTAACAATCACCTTCCAAGTATCCTGAACTATCCCAGGGTTCTGAGTTTTGACCACCTTCAGGATCTCTTCCGGCTCCTTGTCATTGTAGGGTTTGGGCACCCACATTGAAACCTTTGCAATGCAAAAGATCTCCTTGGGTGGCCCTGCCCTCAACTTTACCCCCTCACTCAGGGTGAAGCTTGGCAGGACCCGAAGGACCCACTCCAGGCTCTCCCGTGAGGAGCATATGACATTTAGAGCCCCCTTCTCTAAGTATGCTGTCATGAATCCTCTATCCCCACTCTCCGTCTCAGCGGACAGCAGTTCTGAGAAGAACAGCTCCTCCAGCTCCAACTCCATCTCTTCCGAGAGTTGTCTCTCTGGGTAACTAACTGGGACAATGGCTAGCTTTTGCCGAAGGGTATCGCCGTATGTGCCCGAAGACACTGCAGCGTCCCCCCTTGTCCCAGCTTCACTTTCTTCTTTCCTCCCTCTACTGGAGAGGGATTGGATGTCGCACTCCTATGCCTTTTGGACGTGCTGGGGTTTGGTGCTCTTGGTTGATTGCTTCCCTGTTGCACCTCCCTCCTCACAACATCCAAGCCCTGGACTTTGACAAGCTCGGCTCGGTTTTGGCCTCCCCTTCGTTTTGTCAGGATTATTGGCCCTCCCGCTGCTCTCGCCTGTTCTCTTCGGAGCCGCCTTTTGGCCGCTCCACTCATACGCTTTCTCCGTAAAGACAGCGTGCTCAACTCTACAGCCATTTCACCGGTTTCTGTAGTCGGCAGCTTGACAGCCGCCCCCGCACCCACAGTGATGGTTGCCGTTGACACATCTGCTACAGACTCACGGTTTGCCGTCTCATTGGCTCCCTCTGTCTGTGCAGTCTCAAAATCAATTCTTTTACTTATTTGGTCCATTAACGTCCCACGAGTATGGGGGAAATAACGGTCGACCAGAGCAGAGCCCCCACTGCCCTGGCAAGACAACATACAATGAGGTTTTGTCTGGTTCCTCAAGGGGATCGTGTGCGACTGCATTTTATACCCTGCAGCCATTCATCCTTCGGCAAGATGCCTTCCACCTTGGATTGGGTATTCTGTCACTGACCTTGAGGCACACCCCAAGTTCAGGACATTATTAACTGTTGCTCATGGAGCGAACAGCCTGCTTTACTCTCTTTTTTACAACTGTGTCGTTAGGGTAGTTTCCCGCCCATACTTCACTGCCGCATTGCCCTTGGTTCACCTGGGAGGTGAGAGTAGCATTGTGAGGACTTAATTCCCAACTACCCCAGTCTCCCCAGTCAGAGCAGTTATTTCTACCACACCCAACCGGTTGACTGACGAGGAGGGATAATTCCTCACCTTTGAACCATTGCCTTGGTCCAGGCCTGCTTATTCAGAAACCTTCCGGAATCCTTATTCACAGGTAACCTACATATCTGTAGGCCGTCCCACTATCCGCCACCTGTGGACCCGCCCGGTTGCTCAGGCCAGCTAGCCGGGTGTGGTTTGTGTTACTAAGATAAGATATATATTATTATTTTGTTATTTGGTTTGTATGTTGGAGTGTAGTGACTAAGATATTTTAATATTTTGTTGTATGGTTTGTATGTTGGAGTGTAGTGTTCTTTGTTGTATATATTTGTTATTTTTTTAAATTTTGTTATTGGTGTATTTATATTTTAGGTAGATGTTTTTATTATTATTTTTGTTTTTCAGGTTGTAGTGTTGTGTTGGGGTTAGTTCTTTTTTGTAAATTTATTGTATATGTTTTTTAAGGTGTTTGTTGTATCCGTTTCCTATTGCTATTTTTATAATGTTATCTAATTCTTCCTTTAATTTTGTTTGTTATCTTGTGTGTATTTTATTGCTTTATTTATCATGTTACTGTACGTGTTAATTTTGTGTGTCCATGGGTGGTTAGATTTGTTGTGCATTTTGGTATTATTGGAAGTTGGTTTTCTGTGTACTGTAGTTTCTATTAAATTATTGTTCATATTTAATGTAATGTCAAGATAGTTAATTGTTCTATTTGTTTCTGTTTCGAAGGTGAATTGTATGTTTTCGTTGTATGTATGTAATTTGTTTAGTATTATGACGTGTTCGTTGTGAATGGGAGGTTGGTATATTATAAGTATATCATCTATGTATCTTGTCTATAGTAAAATGTTATGTGTGTTGTATTGGTTTAATTATTATTTGTTCAAAGTGTTGTGAATATATTTTTGACATGACTGATGATATGGGTGATACCATGGGGAGTCCAGTTATTTGTTTATAGTATTTATTGTTAAATTGGAAGTAATTTTGGTTACGTATGTGTTTGATTAGTGTAATAATACTATTTATTGTATTTTCTTTCTCGTTATTGTGTATTAGTTTGTTCCTTCTATTATTCCTATGGTTTTTTTCTATTGGGATACTAGGGTACATGTTGGTTATGTCATAACTAATTATTTTTCCTTGAATTTTGTAGTCCATTACGTTCGGTTAATCTTAATTAATCACTTAAATAATAGTTTATGACTATCCAAACTTTAATATTCTTGGACTGCAGCCTGTCTGGCTGTGTTGAATTCTTGAATTTTGTAGTTCATTACGTTCGGTGAATCTTAATTAATCACTTAAACAATAGTTTATGACTATCCGAACTTTAAAGTTCGGATAGTCATAAACTATTGTTTAAGTGATTAAATATTTATTTTTGTGTTGCTGTATGTTTCTATGTTTTTTATTTTATTAATTAATTAGTATCCATTTTTTATATTGTATGTGTTGTTGATATGTATTTTAGATCTCAATATTTTGTCTAGTATTTTTTTGATTATGTAAGATGGTGCTGTTTTGAAATTTATTAGTGGTCTAAATGGTGTGTTGGGTTTGTGGATTTTAGGTATGCCTGTTAATATTGGTGCACATGGTTTGAATGGGTAAAGTATTGTATGGTATTTTATTTATTGTTATAGTTTAGGGTATTTCTATGTATTACTATTAGGTTTTTTATTTTATTATGGTGTTTGTTAGTTGGGTCTGGTATTTGTTCGTATTTATTTTCTTTAATGTGGTTTGTCATTGAATTGATGTATTTGGTATTTTCAATTATTACTGGTGTGTTTGATTTATCTGATTTTAATATTATGTAGTCATTATTTTTTAGCTTTTGTTTAAGTTCCATAACTTCTTTTTTGTTTATGTATTGTTTTGTTTTATAAAAAAAAATTAATAAATATACACGTGTAAAAACATATCACATTATTTATATATTTCGATCATACAATGATCTTTATAATCAAATTATGTAAAAGAAAACACTGAAGAACCACAGATGTGTAAAAGTCAATCTAGTCAAAAAAATTCTTAAATAAGCTTTAAGCTCTACTAGAACTAACCTATAAGTTTATAACCTTTTCCCTACTCTTATATCTTGGTTCTCTTTGTGTTGTTTGTGATCTGTCCACCTGTCCTATCCCTTTATTATGTATCTTCCTAAACTACTTTAAATAGTTGATTTATACACATCTGTGGTTCACTTCAGTCTATTCTTTTTTGATTGAATAAGATCATTGTATGATCGAAATATTTCAATAGTGGGAGATGTTTTTATATGTGTCTATTTATTTCCAAGAGATTGCAGGTTTTGGACTACTGTCACTAGGTGAGTCTGTCAGTCTCTTATCTAGTCCAAAAATTTCTAAATAAGCTTTAAAATCTACTAGAAATAACCTTATATATATAAATATAAAATACGTTTTCTTGTTTAATAATTTAAAACAACATAGGTTATTCAAATACAAGAATATTTATTAATTTATATCCAAAGCTTTTCGTTGGCAAACAGTACCAACATCATCAGGAATGAAAATTACAATATATTGTAATTTTCATTCCTGATGATGTTGGTACTGTTTGCCAACGAAAAGCTTTGGATATAAATTAATAAATATTCTTGTATTTGAATAACCTATGTTGTTTTAAAATATATATATATATATATATATATATATATGCTGCTAGCTTGATTTTATTTTATGATTTTTGTTGGTAGAATCGGGATTAATTAAACCTTATCAAATTTACAAACTAACAATGATTAATTTCAAACATTGTAGGAAAGTTTAATACCTTGCCAATTAAGGTAAATGGAATTCCAGACACACTTTGGATAACAGAGATTGAGAAAATATTTGGATTCCCTGTTCATTACACAGATGTGGCAAATTTGAGTGTTCGTCAGCGTCAAACTTTATTAGGTAGATCATGGAGTATTCCTGTAATTTGCCAGATTCTTCTACCGCTTCGAAATTTCTTCATCTTGAAGGAAGATTAGATTTATTAATTTTTTAATCTTTTATAATTTAGCACTATCTCTAATATTTTAAATAATAAGTTGAAAATGTTTTATTTAATAGATAATTCAATAATTGTCTTTTCAGAATTTGAACACTATTTTAGGAATCATGATTTATATTTTATACACCTTTTATAACATAAAATCCAATTTTAAAACTATTAGTTTCAGCTTTTAATTGTCATTTCTATAACATTATTATTTCTGAGTAAGAAATCTGTTTCATAATTATGTCCAAGTTGCATTTCATTAACAAAAAATAATTATGTCCAAGTTGCATTTCATTAACAAAAAATAATTATGTCCAAGTTGCATTTCATTAACAAAAATTTTTAGCAAATGTTTTTTCATTTTAAAATGAATTCACTTTTAATACTCAATTATCAGTGCAGATAACTCCTGTTGAACTTTGGACTTTGGTGGTATAATTGCTATCTAACATGAAATTTATTATTAACTATCTATGTAACAATAACTCTGTTATGTCAATAAAGTATAATAGTACATACTATTTACAGGTCTGTAGGAGAAATAATAATATTACTCTGTCACAAATAACAATCGTAGTTAACAGTTATAATTCTATTATCATTAGTTTTTGGTTGGTTGGGAGTTTTCTAGACACCCCAGCAATTTGTGAATGTACTGCGAAAGCACTTGATATCTTGACTGAAATGGCATTCTACTCTATCACTTCTTCCTTCCTCATATTATTCTTATTATCTGTCAAATATTCTTTCTTAGACTTCAAAACATTTTAGATTTTAAATATTACCTTTTTTTATTTAACCTGCAATTAGATAGTCACATATAAAAAACATGCTCATTTTGTCTCAGTGTTGTAGGTCTTGTTTATGTCATACTTCACATACATCTGGGCAATGTTTAAATCTGGATAATCAACCACAAGCAGTACTCAGATCACATCTAGGGCCTGACTAACTAAAAAAAATGTTTTGCTTAAGGTGTAATAATCAAGTCTAAAATTGGCATACCATTTCACACAGTTTGTTTATTAACTTGCTTTATCAAATTTCAATACAGAGACAGAAAACAGTAGACAGCATAAACAGCCGCTAAAATTACCGCTCTGTAAAATGCAACAGGTGTAAAAAGAATAATTAGAACCACCCCATTACTGTGCATTTCAGTCTCAAATACTTTGCATTTCTTTGTTACAAACATAAATTGGTTTTGGAGGATGTTATATTTAACCTTTTTCACGCTACATAAGAAATTGCTAATTTCATTTAAGCGCTTTTTTTAATGAAGAAATAAATTAAAGTTTTATATAGTTCCATAGGATTGGTATAAACAAAAACACTTGTGGTTAAAAGAAAAACCTTTATTAGAGACTTAACATAGCAATAGAAAATCTTTGTAATTATGGTCAAATAGGTTAGTAATGTTTATTATTTACAGGAATATTCATAATAAAAATCAATAAGTTTTTAAAATTAATAAAACATATACATAAAAAAGGCATTAAAAAACTATACATAACATAAAATAAATACGTAGGTAAATAAGTAAGCAAAAAACTTCAACTGTTTGCTGCTACTCAGCAAGCAAATATATCAGCTTGCTATCTACAGAGTCCCCACTGAATGCTTACCTAAGCAATGTGACACACCTAATCAAAACACAATTGCTCATTTCTGCCAACAATATTCTAATGCATTATATTGGCATTTTTCTAAACTTTACTTGAAGGTTTAATACTGGAATATAAACACTTATATTTCATTAGTCTATTGTGATGTTCTTGGTTCTATTTTACTTTCAATTTCTTTAAAATTAAAACACAAGGCGGAAAGTTATTTATTACAGATGAAGTCCAAAATTTGGCTGGCTGGAGGTACTTTAAATAATTTAATTTTGTTCTATGCAATCTGATAGTTTGGACAGCTTGAAATAAAAGCCTCACAAAAAAAATTCTCACAATATAAATTACAGAATTATAATCAGAATATATTTTAAGAAAATAAACTACTGGATTTGGAAGTTCTTTTTACCAAATTTTATTGTTAAAATTAGCATTAACCCTTTGATTAACAACATATGCATGCTCTGACAGATCCCTTGGAAGCAACATATTTTTGAATTTTTTTCTTCTAATTTTCTAATAATTGTACTATTTTTAATATGTGTTATGAAAATATTTAATAATTACAAAAGTGTTAATTTTATTAATATTAATAGCAGTTCAATTTTCAGCTTTCAATGGTCAGACATGATAGTATTTTCACTCACAAAGTTGTAATATTCTTTGGTTTCCGTATCAATTTTGTTGACTAAATCTTTGTCAAAAAATATTTTGAAAATGTCTAATTCTTTAGGTTCTGATGGGAAAACAAATTTAATAGAAATGCCTGATTTATTTGTATCAAAATCATGCAACTATCTGTTAACGCGAGACAAACCACAGACTTTGCACACAAAAAATGGTGAGTATTTACTCTGTGTAGCATTTATTGTCCAGATAGTATCAAATATTGAACCTAGAGTGCAGTACAATAAACAGAAAAATAATAAACATATGTCAATGCTAATCTGAGAAATGATAGAACATTCATATACGGGAATGCTCCCTCTGGTATTGCGTGATCTTACATACTGCTACATGAATGCTAATCAAAGGGTTAAGATTATATACATATTCCTTTCTTTAAATTTAAAGGAGGCTTTTAGCTAGTTGTTTCTTTCTGAAAGAGGTTGTCTATATATTTCACTGCTTTATTGATTTCATGCAATTGGTATAATTTTTTGCTTTAGGTTTTTTAGCATCTCCCTTTCAAACAATATTGAAAGTACTATATTGACAAGTGCAACTTTTCATATAAAAGCAGTCTTAGTAATAGTGTTTGTTCCTCCATTTTGTTATAATGTTTAGTTATAACTTTCATTTCCATCATATTATGATCTTGATTAGTTTTTTTCACACTGCCTAGATTTTGGTTCACAAAAGTAGATTATGTTGCTTAATGGGTGCATTATCTTGGATTATCAAGACTGGGCATTGTTCTATGATCTTAAATTAAATAAATAAAACCAAAATTAAATTAAATCCTGAAAGTTAGAAGGCTTTTGTCATTGACTAGTGAAGATAAATTCAACTGCTGCCTAGTTTACACTATATACGAGGGGTATTCTTAAAGTAAGGGCCGTTTGAAAACAAAATAAAAACAAAAAGAAATTTGCAAAAACTAATTTTATTTTTGGAATCTACATACTTTTATCTATTTTTCTACATAGTTTCCAAGTTTTTGTAAACACATCATATCGCACAACTAAATTTTGGAAACCTTCTTCATAAAAACTGGCCGCCTGCTGTGATAACCAAGATTTCACGGCAGTTTTCAATTCGTTGTCATCGTCATAACGTCTACCGCCCAAGTGATGTTTCAGATGACGGAAGAGATGAAAGTCGCTCGGCGCAAGGTCAGGGCTGTAGGGTGGGTGGTCCAAAACTTCCCAGCCAAAAGAGTCCAACGCAGCTCGGGTCTGAGTGGCAGTGTGAGGCATTGCATTATCGTGCAGAAACAAAATTCCTTTTGTGAGCATGCCACGTCTCTTGTTTTAAATTGCTCTGCGCAGCTTCCTCAGAGTTTGGCAGTAGTCTTCTGCATTTATTGTCGTTCCTTGTTCCATAAAGTCGACCAGAAAAACACCATGCCTATCCCAAAACACGGACGCCATGATCTTGCGCTGTGACAAAGTCTGTTTGGCTTTGACCTTTACGGGAGATTGTGTGTGTCTCCATTCCATGCTTTGTTGTTTCGATTCGGGAGTGAAATGCGAAACCCACGTTTCGTCTCCAGTTACGACCCGACTCAGCATGTCGTCACCATTTTCGTCATAACGTGTCAGAAAATTTGAGAAACTCTCGAGTCTTTTGTGTTTGTCCTCCTTCATCAGGCGTGGTTTAGGGACCCAACGCGAGCACAGTTTCTTAAAGTTTAATTTTGTATGAACAATTTTGTAAATCACAGACCTCGAAACTTCCGGAAATTCTTGTGAGAGAGTAGTGATCGTGAAGCGTCTGTTGTCACGAATCTTCAACTGAAGACAGCAAATCGTCTGACATTAGAGATGGACGGCCAGATCGCGTTTCGTCATGGACATTGTCGCGGCCATCTTTGAAGTCTCGAACCCACTTACGCACTTTTCCTTCACACATGGCATTAGCACCGTAAACTTCAGAAATCTGTCGGTGAATTTCTGCAGCAGACATGTTTCTTGCCGACAAAAACCGTATAACCGAACGAACTTCGCAAGGGGCGGGCGATTCGATAACCTTGAACATTTTGCAAGCACAGAACACAACGCACAAGTTAGCTACACAGCTGTAACTGAGCGTAGTTGTTGCCAAGGCATGCCGGGACACGACGCAAGCGCTCGTTGCGACGTGCACGCGAACTATGAGGGCATATAAACAAACGGCCCTTAGTTTAGAAATACGCTTAGTAAGTTTGTTATAATAAATAGAAATTTGTTTTTTTTCAATATGTCCCTTACTCTTTACTGTAGGTAACCTGCCCTTGTGTTTAAGGGGATGTATTTTTCATGTTTTCCAATGGAATGCTAATAAATATGCTTGTTCAATATTTTCCACAATTATTACTGCTTATAAATATTTTTTTCACATTTATAATATTAATTACTTTAACATAGTTTATGACTATCCAAACTTAAGTTTTATAAATTTGTAAAAACTTGCTGAGACAAAACGTTTTTGATCACTATGTGGCGATCTTCATCGCTGTCTTTAGTTTATACAAAATTTTAAGTTCGGATAGTCATATACTTATGTTAAAGTGGTTAATTAAGTTTCGCTGAACAAAATTGACTACAAAATTCAAGAGTTTTTTAATATTACTGGTAACATCAACTAAAATTTATTGTACTCTTTTCATATTTTAATTTTATACTTGTGTGAATAAGTTAGATAATTAATTAGTTGGTCTATTGGATTGGGGAATCTCTTCATACAATTTGATAGTATTCTTTGGATTTTATTTCTTTAAGTTCAAGTGATATCCTATGTGAAAACATTTAAAAACTGTTTGTACTGACTATTTTCTTAGCCACATCACGACACATTTTAAAATGTTGAAATAATATCAGTAGAATAAAACATTTACTATTCTAAAATAATAATACATTTTGCAAACTTTTAGAAGGCACTATGAATTTCAAAATTTATGAATATTGTTATGATAAAAATAACACTATACAAATTTTGACTACTTCTGTCCAGAAAAATTTTAACCCCTTATAATATCATTTACATTCTAATCATGATATTATTCATTACTAGTATACAATAAATATGAATATATTTTCTCTACATTTGTAACTATTTAAAATATCTATTTATTACTGTCGTATATCATTATTATTTTTTAGAACATCAGACATTTGAATCCAATAACCATTTTAGAAAATATAATTCCACTCTAGAGTGTGTGTTTGCAACCTTTTAAAGTATTATGCATTTAAGATTTAAATCAATTTTAGTATATTTAGTTAGTAGCATTATATTTCAGATTTGTTTGAAGGAAATATGATATATTTCTTTCTGCTGGTTACTATTATTAGGCTTAATATTATTTTTTTATGTTGTATGTATACAATCCATCTATAATTATTATGGTTTTATCATTGTTATTCTGAAGTTAATATAGTTATAATTTGAAATAATTGTTTATAGATCAAAAATAATTTTTGTTTATTTTTATTCTATTTTCAAGAATTCTGATATATTTAATAAAAAAATGTTAAAAATATATAAAGGTTTAATATAACTGATAGCTTAAGTGAAAAGACTGAGTTTTAGTTAGAAAACATTTTTAGCATCTAAGAAGGTTGCTATTATTTATGTCATTATTGTATTTTTCATTGTAATCATTAATTTTAATATATTCATTGGAAATATTTTAAAAATATAAAGGTTCAATAAGACTGATAAAAACCATTACTAGAAAGAAGATTCTAAACATGTAGAGTTCTAGTGAAAAAGGATTTAATATAACTGATAGCTTAAGTGAAAAGACTGAGTTTTAGTTGGAAAACTTTTTTAGCATCTAAGAAGGTTGCTATTATTTATGTCATTATTGTATTTTTCATTGTAATTATGAATTTTAATATATTCATTGGAAATATTTTAAAAATATAAAGGTTCAATAAGACTGATAAAAACCATTACTAGTAAGAAAATTCTAAACATGTAGAGTTCTAGTGAAAAAGGATTTAATATAACTGATAGCTTAAGTGAAAAGACTGAGTTTTAGTTGGAAAACTTTTTTAGCATCTAAGAAGGTTGCTATTATTTATGTCATTATTGTATTTTTCATTGTAATCATTAATTTTAATATATTCATTGGAAATATTTTAAAAATATAAAGGTTCAATAAGACTGATAAAAACCATTACTAGAAAGAAGATTCTAAACATGTAGAGTTCTAGTGAAAAAGGATTTAATATAACTGATAGCTTAAGTGAAAAGACTGAGTTTTATTTAGAAAACTTTTTTAGCATTTAAGAAGGTTGCTATTATTTATGTCATTATTGTATTTTTCATTGTAATCATTAATTTTAATATATTCATTGGAAATATTTTAAAAATATAAAGGTTCAATAAGACTGATAAAAACCATTACTAGAAAGAACATTCTAAACATGTACAGTTCTAGTGAAAAAGGATTTTTAATATAACTGATAGCTTAAGTGGAGACTGAGTTTTAGTTAGAAAACATTTTTAGCATTTAAGAAGGTTGCTATTATTTATGTCATTATTGTAGTTTTCATTGTAATCATTAATTTTAATATATTCATTGGAAATATTTTAAAAATATAAAGGTTCAATAAGACTGATAAAAACCATTACTAGAAAGAAGATTCTAAACATGTAGAGTTCTAGTGAAAAAGGATTTAATATAACTGATAGCTTAAGTGAAAAGACTGAGTTTTAGTTGGAAAACTTTTTTAGCATCTAAGAAGGTTGCTATTATTTATGTCATTATTGTATTTTTCATTGTAATTATGAATTTTAATATATTCATTGGAAATATTTTAAAAATATAAAGGTTCAATAAGACTGATAAAAACCATTACTAGTAAGAAAATTCTAAACATGTAGAGTTCTAGTGAAAAAGGATTTAATATAACTGATAGCTTAAGTGAAAAGACTGAGTTTTAGTTGGAAAACTTTTTTAGCATCTAAGAAGGTTGCTATTATTTATGTCATTATTGTATTTTTCATTGTAATCATTAATTTTAATATATTCATTGGAAATATTTTAAAAATATAAAGGTTCAATAAGACTGATAAAAACCATTACTAGAAAGAACATTCTAAACATGTAGAGTTCTAGTGAAAAAGGATTTAATATAACTGATAGCTTAAGTGAAAAGACTGAGTTTTAGTTGGAAAAATTTTTTAGCATCTAAGAAGATTGCTATTATTTATGTCATTATTGTATTTTTCATTGTAATTATGAATTTTAATATATTCATTGGAAATATTTTAAAAATATAAAGGTTCAATAAGACTGATAAAAACCATTACTAGAAAGAAGATTCTAAACATGTAGAGTTCTAGTGAAAAAGGATTTAATATAACTGATAGCTTAAGTGAAAAGACTGAGTTTTATTTAGAAAACTTTTTTAGCATTTAAGAAGGTTGCTATTATTTATGTCATTATTGTATTTTTCATTGTAATCATTAATTTTAATATATTCATTGGAAATATTTTAAAAATATAAAGGTTCAATAAGACTGATAAAAACCATTACTAGAAAGAACATTCTAAACATGTACAGTTCTAGTGAAAAAGGATTTTTAATATAACTGATAGCTTAAGTGGAGACTGAGTTTTAGTTAGAAAACATTTTTAGCATTTAAGAAGGTTGCTATTATTTATGTCATTATTGTAGTTTTCATTGTAATCATTAATTTTAATATATTCATTGGAAATATTTTAAAAATATAAAGGTTCAATAAGACTGATAAAAACCATTACTAGAAAGAAGATTCTAAACATGTACAGTTCTAGTGAAAAATGATTTAATATAACTGATAGCTTAAGTAAAAAGACTGAGTTTTAGTTGGAAAACATTTTTAGCATCTAAGAAGGTTGCTATTATTTATGTCATTATTGTATTTTTCATTGTAATTATGAATTTTAATATATTCATTGGAAATATTTTTAAAATATAAAGGTTCAATAAGACTGATAAAAACCATTACTAGAAAGAAGATTCTAAACATGTACAGTTCTAGTGAAAAAGGATTTAATATAACTGATAGCTTAAGTGAAAAGACTGAGTTTTATTTAGAAAACTTTTTTAGCATTTAAGAAGGTTGCTATTATTTATGTCATTATTGTATTTTTCATTGTAATTATGAATTTTAATATATTCATTGGAAATATTTTTAAAATATAAAGGTTCAATAAGACTGATAAAAACCATTACTAGAAAGAAGATTCTAAACATGTACAGTTCTAGTGAAAAAGGATTTAATATAACTGATAGCTTAAGTGAAAAGACTGAGTTTTATTTAGAAAACTTTTTTAGCATTTAAGAAGGTTGCTATTATTTATGTCATTATTGTATTTTTCATTGTAATCATTAATTTTAATATATTCATTGGAAATATTTTAAAAATATAAAGGTTCAATAAGACTGATAAAAACCATTACTAGAAAGAACATTCTAAACATGTACAGTTCTAGTGAAAAAGGATTTAATATAACTGATAGCTTAAGTAAAAAGACTGAGTTTTAGTTGCAAAACTTTTTTAGCATCTAAGAAGGTTGCTATTATTTATGTCATTATTGTATTTTTCATTGTAATTATGAATTTTAATATATTCATTGGAAATATTTTAAAAATATAAAGGTTCAATAAGACTGATAAAAACCATTACTAGAAAGAACATTCTAAACATGTACAGTTCTAGTGAAAAAGGATTTAATATAACTGATAGCTTAAGTGAAAAGACTGAGTTTTATTTAGAAAACTTTTTTAGCATTTAAGAAGGTTGCTATTATTTATGTCATTATTGTATTTTTCATTGTAATCATTAATTTTAATATATTCATTGGAAATATTTTAAAAATATAAAGGTTCAATAAGACTGATAAAAACCATTACTAGAAAGAACATTCTAAACATGTACAGTTCTAGTGAAAAAGGATTTAATATAACTGATAGCTTAAGTGAAAAGACTGAGTTTTATTTAGAAAACTTTTTTAGCATTTAAGAAGGTTGCTATTATTTATGTCATTATTGTATTTTTCATTGTAATCATTAATTTTAATATATTCATTGGAAATATTTTAAAAATATAAAGGTTCAATAAGACTGATAAAAACCATTACTAGAAAGAACATTCTAAACATGTACAGTTCTAGTGAAAAAGGATTTAATATAACTGATAGCTTAAGTAAAAAGACTGAGTTTTAGTTGCAAAACTTTTTTAGCATCTAAGAAGGTTGCTATTATTTATGTCATTATTGTATTTTTCATTGTAATTATGAATTTTAATATATTCATTGGAAATATTTTAAAAATATAAAGGTTCAATAAGACTGATAAAAACCATTACTAGAAAGAACATTCTAAACATGTACAGTTCTAGTGAAAAAGGATTTTTAATATAACTGATAGCGTAAGTGGAGACTGAGTTTTAGTTAGAAAACATTTTTAGCATCTAAGAAGGTTGCTATTATTTATGTCATTATTGTAGTTTTCATTGTAATCATTAATTTTAATATATTCATTGGAAATATTTTTAAAATATAAAGGTTCAATAAGACTGATAAAAACCATTACTAGAATGAACATTCTAAACATGTACAGTTCTAGTGAAAAAGGATTTACTAAAAATACTAAGTTTTAATGTTAACTTGTTTAAAGTCATTTTTTTTGCAGCATCTCAATTTCCTTTTAATTTTTCTTTATATATTTATGAATTTTGATATATTTAATGAAATATTTTTAAAAATATAAAAGTTTAATAAAAACAATATGCTGTGTTTTTATTTCTTTTCCAAGTGCCATTATACTATATTTAACTGGAAGGTCTACTAAGTTGCAAATTTAAAACTTTCTCTTCAGACATTTTTAGTTCTCAATCCATGTGAAATTAAAATCATAATATTGTTTTGTTTTAAAAATTGTTTGTCTTAGTAGTAATGATGATGTTGCCTTCCTCAGCGATTGGCCAACACTATCATATTTCATTTAACCATGCCTTATTAAGATGGAAGTTATGGCGTATTTTAGTAGTGCGTTGAGAAGTATAAAAGATTCTGAGTGTTGTCAGCTTTGGGGTAGAATTTGGGTAGCATTTATAGATCTTTTAGAATTTCAGTACAGCATAAAATGTTGTGTATATTGATCAGGCCCATAATATTATTAATACCAGAAACAAGGAGCATTTTGCTCATTTTCGAAACAAACCTGAATACTCAGCAATGGTCATACATTACCTAGACAGAAAGCATTTCTTTAAGTCTAATAAACATTCTAAAACATGTCACAAAGTACAACGCTCAATAAACCTATTCTGAGATGTTACAGTCAACAGTGAGTTGGGCCGTCCCCAGAATTTATTTCTTTTTTTTTAACTCGGTGTCATTTTGTTAAAGATTTACAGTTTTACCAGTATTACGCGTTTTCTTGTATTTTGGTATTTTTGTGTTATATGTTTTTTTAGTTAAACTACGTACTTTGGTTTCCTGTTTCACATGTTTACAAAAATTGTTACTTGAAGTTAAAAGTGTTTTTAGTCAAAGTATAATTTGAATAATGCTTTAATTGATTTAAATTTATAGACTTGTTTTTTTTAGTGACTTCATTTTTAGTTATGTTTAGTGAAATATATATATGTATATATATATATATATATATATAGATTTTTTGGACTAGGAGACTGACAGACTTACCTTGGTAAGAGTCCACTCTGTAGTCTTGAAATAGAAACACATAAAAGCACTTAAACAATGATATATTTCAACCACACAGTGGTCTTTGTCAATCGAAGAGAAAACACAAAAAGAAATATGAGAGAATGAAATTTAAAAAAAAAAACCTATATATATAGGTTAGTTCTAGTAGAGCTTAAAGCTTATTTAGGAATTTTTGGACTAGATAGGGGACTGGCAGACTTACCTAGTGGCAATAGTCCAAAACTGCAATCTCTTGGAAATAAATAAATAGACACATTTAAAAATTTATCACACAATGATCTTTGTCAATCAAAAAAGAGAAAAAGAAAAGACTGAATATATCGATCTACGGATCAAACAATCTGTAACAATAACAGGAGACTTTTACTTCAGAAATTGATACTGAATCTAGATTAGAACTGACAGTAAAATTATCCTAAAAGATGCCTATTACATTATACCTCTGCTGTGGTAGGAAAAGATTCAACAATCATAAGTTATTGAAAAAAATCAACAATTTTCAAATTAACAGGACTAGAACGTAAAATTTAAGAATCTGTGGGAGAAAATGAAGGAACTGATTTGTGGAATGCTGCTGTTTCTGCATCAAACAGTTATATGAATTTTGGAACATTTGACGACTATATTAAGGTGGAAATGTTTTGCTGGTGAGATATAAACAGAGTGACAACGAAATTGTGGAAAATGTAAAAGGAACAGCGGTAACCATCTGCAATTCAGATATCAGTGAAAGTGGAGATAAAGAAATTTTTGTAAAGAAAGTGTTGTTTGCAGAAACACGTAAAAGTTTAGATAGCATTCACTCGTATCCAATTACTCTAGATGATGTTCCGGTTACTACTTTTCAAAATTTTGATTCTGTTGAACAACTCATTTTAATGCACAAAACTACAAGAAAACTACAGTAAAAACTAACAGACTTTTTAAAAATAAACCTTCAAGTAAGTTCATATTTTAAATTTTTAAAAAATTCATTTTTTTCTTTATTCAATTCTTTGCCCCAAAGTAGTATTTACTTTATCAAAAATTTTATTACTACACAAAACTAAATTAAAAAGTTCTGTTAAAGAACATGTATTAAGTTTATTTTCAACCATTCTACTTCAACAATGAAATTATTTAACGCATAGTAGTATTGTATTGTAACAGTTAGCTTATGTTTTGTTATAACAAAATTTCAGTTTTAATGTGACCTGTAATCGTTATTTCAGTTTCTAAGAATTTGTGAAAGAGATGGTAGTGTTATATGTGTTACACCAAAAAATGTACATTATAAACATTGATTAACTACTTATGTTGTCAGAATAGATATACCTTTTAACTTTTGTATTCATCATCTCCATGTCCTATTTATAACACAAACTCTTCATGGATTTCTATGAATAATTTACAAAATAAATCTGATTCAGTTGAATAAATCCTTCATGGCCAATTATAGAAAAGATATTGCTATAAACATGTAAATGTTCATGTAACATCATGTCTGCTAACTGCACTGCTCGTAGTACAATTACTAAGTCATTTGCTTAGTGACCTTATTGTTAGTACCATCCACACTGAAGGATTGTCGGTTAAACAAATAACAATTATTTTTATTACTTGTATTCCAAACCATTCTGGTAAAACACTTTCGCTGGGAAGAGGGTGATATGAGCAAAGATGGTCTCGGTAAAGTATTTGTTTCAGCAAAAGCAGAGAAAAGGACTGGTTAAAGTAGGCCAGTGGATTTGTTTCAGCTATGATCATGCTATAAAAAATGTGTAATTTGAACTCATGGCTATTCAAAATAAATAAATGAAAACAAAATTATCACAAATATTTATTAAACAATTTTTATCATATACTGTAAGTATAAAAACACACACACACACACACACACACACAAACAAATTCTCATTTCACTTATTCTCTCAACACAAATATATAAATTATGTTAATTATATCTGGATTATTACAATTGTTTTAAGAACTTAGGAATAAGAACAGTCTCTATCGGATTAATGTATCATAACCATTCATGTTGGTAAATTTAGTGTACTTATCATTTAGTAACATTGACAAAATTCTTAACTTTTAACATTGAGGGAAAACACAAATAACAGATATTTTACCTTACAATTTCTTATTCATCTACGGTAATTGAATCTCTGAGTCCGAAAGTGTATCACCAATTTTTTTTTCAACAAGGTACATGTTATTTTCATATTATTTAGAGGTAAATACATCATTTATTGTTAAGATATGCAATCTTTTTTTAACTATATATAGGAAATATGAAAGTTTGAATTCTTGTGTTGAGTTCGAAAACAAATCATGTCCAAGAGATATCTTCTTTTCAGACTCAATACAAAATATTCCAAATAAGCAATTTGTTCTGTGAGTTTATTGTAAGTTAGTTTGTGAGTTTACTTGAAAGGACTACTTGGCAAGATTGCAAGTAAGTAAAAAATTACTTTTATTCTCAAAATATAACATTTTTACTTTGACATTTTTTTTACTTGGTTAATTATCAATAAATGATTATCATATGTAACCTATGACTTCATTTATCTGTTACTAACCTAAACTCTTGAAAGTGGAATGTTACAGTCTAGTACCATAACGGTTAGGATTCCACTGATTTTAAAAAAACCAGTAAAGCTATATTTTCTTCACATTTTGCAAGTTTCTAACAAGGAATGTTTTGTTTCTTGCTTGCAGATGCAGAATGAAATGCTTTTCAAATTTTACATCTGGAGAGATAAATGAAATCACTGGTTACATAAATAGCTTTGACAACAAAAATTCTCAAGACTGCTACTTATACTCGCTCATTGAATGTGAGAGTATAAATCGAAAATGGCGGTTGCAGTGTGATGGGATGAAATTTAAACCAACAGAAAAAACTTATACTTTTCAAATTCTATCTAAGGGCATCAAAACTAAAGTATGTAAAAAGACATATGTTGCGGCAAAGTACCTGTTAATAGTAGAGGGCCAGTGCTGGTTCTGGACATAATGTAGTTAATAGTGGTATTTGTTCAGCTATTCATGATTTCATGAACTCTTAAGATATTAAAGCAGTTCATTATTCCAATATTCTTAAGAAAAAAATATTTACTAAGTGGCTTGAACATTAAAATACTTTACAAAATACATCAGTAAGAAATTTCCTGATGCAAAATTGAAATACCATTTTTTTGCAGTATTTTATGAAAATTTTAACATAGCTTTTGGAAGACCTCAAGTAGATGTTTGTAGTTGTTGTGAAGAACTGAAAATTAAACTAAAAAAATCCTAGTTTATCTGATAATGTCAAATGTAATGTTGCTGCAGAGTTAATGATTCATAAGTGACAAGCAAAAAATTGGTATTCAAGACTTGAAGAGGTAAAAAAGCTATGTGCCGCCCTTGAAAATGTGATTGATGTTGACTACATGCAGAACTTCCTGTTACCTTTTTAATCACAGACAGCTATGGGTTAATGAATTTTGTGTTCATGATTTGAAGAAAAATGAGTCAGTTATCGATTCCTACCATGAAGGCATTGAACACAAAGGATCAAATGCAGTGTGTTCCTACATATGGGATTATGTTGAGAGCTTGAATAAAGATATAAAAGTACTGCATTTTTTCAGATGTCTGCTCAGGCCGAATTAGAATTTATATAGTGGCCAGATATTTACTGTCTCTGACTGATCGTTTTGATGAAATTCACCAATATTTCCCTTTACGTGGGCATTCGTTCAATTTTTGGGATTGTAAAAAAAAAATACGAAAGGAAGACCATATATATTCTCCTGCACAGTATAAAGAACTGACAGAATCGTCATCATAGTCAAAGAAATTTACCGTGAAGGTTATGATACTTATTTACTTGTGATATGATACTGGATTTAAAAACTGGTGGCCTGAATATTACAAAAAAATCTTCTGTCCAAATGTTCATACGGAAAAAGTAAAGGCGAAAAGTATCAGTTGCAAGTTTCCACTTTCTATGACTTTTTTTTATCAAAGATCAGAACCTAGTGTCGTTGTAGTGAAAAAGTTTATCGATGGACTTACTAACATTCAGTTCGCATTATATAAAAATTATTCATTTACGGAAAGTAGCTCCTTTACCAGAAAAGACAGAGTATTCCACAGTTCCCATAAACGTGAAGAAAATTAATTGTATAAAAAAATTCTGCATTACATCCAAGTGAATATTTGCCATTTGTTTACACAACTTGTGAGTGCTCTACTGCTAAAGGTAATTGCACTCCAAAAGAGGATTTCTGAAGCTCAAATTATAATAAAAATGTTATTCCCTATTAGCTTAAATTAAAACTATTTCTATATCTTACGTTTAAAAGTTCAAATATTATTATTGAACAAATATTACTATGAAAACAAGTTATTTCCAAATTATAATTATAAAATCTCCAAAATAACTATGAAATCCCCAAAACTGTTTTTTTCTCAAACAAAAAGTAAATCTGTAAGTTGATATTAGCATTAACTCGGGTAATTGAGTTATAAATACATCTTAAAAAATTAATACCTTTGTAACATTTACGTAACAAAAGATAAAAAGTTTTTTCTGTCTGGTGTAAAATACGTTTCTGTGGAGATTACAGGTTTTCGGACTCGCTGATTCAAATATAAAACACACACTCTCTTTCGTCTTCATAGATCATTTTCTTTACACAAAAGGTTAACTATAAAAAAAGGTTTGGTTTCTTATAACTATTTCAAGATCACAGTAACAATCTGTATCGTGTTAATCTATCTTCTGCATTCCTATTCGAAAAAATCAATGCCTTTTAGAAAGACTACCATGTCATCCATCAGCTCTTTAGGAGGTTCACCACAAGCTTGCATCTGTTAAACATTTATAAATGCAAAGTACAATATTATTATTTAAATAAATAAGATATATAATTAGAATGAAGAAATTAATATGTATAAAAATGAATATAAAGCAGAATTGCAAAAACATCAATAATTTAGAAAATGTGTTTTTACATTTATAGTTTAACTATCAACCATGCTAATGATTATTGTGGTACAAAAATAAACATTTTCATACACACTATATATAATTTCAAATGTCCTATTATATGTTGAACATAAGTTTCTAAAAACCTAAACTTCATATGATTACTTCATATTTCAATCCCTGATAATGTATTTCATGATATTGTATACACTTATTTATATAAAACTTGGTTATATTTTTTTTTAACAGACAAAAATAAAATGGTATCTTACGTGGGAGAATGGCTTAGGAGGGGATCTTTTCCTAGGTTTATTCCTGGTACAAATTAATATTCTCCTTTTTTTTCTCTTGTGTCGTGTTTCACATCACGATACTGATAAAAAAATGTAATGGCAGGCATAGATAATGCTTATGTCACATCCTAGACTATTTATAGCCGAGATTAGCTGGCATTTGTTAATAATATTATGAAAGACTACTTGTTCAGACGTCCATGCATTTTGGTTGACTTTTATTTACAGTAATCAGTTTATTCGCTCTTATCGAAAGTTATAGTTTAACCGTGCATTAGTTTACAACGCTTAGTTTATTTTTATACTAATTTTTACCAGATATTGTGTCACGTTTCCAAATTTGCATCTTCTTCAAGTCTATACATCCTTGCTCAACCCTTAACACCCCTCAAGCTAATAGGGCATCTCTTTTCAGAGACACTGCCACAAACTTCCACACATAAAAACAAATCCAACTAAACAATGTTAACTTGTGCCCATACTCCTGATACAAACAGCAAAAACATAAAGAGAGAACCTAGATATTTCTGCCCTGACTATGATTTGGAGCTTTGTGTTACACCAAGTTTCAAAATTTACCATTATCTCGAAAACATATACAACCATTTTCCCACTTTTTAAGTACATTTATGTAGATATTTATTGATGAAAGCATATACATTTAATTCATTTAATTTTTGTACGAATGTAAAAGTGAAACATTCATCGTGTTACTGTCAAATCACATTCAAAAGCGTATTTGCATACAAAACATTTTTCCATGTACAATCACCTTAAATCTCTAACCTACATGCATGAATAAAATTTTATTATATAAGTTAGTAATTATATAACTGTTGAGTGTTATTTATCATTAACTAGGATACTCTTTTTCGATTTCCGAATTAACTAGGGTTAATAATTTAGTGATATCTATGAGAGATATTTTACCCTTTTTATATGAAAAAAAAAACAGTTTGTTAATGAATACAGTTCTAATGGCATATAGAGAGGATTAGAAATTCACTATAAAAAAAGAATTTTTTAGAAGAAAATGTGAAAAAAAATGGTAAGTTAAGTGGTTAAAACCTATTTCTAACAACAATGTCCATAGTTCATGGCATCAATGGCATATATTATAATTAATTTGACTTACCTGTTCCAACAAAACCATTAATTTCTCAAACTTATTTCCTGTGACTTCCTCTGAGTCAGTTTCAGACTTTTCTTCGAATACATTACACAAGTTAGCTATAATTTGTTGCTGTTTTTCATACCTTGAGTAATCACTTGCAGATATTGTGTCCTTGTTTTTTTCTAACCAAGCAGGATACTGTAACAGGAAGCAATATTTTACGATTGCAATGTGAATTTGGTAGGATAAATAATACAATCAAATTTAATATATGTCAAACATTTACATGATTCTACATTTCAGACCCATCAAAGTTAAAATGTCTACCTTTGAAAATTGCTTCTTACCATAACAAAAAAATGTATAGTACAGTAAACTCCTGATTATCCGTAGGCGGATTAACCAGTTTGCGGGTTATCCGGGGTCTGCCATTGTTTTACAAATATCCAATTTTTATTCCCATCAGATTCATGTGTTTAAATTTCCAAACGGTGAATTACGACGTAAATACATATAAGGGTTAATAGAAGTTAAGATGAAGGGAATAAATATGTAAATATGTACGTACTAATTTTTACATTGAAAGGGAAGCATCCCGACTCAGGCCAGCGAAATAAAAGGGGCGAGCAGACTACTGTATATAAGAGACAATGACAAAATGCTTGGACGCCCGAAAACCTAATGTGTATCATAAGATTGTAAACAAATGTCAGCTAATCTCGGCTATAAATAGTCTAGGACGTGACTGCATTATCCATGTCTGTCATATACATTATTGATCTTTATGGCTTTGTGACACAAATAGACACTGCGCGACAAAATGGTTCTCAAGAAACTTAGATCGTACATTAAAGCTAAATCAATGCTCACAAAAAAACAGACGAAAGTGATAGATTTTTTTTGTTAAAAAGTGAAAGTATTATGTGTAAAGGAAATTACATATGTCCATACATACTTACTTTTGACATATACTTATGTACGTATTGTAAATAGTTAGACATATAAATGTACATGTTATAATCCGTCAAATACATCGATATTTTAAATGATTTTCTGTATTTATTTCGTCCTCTGATGATTATTTGTGAATTGCATTAACCGGGGTCATTATTTCTGTAACTTATGATATAATAATCGATTATCGATCGTTTTGCATATTCCTTGTTCATAGCGGATTTTCCGGGGAATTCGTTATCCGGCGTTGCCGGGCCATCCTATTCCACGGATGTTCGGGAGTTTACTGTATATATAAATTGACTATGTTTTTGTAATATACAATTGCTTTAAAGGAAATTAAGTCTGTTTATCAATAAATTTATGGCTACTGTGAAAGGCATCTTAGGAATAGAAAAAATAAACAAAGGCTTTGTCTCAAGTGAAAGTTATATTTTTGTCTTCTCCCTTACACGTCTAGAATTCATTAATAATAATAAGTTCACACTTTTTAAAAAATGGAACAGAGAAAATACTATGTACTATCTATTTTGTAACACAAAGCCAATGGCTTTAGTATCATCAAAGAATACAGTAAGCAGACTTTTGGGGTCCTTGTTTGTCTGACTCCAATATTTTGTTGTATTTCAGGATCTAGTTATACATTAACTATATAAGTATGCAAGTAATTGTTCTGTGCAAGAATTGATTTAATCTCCATTGAAATATTTATTAGTAATGGATACTTCACACAGAAGGCTGTCAGACAGTTCCTAGACTACACATACACATCCGTTTGATGAAACATTACAAGTACGCAAGCTTATGAATGACAACACAACAAAATTTCTGTAAAGTTTTCATATATTATGATATTTGTTGGCATCTTTACGCTGCAATCGTTTATTTTAATTAGTGAAATTTGTGACAGGCATTAAATATGAGTAACAAATATGAATTAAATTGTTTTAAAATCTACTAAGACTTTTGAAGTATTTTATGAAGACTTGCAGTTTTTGTGTTGTACATCTTGAGGTTTTTCTACAATTACACTTTCTATCAATAACACATTACAGAACACCAATACACTACAGACTCGCACTAACACAACACACCTAAGCAACAGTCTTGTCCATGACTCACAGCATTGAATAGTGCACTGACCTAGTGTGAACGTGACTGCTGAAATATATCAATAAGTAGGGGTTTTTTTTGCCAAGTTGATACCAAAAGTGTAACTTTATGAAGAATTATATGATTTAACCTTCAAAAACAATGAGCACAGATTGTCCAGCAGTATGATCATTTCAAGGCAGGCATAAATTTATTGCAAAACAAATTAAAATATTTTTTTTTTTAATTGGTAAGTCATCCACAACGTTTTTACCAAACCCAAACAATACTGAATTGGTGTTGAAATTTTGGAATAAGCTATAAAAACTGTCAAGAAATTTTGATTGAAAATCTAAGCATATATCATGATATTGCAGAATTTTTGCCTTGGCTTTTGTCTGGAGCAAAATAAGTGGCCTATTGATGTGTGTATTAAATGCAGAGATACATCTGATTGAATTGCTGTATCTCCTTCTTCAGCATATAATTTGCCTTACTGATGATGGAAACAAGTTGTCAAGAGTTATAATAACCATAAAAGGGAAAAGCAGTGTACTACCAAAGTCCAACAAATACAATGTTTGTGCTAATAACATGAGATGTTCACAAAGAATTAATACCACCTATAGTTATTCTGAAATTGGATTTTTATTGTGATGTTTTAAAGCAGTTGATTGGGGGGGGGGGGATGTGTGGGGAAAATGCTCAAATTATGGGATGAATAAAATTGCTTGCTGCATATGATAATCCACCTGTTCACTAAACACAACAAAATTGTATTAAAAAAATATGACCATCACACAACACCTTACTTGCAAGTTTTAGATCATTGTGATTTTTTCCCTTTCCTGAAAATTAAATTTTGTTAAAAGGTCTTATTGACATTGTGGAAGACATTATGACAGATATTTTATCACTTATTGCAACTTGCAGCATAAATAAGATGGATATTTATAAGTTGTCCTTTTATCAGATGTTCTAGACATGATAGACCCATCATCAGTTTTTATGTCAAGTGGATTTTCTTGCTCAGTGTAGTTTTTACTCGGTGTCAATCAGCAGCTGATGTTTGTTGTGTTGTACTGTGTGACCAAAGAAAATCTGTCCACAGAATTTGGTGGAATTTTCAATTTAAAATTACTTTATGCAAATATATGTTAAATTTTTTTATAATTATTGAACTTAAGCACACCCAAAGTGATCAATAATAATAGGAGCCTAGAATCTAACGCAAACTTCAAACCATAAGTAAATTTTAATGTGTTTTTACAAATTATGATTATAAATAATAATCAATTAACAAATAATAAACTAAGGTACAAAATAATAAATAAAAAATTGCACCTGTATAAAATATATAATAAGTCCTACATAAATGTATAGTCCTTTTATAATTGAGAATATTTTTTAGCAAAATACAACTCGTACCAGCTGGGTCGCACAGAACACAAATCATTTAACGCAAAATGGATTCACCTGTACTATACAGTGTAACGAGAGGCACCGACTTAAAGAACTGGTGAAAGAACAATCCCTGGCAGAAATTACCAACCCTTTCTCTGTGATTTGGCACAGAGTTTATAAGAGACATTGAAGGGTCAGTACTTTTGGGCTGCATACTAGCTAAGAAGAAGCAAAACAAAGAGGAGAAAACATGTGAAAAGTTAAAACACTTATAACAACAATTACAGTGAAACCATGGTTAACCGAAATCCAAGTAACCCGAAAGTCATCGCGAAGCGAAATGGAAATGTGCCTACAGTAATATGTAAACAATGCATGACTCAAAGCAACTGAGAGTAGCCTGAATATGCTGCCATTTATAGTTACCCCTGCCTAACCATAGCCCCGCCGACGCGTTTTAGTAACCCCTCTTGACAAAGTGCTATTGTCAAGTCCAAGTGAAAGTGCTATTGCGAATTTCTGTCCGAATCTTTTACGTAATTAAGGCGAAGTTTTTTGTATTATCAAATGATTTTCTTTTCTTGTACGTTTGCCTGTGTTGTTTTTAGTATAGTGCTCTGAATTGTTCTGTTGTGAGTTGTCATCCAAGGGGAAGCGTATTGATTTCTATTGCCGACAAATTAGCTGCTGTCAAAGAAGCTGAAAAGGAGAGTTTACTAACAAATTTTTGAGGCAAATTATGGAGTTGGAGTTTCTACGGTTTCAGACTGGGTAAAATCCAAGTCTAGATTTCCAAAGCAAACGGTAAGGAATTCTGACAGAAAAACATTGAAGACATCAGATTTTAAAAATTAAACAAAGCCTTGTATCTATAGTTCACACAACAGGGAAAAAAGGTATGGCGATGACAGGTCCAGTACTGCAAGAGAAAGCTAAAATGTTAACAGAAGAAGTTATTAGGTGGGGAAGAAATAAATTTTTGTGCTAGCTCTGGCTGGTTAGACAGATTTAAAAAGCGTTACGGCATTTGACAACTGAACTTGTGAGTAGAAAAGTTATCTGATGATTCAGATGCAGTAATGTTTTCAAAATAGAGTTTGAAGATTTCACCCAAGCCTATATATAGTAAAGACCTGATTTACAAAGTCAACAAAATAAAAGTTAAATTTTAAGATGTCTAAAAATTCACTTTCTTCTGAAACGGCTGCCCCAGGTCACATTATGAAAAAAGAACAGATAACAGTTCTTTTTCTCACAAATATCCCAGGCAGCCTTGCCACTAATATGTGTGGCAAATCAAAAAAAAACCACGTGCATTAAAGGATATTGCACCAAATGCTTTACCAGTTTTTTACAAAACTGAGAAAAGGGTGTGGATGTCTTCTGAACTATTTGATGAATGATTTTTTTTTGATCAGTATGTGCTTAATGTTCAGAAGTTTTCAACTGGAAAATGTTTGCCCAAAAAGCTAGCTTATTATTTGATAAAAGGCCCTAACATCACATTTAAAAGTGGTGATATCGTTGGTGTCGCTTCCTTCCTCCACATGTCATTAGCAATATTCAACTTCTCGATCAAGGCGTTATAGAAATATTTAAACAATGCTATCAATGGCTGTTGTTGCGAACCGTTCTGCAATATTCCGAAACACAAGGTATGAATAAAGTGTTGAAGTCAGAAAGTATGAAGCACGTAGTCAACTGGTACACTCAAGTTTGGAAAAAAGTTAAAAATGAAACACTGCAAAGGTGCTGGAGAAAACTGTATGTCGGACTGGAAGAAGAAGGAACATAAGGTTTTGAAAACTTGACAGAGATGGTTCAAACAATTCCTGGGTGTGAAGACTTGAATGAAAATGACGTGTACGAATCGTTGTGGATGACTCAAAAGAACTCACAGACCAAGAAATTGTATAGCCAGTTTTGCAGCCATCTAATAATGCAACAGAAAACTCCAACGCAGATTATATGGGTGAAAGAATCGGCAAAGTGACTGCCGATAAAGGATTTAATCCATTAGAGCAGGGGTCTCCAACCTACGGCCCGTGGGCCACATCCGGCCTGCGAACAGATTTTTTCCGGCCCGCGGAAAGCTAGCATAATAAAAAAAAATTTATTTGGTAATATATTTCCTTTTAAGCACTTTTACCATTAAATATGAGTACAGTACTCGTCTCTCACTTGCCACTTCTTTTCTCTATAAGTAACAACTAGCTGTAAACAAGTAGCAATCAACCATTGAGCGATAGTAAGTGGTGAGCACGGAGTGTAAGTGTTGAGCAAAGAGCACAACGCTATTGTACTTACCTCTACTGTAAGTGAGGCAGGACCTATAAAATAGCCTTGTCGCATCAAGGGTGCCTTCCATGACTCATCATTGCTTACTTTACTTTCTAAATTCCTCTAAATTTTCTTGTCAGTGGCTTTCCAGAGTCAGTTAAAATTAGAACTAGTGCGAGTGTAGGTTGATGTTTTGCAAAATGCTTAGTGATCGCGGACAGTGTTTTTTATTTTTTTGTTTTATTTTTTAAAACAATGGCTTATTGTAAAAAAAGAAAAGTTGATTTTGAGTGCCATGCTTTTAATAAAAGATGGACCCATATCTATTTTATGATCAACAACAATAACAAAGCTTTATGTCTTATTTGCAACGAGACTGTCGCTGTTTTGACAGAATTTAATGTCCGTAGACATTATGAAACAAAACACAAGAGCAAGCATTCCAATTTAACAGGCAAACTACGAGAGGACAAAATTGCTTCTTTGAAAAATTCGCTTTCAATTCAGAGACAAATTTTTACCAAGCAATCTCAAAAAAACTTTGTAAAAGCCAGTTTCAAATTCTGCCATATTCTGGCTAAAGCTGGTAAACCTTTTGCCGATGGCCAGTTAGTGAAAGACTGCATTTTGGTGAGTGTTGAAGAAATTTGCCCTGATAAATGTTCCCTGTTCAATGCTATTAGTTTGTTGGCGAACAAAGTAGCACGCAGTGCGGAAGTTCTTGGAAATAACATTGTTTATCAACTGAAAGAAGCATGCAAGAACTTTAAATGGTTCTCAATCGCTTTTGATCAATCAACTGATGTCACTGACTCGGCTCAAGTTCTTTCATTTGTTCCTGGTGTGAAAAATGATTTTAAAATCACACAAGAGTTGGCTGACGTTCACTCAATGGAGAGTAGTGTGACCGGAGACAAAATCTTTGCAAAAACAAGTGAAACCATTTCTAATCTTGACCTCGATTTTAAACGCATGGAGGCGTTACTTCTGATGGTAGGAAAAATATATCTGGTACAAAAACTGAACTAGTTGGAAACATTTGCGATTCTGTTAAAACAGCTGGCGGTGTTCAACCCGAAATTCATCACTGCATTATCCATCAATAAGCGTTGTGTGGTAAACACATAGATGTAGCTGAAGTAATAAATATAGCTGTAAAAACCGTTAACTTCATTAAATGTAGTTCCCTCAAACACCGCCAGTACACAAATTTTCTTGCTGAAATTGATACCAAGATGTTCCCTACCACTGTGAAGTTCGCTGGTTGAGCAGAGGCAAAGTATTTCAGCGGATTTTCGAATTTCCTGGAGTGATTATCATTTTCATGACTGAACAGCGTCGTCCTGTACCTGAACTTTCTGACAGTGTGTTTGTATAGAAATTGGCTTTTCTTGTTGACCTCACGGCACATATTAACTTTTTAAACCTCAAACTTCAAGGCGAAAACTGTTCAGTTTGTGACTTATACTATAATGTAAACATTTTTAGAGAAAAACTCATACTTTTTGAGAACCATTTAGGATCTATGAACTTTGACCACTTTGAATCTTGTCAGAACTTAAGTGCACAAAGCACTGCCACCTTCCCCAAGGATTACGTTTTAGAAATCATGTCTAAGCAATGTCAAGAGTTTAAAAACTGCTTTGAAGACTTTAACCGTATAGCAGAAGACATTCAGATGTTTCAAAACCCTTTTAAGTGAAACTTTGACAAAGTGCCTGCAGAAATGCAGCTTGAAGTCATCAAGCTAAAAACCAATGACTCACTCAAGACCGATTTCCAGGAATGCTACAAAGAAGGTAACCTACTTACATTTTACAGGTCTCTCTCAGAAAAAGGCTTTAAAATTTTAAAAAAACATTAAAAACCATGCTCGAGTTATGTTTTCTCTTTTTGGATCTACCTACAAGTGTGAGCAGACTTTTTCAAAAATGAAGCTTGTTAAATCTAAATACAGATCTTCCTTGTCAGATGAGCATTTGAAATCAATCCTAATGATCGGAACTACAAAGTTTGATTCTAAATAGGCAGAAATTTCAAATGGCAAACAAATGCAATCATCTCACTAAAAAATAATTGTTATTTTTAAGCTTTACATATTTTGTAAGCTCATGTATTGTCCAGTTTTCAGGTATCATCCTGTGTTTTCATTAGACCTATTTGAAAACTCCTACAGAACAATTATTATTTTATAGCAAATATAATTATTTGTTTCGTCGCAGTTTTATTTACAATCATGTAAAGAATATTAGTTAGCCAACAAAGATATATAAGAAAATATAGCAACTTAAAAAACTAAGTAAAAAAAAATCTCAAAAACCACCACTGAGCTCTTGATTAGAAAAAACGTCGTGGGTGTATGGGGGGGGGGGGTTTGGTTAGACTTTCTGCCCTGAAAGATTGCCGGCTCCCCTTTCCTCCAAAATTTTTCAATATGGCCCTTGAGTATAAAAAAGGTTGGAGACCCCTGCATTAGAGGTAGGCCTAATCTAAGCACTAACTCTACTTAATCATTATTTTGTGTCATGCTTACTTAAAAATGAAATCAGAAACTACATTAGATTTTGTAATGTTAGGTTGCCCTCAAGTTTGTTGAACAATGCAAAGAATCAAAACCTGCTGATGTTCTGTTAAAAAGATGGCGGAACAATTTGAAACAAAATGGTAATTACATAGACGTGCGACTACCGCTATTTTCGTGATATTTTTTTTACTTTTCATATGTATTTTTACGTCCTAGACACGAATCCAACATTATTTTTTGTCGCTGGTGCTGTGTTTTTAAATTATACTTGAAAAAACATAACCTAAACTGACCTTTATTGACGTGCGACTACCGATATTTTCATGATTTTTTATTTTCTTTTCTTATGTATTTTTCATTTTATTATTAAACATCTAGATTTGGTTATAATTTTATACCACATTACTATATTCCTCTATTAAAATACAATTACGAAGTATCAAGTCAGGATAGATTTGGTTATAACTTTATTCAACATTACTATATAGGCTTTATTACTATATTAAAATATTCATATATTAAAATATAGCCACGTCACAGGTATATATTAATGTTGAATAAAGTTATAACCAAATCTATCCTGACTGGATACTTTGTAGCTAAATTTTACTATATATAGCCCATAATGTAATGTTGAATAAAGTTATAACCCAATCTATCCTGACTGGATACTTTGTAGCTATATTTTAATATAGGAATATAGTAAAAAATAATGTTAGATTCGTGTCTAGGACGTAAAAGTACATAAGAAAAGAAAACAAAAAATCACGAAAATATCGGTATTCATATGTCAATAAAGGTTAGTTTAGGTTATTTTTTTTTTAAGTATATCTTAAAAACATGGCACCAGCGTGTAAAAATACATATGAAAAGTTTAAAAATATTATGAAAATAGCGATAGTCACACGTCTATATAATTACGCAAAAAACGAACAAAAATGACAGTTTTTTTTAAAAACTGTTCACTGTAACACATAAGTGTGAGTTTAATATGTTGCAAAGATCATTTAAAATACATATGTACTATCCATTTAAAAACCTACAGATATTGTTCTTCATTTTCCCAACACTCCTTACAAAAGCCATTTTTTAACAGTCACGAGTTGATCGAAAAATTCATTATCCAAAACAGCTGTTCCCCCTTTATTTCGGTAACCTGGAGCTCTAGTGTATTTGACTATATAATTTGTGAATCATTTACATGTATATACATACACATGCATTCTTTAAAATTTAAAATTCCATTATTAAAAATTAATAAACTTTTTTTTACCTTTTCTAGCAAATTTTTCAGTGTAGGATAAAGTGATTCGTTTGAAAACAAAGATAGCATAACTTGTTGAAAAAGGGAAAAAAATTGATGCAGTTCATTAGAATCTGTTTCATTCAGGCCTAAGCTTTCAAAAATACTTGTTATCTCATATTCTTCCAGATCATCTGAATCGTTATCACTCAAACTTAAATCTTCAAACAAATTTACTATTTCATCATGATATTCACACTTAACCTGAAACACAAAAATTCAAATCATTACATTTAAGAAACACTAAAAAAAGTATAAATCATCACAATTGACTGAAAATAATCAAGTTGCGAAAAACAAAAGCTGAATTAAAACAAATATATGCATACAACCATTTTTCTACATAATCTGAAAACATATTTTTTCCACACAACGCACGGGTAATCTCAGACACGTGCACACATACAGTTTTTGATTCTTCTATTCTGAAGTGAATCTGTTTCTGGTTCACAAACATTTCAAAAACTTCCATTATTAAATTTCAATTTTTTAGAGCTCCAAAAAAAGTACAACTGCAGTGATATGTTGGAAATATGAAGAAGGGTGGTAATCAGTATTAAAAACCTTTAATGTTTGTGTAGATTGACCAGCTATATAAATTTGGTTTTCGAGTGAAGCTGGTTTCAATCCATACTGGTAAGTTCTGACACAAGTTTAGTAATGTTTCCACTTCTACATGATACCTAAATGATTAAGAAGCTTCCCTCCTAACCTTCTTTGTAAGGAATTGTAACAAATGAGCCTTTTTCCTGGGGTAAGTATTTATCAGGGCTTTATTAAAAATGTGTGTTAATTACTAATTAAGAAATTAATTAACCTTACTTACCAGGGGCTCCTAAGTTCTCCGTTTTCAGCCAGGCATATTAATGTCTTTCTGTAAACGATCTTCCGATATCATTGGAAGGTAGAACTAGGTTACTTGAAATGAAATAAAAATTTAAATTTTTAAATTACAAAGTCATACAATTTATTAATCAGTGACAAATTACAAAAGAACAAAATACAGCAATGTGTCGAGTAATTTACTTTTAATTACTGCTAGTTATTCCATACATTTTAATTACTTATTAACCTTTAAAATTATATTTATATCGAGAAGATAGTAACTTAAGATTTCCAATTAAATTTTTAGAAATGAATATTCAAAGGACAATTTCTACCGTTCATGTGTTAACCGTTTATCAATTAAAAATTCTTCAACTTAGTTAACATTAAAATACATTTTCTTTATTATTATCTAAAACGTACCTGCTTGTGCACATTACTTATTTTTAAAACACTTTAACACATATTAAACATGCCCATGGCTTTTGGAATCACTAATCACTTAACACATCGCTCTTGCAAATAAGCACACTTAAACAAAAATGGTATTAACTTTTACTCATTTGAAATACATAAATAATCGCTTCTGACTTCTTCTTTTGTTGCGTTAATAAAATTTGGTACCGGCCTTGACATCTTAAATTTAGAATACTGGAAGCTTATAAATTTCTAGGTTATGTCCGAAAGTGCCATTACGTCCGTCACGTTCAAAGACTTTTGGAGAACTGGGTTCGTCTGAAGGGGCACGCCAATGGAAATCCCACCCTTGGTTATTATTTCGAATTTTTCGATTGGTGCATTGGATCTGGCGATATCAGACCATGCTTGCGTCACATGAGGTGATGTCAGTTAATTACCCTGAGTTACTACTCGTACGATATTTTACATTTTTACCCGCTAGGGGTGCTACTATCTATGCTAGTTCACAATGAGCACGAATAAAACAAAAATTTTCTTTTATATTGGGAAGATATAATTATTAAATAAAAATCAAATATATAAATGAATTTATATGTAACACCTTATTTTTAAGAGTGTTACAGAATGTCAGTGAGAAACTATGAAACTATAACGTACTAGGCACTGTCTTACATACCTGCAAACATTTTTTATTTATATTTTAAATTAAAAATTAATAATTTTGTAAATTCTAAAAAACTGAGTCCAAACTTAAATATGATTTGTATTTTAGGGCAAATACATATGCAATAACTAAATAAATGAATAAAATATTTTAGAACTACATGTGTGGTGCAACAGACAGTTTGCCTTTGCAATCTACAGAAATTAAATTTTTTATAAATTTGAATTTCACAAAGTAAATAGTAAATAAAAATTGTTATATTAAAGAAAACTTAAAACAAAGCATATAATTACAAAGTGAAAAAGCCAATATTTTATAATCAGTAATAAAAAATTAAAGTAAATAGTAAATAAAAATTGTTAAAATTGTTATATTAAAGAAAACTTAAAACAAAGCATATAATTACAAAGTGAAAAAGAGAATATTTTATAATCAGTAATAAAAAATTGTAATTAACAAATAAATTTGACCAACCGGGAGTGTAGTGCCGATAATTAAGTGCAAGAAACTAACAAAAAAATACTAGCTTGTGAACCAGACCACCTACAACTACTATTGACATTTCTAAATAACGATAGTAAAAAAAATCAATAGTGCAATAATAAACCATAAAACTTTATTAAGACAAAAATTAGAGCAAAATTAAATAAAATAGACATTTAGGAATTAAAAAAACGATAAGGGGCCACCAGGCAAGATGATTCATGTAACAGAGAAACAGACTTTGACAAGAAAACAAACTGATAGAGTCGAAGGACTGGTTTGGTCATCATTTCATACCTCAGGTCGAACATTATTGTCGCCCTAAAAAAATTCCTTTTAAAGTAATTTCTATTAATTGACAATGCACCTGGTCATCCTCCTACTATTTTTAATAATTTTGACACACTCGTGAAAGTGATATTTTTGCCCACAAACACAAATAATTTGAAGTTTCTTGATGTAACCATCTTGAATTCACTGATTAAACTAATTTTACACTACTTAACTAAGTGAATACATAATTGCTTACTTGCTGACTCATTTCAAAACGATCGTTCCTTTTACGAAGCTAACCTTCTACTAGCGGCTTTTGGCTCTTTACAAACGATATGACAGGGTTGGATTAATGACATTAGGTGAGATGTCGGCGTCTTGTGTGATGTATTTGAAAACACAATTGGCTTCAAAGTGTGTGTGGTCAGTAAGTATATTTTTCCTGTCTGTTGCGTAATGTTTGTAGATTTCATATTTTTCTAAAGTTGTTAGTTTTTTACTCTGTTTTAATGTGTCTAGAGTATTTAAATTAGTGTGTATGTTGGTATATGTGTGTTAGGTGTTATTTAGGTGTTTTGCGTAGCTGGATTTAGGGTTTGTTTGTTTTGTTTAGGTAATGTGTTCATCGAAGCGTGTGTAGAATGACCTGCCAGTTTGACTGATGTAATAGTTGGGACAATCGTTGCAAGTTAATTTGTAAATACCTGAGAGTTTGTATATGTCAGTTTCTTTTTGAAAAGGTTGTATATGTTTTCTTAGCGTGTTTGTTGTTTTGTAGGATATTTGGTAATGGAGTTTTTTGAATGTGGAGGCTATTTTGTGTGTGTTTTTATTGTGGTAGGTGAGGGATATGTATTTGTTATTTTTTGTGTGGTTTGTTTGTGTGGCTGTTTGATGGTGTTTATGTTTTATTTTCCTGAGAATGTTGTCTATGAGTGTGTGTTGGTAGCCGTTTTGTTGGGCGATGTATTTTATGGTATTAAGTTCTTCGTCGTAGTCTTTCTGTAGCATTGGTATGTTTATTAGACGGTGTAACATATTATTAAAAGCAGCTGTTTGTGTTGTGTGGGGCGATTAGATGTATTATATATGACCATATCTGTAGTTGTTGGTTTTCTGTATATTTTGAAATTATGTCTAGTGTTGTGTTTGGTGATAGTAGGATTTAGAAAGTTTATTCTATTGTTTTCTTCTAACTCGAGAGTAAATGTGAGGTTTTCGTGTATGGTATTAATGTAATTATGTAGTTGTTTGATTTGCCTTTTGTTGCCGTTGTACAATATTAAAATGTCATCTACATATATATGGTAGTAAATTATTTTATGTGTTTGGTTATTGTTCTGTAGAATATATTGTTGTTCGATGTGGTGTAGGAATATTTCTGCTAGGATGCCTGAGATAGGGGAACCCATTGGAAGGCCATCTTTCTGTGTGTAGTATTTGTGTTGGTATGTGAAGTAGTTTTGTGATGTGATGAGTTTGGTGAGTGTGATTATTTCATGTGTGAGTTTATGTGGCGTTTTGTTTGCTCTGAGCATATTTTGTAGTATGTTCAGTGATTGTTCTATTGGCACATTAGTGTAAAGGTGTTTTATGTCGAATGGGGCTATGGTGGAGTTGTGTGGTATGTGGATGTCTTGTATTTTGTGTATGAGGTCTATGTTATTGAGTATGGATGTGTGATTGTGAAAGTTTATGTTGTCTCTGATAAGTTTGTCTATGTATTTGGCTAATTTATGTAATGGTGCATGTGTGTGATTGATTAGTGGACGGATAGGTGTGTTTTCCTTGTGGATTTTAGGTAATGCATTTAATAAGTGGGCTTGGGGTTTTATTTGTTTATAATATTTCTTTTGTTCACTTTTAATGATTTCGGTGCATTTGTTTAAAAGATTTTTAATTTCTGTTTGGAATTTTGGTGTGGTGCATGTGTGATATTGATTAGTGGACGGATGGGTGTGTTTTCCTTGTGGATTTTAGGTAATGCATTTAATATGGGGGCTTGGGGTTTTATTTGTTTATAATATTTTTTTTGTTCACTTTTAATGATTTCGGTGCATTTGTTTAAAAGATTTTTAATTTCTGTTTGGAATTTTGGGGTGGGGTCTGATTGGAGTTCAGTTATTTTGTTTTCAGTAATGAAGCTGTTGACTTTCTTGTCGATGTCTTGTTGGTGCATAATTAAGATGGAGTTACCTTTGTCTGCTTTTGAGAAATTTAGGTTACGTTTGTCGCGTTTTTGTATGATTGATTTAAGGGTTGAATGTTCGTTACTTATGGTAGGTTTATTGTTTAAGTTATTTATGTTGGCCATTTTATGTTTAATGTCTTGTCTAATGTATTCGTGGTGTGTGGGATCTGTGTATTGTATTGCAGTTTCAGTGTCTAAAAGGATGTTTGACATTTGTTTGGGGTTGTATTTTTTTAGGATGTAGGTTGTGTTTTAGGCCTTTGTTTAGTAGTGTTAGTTCATTTGTGCTGAAGTTGATGTTTGTAGTGTTAATGATGCGTGGGTGGAAATGGTGATCGGTGTAGATTGTGATGTTGCTTTGGGTTGCGAGGTTGTGTAGTTTTTGATTCTGTTTGTTTCTAATGAACTGTATTTGTTTTTGTGTGTAGTCATTAGTGTATTGAATTATTTCTTCGAGTTCCGTGTATTGTAGCATTGTTGTGAGGGTTTGGTGTAATATGTATAAGTTATGATTAAGTGTGTATTTTTTAGTGTTTTACTGTTTGATGCTGTTTTTAATAATATTTTCTGTGCTTGTGTTGTTGTTTTTTGTGCGGCAGGTGTTTTATTATTTATTGTAATTTTAGCGTATTTAGGTGTTAGGTTATGTTTGAGGCATTGGGTGTTAAAAGAAATGTGGAGGGAAGTTTTGTATACCTTGAGCTTTGTCCGTCGGTAGAGGTTGATTACTGATGACAGTTGGTCGATATTGAGGTTTCTTGATGTAATCATCTCGAATTCACTGATTAAACTAATTTTACACTACTTAACTAAGTGAATACGTAATTGCTTAGAAGGTAAGCTTCGTAAAAGGAACGATCGTTTTGAAACGCGTCAGCAAGTATGCAATTACATATTCACTTAGTTAAGTAGTGTAAAATTAGACGAATAATTTGCTTCAACCGATGGATCAGGGACTCATCAAAACATTTAAAGCATATTACACAATGAGATCATTTGCGTATCTGCATGAAGCTATGAGACAGAACACGAGCTATAAGTTGAAGATTTTGGGAAACAATTCAATGTTTTAGATCCTTTGAGAATCATTGGACAATCTTGGAATGAAATTTTACGAAAAACTTTGAATGGCGTTTGGAAAAAGGTGTGTCTATTTTTTTCGCTACTGAAACTCAAGCGAATCAGTTCCAGTCTGAAGAAATTGCTGATGTGATTGAAGAAGTTGTCGGTTTCGCCAGACAACTAAATTTAGAAATGGATAATGATGACGATAATCATTCTTGATGATAATCAAGAACTGCTGGATTTACACAACCAGGAGCTGAAATTAATTGATCAGCTCATAGAAATGTGGGAGCAAGAGCAAGACCTTAAAAACGCAAATTCCTTAGACTCAGTTGATGTAGAAGATGAAATGACGGTTAGAAACTTGACAAAATGCCTTAGTTTAATTGAGCAAGGTTTATAAATTATGGAAAACATTGACTCCAACGATGAGGGTATTTCTGGCACAAAACAAAAAAATTACCAAGTTATGAGGAAATTCTGCGTGAGAAGAAAAATCTTCAATTCTTCAAACGAATGTACTAGATTTTATGAAGCCTTCTATGTCAAAATAACTTCTTTTTACTTACTTCTTTGCGATATTTATGTATATAATATAATTTTTTGTTGTATTATGTATTTAAGATTTTAATACATACACATTTTTCTTCTAAATTATTATTTTATTTAGTCTTTGATCCCAATTAAACATGATTTCTATCTGATAGTATGTAAAATTATACCCGGACTTACACAGCTATGGCTCGGTCCCACCTATCCATAAGATAGGCCTATCAGTACTATTTTTTTCAAGTAAACGAAAATAATCAAATTTTCTTTCTATGACTTTTGAATATGACCATTTTCTCGAAATGCCTAAATATTTATATAAAGATGAAAACATTATTTGTTTCTATCCTTGACTTCAGTCTCTGGTAACCTATATTTTTATTCATTTATATCTTTAGTGTAAGCATAGAAACTAACACTTAGTACACATATGTAGGTCCTATTGAATATCAACATCCATGCGATGTTACGATATTGTAACAATATACAATGAGCTTCTATTTTATATTGTAACATACTAACCACTTAGTACCATAGTATTACAATTTAGTATTATGGAAATATGTCCCTACTTTCACCCTACTTTTAAAAGGTAAGGTGCACTATATTAGGTTGTACTATTAAAAGGTAACTTTAGATTTACTTTTGCACCGTTCGTTGTGGTAGTCTGTATTAGTCTTTATTTACATTGCCGAAGTTTATAGACACTGCTCGTCATCATTTAAAGTTTTAAATCATCATTTAGAATAATGAAGCTATTTTTGACATGTACAAAAAAAATACATAGGTTAATTAAATCAATTATGGTTAATTAAAATGGAATAAACACTTTAAAAAATATTCCACAAACAGTAGAACCCCTAAAATCCGAGCCCCCGCAAAATCCAAACATGATTTGATGAAAACCAAATTTTAAAAAAGTATCTAAAATTTAATGAAGTATGTACTGAAAGTTTACTATTTACGTAAAACAGGACTGAGATGTGTAATATATTGGAATTGACACTGTAAAAACATGGTATAATATGAAGGCCTAAACTGCACTACTGTATCACTTCATTATCATAGAATTTATTGACAGTAAAATAAAAATAAAAAAGACAAACACTAAACTATATGTTTCCTTTAAAAATAACTGGTGAAAAGACGTAAACCTTCCCCCAGGATCCGATGTTGCGCCACTGTCGCACTAGCACAACAATATTGGGTGTTGCAGCTGCATGTTGTTCTACGTAACACAATGCAATGTTGAGAGCGTCAGCATTCGTAGAGGGATCTTTTTCCTCGCTATTGCTATCTGCCTCATTGTCATCGTGTTGATCCTGGACCATAGACACCATGTCATGTTCGGTATATTCTTCACTGTTATCTAGTGCTGTCTACTCTTCCAGGCAACTTTCTTCAGTATCTCCACATCCTGGTACTCTTTGAATGAGCTGAAGGAGCTCAGTTTCATCATCCCGTGTTCTAAGTCATGTTCTAATTCGTCTAAATATTCTTTTGAAGCAAGATTATCAGCTGATAACTTCTCTCCACTTACCGTTAGTTGTCTAATTCAGTGCCTTCCCTTCTCTTCCATCTATCCAACCATCTTTTCATTCACAGAAACTATCGAATGATGGCGAGTTCTAAAGAGTTTTCACTTGTAGCACTGCAAAACTATTCAATTTTTGATACAGTAATGAATGCTCAAATATTGTTCGTTAATTAAAAAACCCTCTTCTGTCAAATGCAAAATACACAGTAAATCCGAAATCCAAACTTTTCCAAACATGCTACGTAGCCCCAATTAGTTCGGATTTGGGAGGTTTCACTGTAATTCTAAAATAATTCATTTGATTCATCGAAGTTTCTATCAGGAAACCATTCATATTTCCCAAAAAATGTGTTCTGATAATTATAACCAAAACTAAATAATAACACCAACCAAATCAAAATAATTATAACATAAACAACATAATCTACAAAAGAATAAGTGACTTACACATTCATTACTTAATTTCTCTACAAAATTTACTTTAATTTTAAATACAGTAGCACCCTTTTACAACCTATAATCATACCTCAACTTGTTCTTCGTATTCAACATGAAAATCTGCAGTCTCCGATTCAACATTTTCCTTTGGTTCTTCTTCTAAACCATTTGTTGCAGTTTCTGTCAGTTGAAAGTTTTCCATGATGTTTTTAAAGTCATCTTCACCTTTTAACCAAATACAATTGAAAATAAGTTAAAATCAAAAGACTTTAAAGTATAACTATTATTACTTCATTTTACCATAGCAAACTTAAACATACTATGGGGATGTACAGATTGATTTTGCAACTAATTTTCAGGGGAGTGTTTGATAATATCTAAAGAAATCTGACTCTGCTAAAAATAGATTTAAATGATAATTCAGTTGTCAAAGTTCCACTATGATCATAAAGAGTGTTTTAAGAAAACGTCGGTTTTTAAACGACTGGTAAATTTTACACAATATCAAGAGCACAGTGGTACAATATATTACAATAAAAATATTGAAAAGAACCCCAATACCACAAAAATAATCAAAAATAACAAATAAAACAAGTACTTAAGATTAAACCCTTATGTACATTAGCGACTGCGGAGAACGATTGGTATCATTCTAGTTTGTAACTTCTTGTGTGCTAGATTGTGTTTTGTAACAAGACCCTCTGATGATGATGACATGGTCATCAAAATGTACATAAGGGTTTAATCTTAAGTAACTTGTTTTATTTGTTATTTTTGATTATTTTTGTGGTATTGGGGTTCTTTTCAATATTTTTATTGTAATGGTAAATTTTAGTTTATTGGTTGGCAACAATGTTTGACCTCATTTCTATTTCTAGGAACATTCCGATTGTTAACACAGCAGGTATTTCTTTCATTCTTGCAATATGTCTCTAACCATATAGAAGTTTACTTGTGCAACACGAGTGTTAATCATTAAAACGTTTTATCAGAGTAGACAGAGTTTTGCGGCTACTATCAGGCGATTTCGTGGTACTGTAGGACGTAATAAAGCACCGAACGGATTAACAGTTTGCAGACTCATGAAAAAGTTCTTTGAGACGGGTTTAACAGTCAACCTTAAAAGTCCTGGACGTTGTCATTCTGACCAAACTTGACAGAACATTGCCTTGGTTCGTGACAGTGTGGCTGTTAGCCCAACGAAATCAATATGTCGCCGTTCTCAACAATTGGGTTTAAGATGTTATTCTGTATAAAAGATTTTTCAGTACGCTTCAATTATCACCCCTAGTTTCAAATCTCCAGCAAAATTATTTTATTACGACTGGCAAAACCCAGCCAAGTTTAATATCAGTATTATATAAAAGTCAATTATTATCTGCAATTTAGTTCTATTTTTGTTTATATTGATAGTAAATGCCGTTTTGCATTGATGATTCATCATTTGTTTAATTCTTCTAATGTCTATGCATTTTTCAAGCTGCTAGGTTAGTTTCTTTATCGCTGTTGTGCTGTTAATCATGGGTGCTCAGCTTTTTATTCACACCAAAGAAGAGCAACATTCATTTATCCATTTTTTGTGGTCAGAAGGTATATTAAGGACCAAAATTCATTGAATACTTTTGGTACAATACGGGAACAGTGTTTTGCCACAACGGAGTATCTACGAATGGATTGAAAAATTTTAAAAATTGTCACACAAGTGCTAAGCACGATGAAGGAGGCTGACGACCGTTTACCACCACAATTGAGGAAAACATTGAGCATTCATGTCAAATGGATCTCTTAGACAGGCGAGTAACTATTGGTGAAGTAGCACATTGTCTGTAAAATAGTCACAGTTCTGCCTGCAAAATCATCTACAACAGGCTTATGCAACAACCTTGGGTTTCATAAAGTTTGTGCAAGATGGGTCCCAAATCAACTTACACAGCTGCATAAACAAACCAGCTTGGACACTGCTATAAACTTTTGGATCACTATGGTAACAAACAAAACAACTTCTTAGACAAGATCCATTACTGGATACATTATTACGAGCCAAAGAGTAATCGTCAGAGTATGGAATGGAAACATCCAAATTCGCAGTGCAAGAAAAGGTTTAATACTTAACCGTCTGCAGGAAAACTAATGATTAAGGTTTTTCGGGACTCACAAGGTCCAGTACTGAAATATTATGAGGAAATGGGCACAACAATAAACAGTGTACACTACAGTGAGATGCTTACTAAAGCCTGCAATTCAAAGCAGACACCGAGGACTGCTGTCAAAAGTTGTTGTGTTGTTGCACAACAATGCCCGTCTGCATACTGCTGCCCAAACTGCTGAAATGTTCTAGAAACTCAATTTTGAAGTACTAGCTCATCCTCTATATAGTCCCGACCTTGGCCCTTCTGACTATCACTTGTTTGGTCTACTCATTGTTTGGGCCGTCGATTTGCCTTGAACAAACCATTGAAAGAAGCAGTGCATTCCTGGTTTGCAGCTCAACCAGACACCTGCTTTTATGAGGGCATCAGGAAACTTGTAAAACGATGGACCAGGTGCGTTAAAAGCAAGGGGACTATATCAAAAAATGATGTACTTAAAATAAGTTTTCTATTTTATTACAATCAAATTTTATAACTACATTACACATAATATTGACTTACCCTTGTGTATATGGAGTATGTAAATTATGTTTATAAAATAGCGGAATGGTTATTATCCAAGGAGGAACATAAGAGATAGTCAGTTGAAAAGGATAAGAAATTTAATGTTAAATTACTGAGAATGAGCTTTGTTCTTTTACCAAATGGAGAAGGCAGTTGATGTACAGTAATTATATTATGTCAACCGATATGTAATACACAAAATACCAAACAAATAAAACACATTAAACAAATGTAATAAAAATATTTATGATATCAGAGAATGAAATAAAATAAATATATATATATATATATATATATATATATATATATATATATATATTTTATTTCATTCTCTCATATTTCTTTTTGAGTTTTCTCTTCGATTGATAAAGACCACTGTGTGGTTGAAATATATCATTGTTTGAATGCTTTTATGTGTTTCTATATCAAGACTACAGTATATATATATATATATACATATATATTAGTTAATAAATTAAAAATATTTCAAAAACAAGAATACTTTTAATGAATATATTTTATTGGCGAAAAGCTTTGAATAAATATATTCATTAAAAGTATTCTTGTTTTTGAAATATTTTTAATTTAATAATTATATATATATATATATATATATATATATATATATATATATATATGAAGTTATTATTATTAATTGTCAACAATTTTTTCCACCACTAAGTGCAATAATTTTACCTTATGTGATGAGGCACCTTGCTTCACAAGTGACCGAAAGGTACCTCATCACATAAAGTAAAATTATTGCACTTAGTGGTGGAAAAAATTGTTTACAATTAATAATAACTTCATAACGTCAGTGCAATGGAAAAATAATGGACAACATGAAATATCACGATATATATATATATATATATATATATATATATATATATATATATATATATATATATATATATAATGTTACCAAATAAATCTTGTTCATGTCTTCAAATGGCATTCAGACAAGGCACATCCCACTATTATTTTTCTACATAGACATTATAGCCTAATTCTCAAAGTTTTCTGATTTCAAATGTATCTAGTTCTACATTAAAGATTTATAATAACACTTTGAAGCCTAGTCCTTTGATAGGCACCTGCCTATATCTGCCTGGAGGTTTTTAGGTAAGATATAAAAAAATCCTGACACCTAGCAAATACCATATTTACATCAAATTATACATTTTTGTAAAAGGAATTAAACAAGATTAATATCTATACATATATATTGATTATTTAAATATTGATTTACATATGCTACTTTGAAAAATGTATAAAAACTCAACAAAGTAAAATAGCAACACTGTACATCACTGCAATTCACTACAGATTTTTACATTGGAATGAAAATAAATATTACATGTTATATATCTTTTTAAAGCTAAATTAATATAGTTTAGAATTATTTCCTATGCAATTTAGAAACTCTCCTTTTGAATATGAATCTAAAATCATGTCATTTACATTTCCATTCAGTTCATCAATAAAGGTGATTGCACCACAGCATAGATCGGTTTCACCGTCACTGACAATGTCTAAAGGCAACATATCTGGTATTGAATCGCTTCCTAAAGTATCTTTAGCCACTATATCTATAACGTAATTTCTCTAACAATAAAAAATAAATAAACTAAATAACTGCACAATAAATTTAAAGTAAAAAAAACAAACTCGAAACCTAAACAAAAATTACACAAACTACAAAATTAAATAAATGAAATAACTGATAGACAAAATTTAGAGAAAACAAATTCGAAACGTAAACAACTTGAACTAACAAAACACTAATTATCTGATCAAAAAAACATCTGTGAAACAACTGTCTGATATCTCTCAGTCGCCACACTTCACAAATTGAGTTTTTGTTCTTAAGAGCAACTGTGATTGGCCTAAAGATATAAAAAATGTACAGTAGAATAACTAATATGAAGAACGATATCGACGAAATTAAGAACATAGGATTTACTTTGCTATGAAAATAAATACAGGATCCCGAGCTATATAGGGGCATAGGCAACTAGCTTTAACTAAATGGCCCGATCTATACTCGGCCGTAGGCTTGAATATGTTCATGTTCATTTTTGGTAAGGGGAGATCACTATTTCCATCTATTTAAAAATACCTAAATTTTAATATTTAATTTACAGCCTGTGTATACTGGCATCAAAAATTAACAGATATTTGTATTAATTTGTATCTACATTAGAACCCCTCAAATCCAAACACCCGCGAAATCAGAACATGATTTGATGAAAATCAAAATTTAAAAAAGTATCTACATTAAATGAAGTATGTACTGAAAGTTTTCTACTAATGTAAAACAGAACTGAGATGTATAATATATTGGAATTGGTGCTGTAAAAACATGATATGATACGAAGGCCTATACTGTACTACTGTATCACTTCATTAACATAGAATTTATTGACAGAAAAATTTTAAAAAACACTAAGCTATATGTTTCATTTAAAAAGAAAAGATACATATACTTAACTATATTTTTCACTTAAAATCATTAATCTTTATCTGGCGAAGAAACGTAAACCTTCCCGAGGATGCGGTGTTGCAACACCGTGGATTAGCATAACATCATTGGTTAATGTCTGTGTATGTGTGCCGTGTTTCATTTAGGTGATTGGTGAATGCTGAGTCGGTGTTGTGTTTCATTGATTGTATATTAAATCTTTGTTGGAAGTTATGATCTGTTTGCCCTATGTAGAATTTGTTTCAGTTTGTACAGTTTAATTTGTGTACGCCTTGTGCTTGGAGTTTATCTTTGTTGTTGGCGTTGTCTTATATTTTGTTTTGCACTTTGTTATTAGTTTTAAAGGCTATTTTGTATCCTGTTTTTTTGGAAATTGTGTGCTATTTTCTTTAATGTTCTGTTTATGAAAGTCTGCTCCACAGACTCAAAGAAGTACCAATGACCACAGAAAAACATAAAAAAAGAATTAGACACCTTTAAACACTTAGCATACACAAATGGATACAACACCACAATAACAGACAAACTGTGGCACAATATACAAAAAAAATACCAAAAACAACAATAGGGGGAGGGAAAAAATTTATCACAATGTCATACTTAAAAAGAACATCAAATAAAATGGCTCACAAATAGCAAAAAACCATGGTACAAAATTGCATTTGAACATACTGCAAAGCAAAATACAACAAAATACCAACAGCAAACATCAACTCCAAGCACTAGGCATATACAAATGAAACTGTACAAACAGCAACAAAGTCTACATAGGGGAAACAGGTCGCAACTTCCAACAAAGAGTCGAGGAAGATTTAAAGTTCGGATAGTCATTAACTAAATGTATAGTTATTAATTACATTTAACCGAAAGTAATGTACTACAAAATTTAAAAGTTTTATAATACACTTGTAAACTGTACATGAACCACGGTCTCTTCGTCTTGAGGAGCAAGTAATAACATATAGCAAAATGGAGTCCATTTCCCTTGTCAACAAGATACTTTATAAATAATATTCGAGCTGGCTTGTGAGTGAAAGTTATAATTAAAGAATAAATATTTTATAATCTTGTTTTATACATAATAACAATTTTAGCTGTGGCTATAAATTTGACAATGCCCAGATCTGATTTTTACTTTTGTTTTTACTTCTTTTAAAACTTTTTAGGTTATGTTTAATATTTTTTTTTAGTTAATTTGATTTGTGTAGCTTCACTGAGGATGACGACAAATTAATTGTTGAAACGCGTATGAAATAAAATTTTTTATATTTGTGAGTCATAGCATATTTATTCTTTAATTATAAGATACTTAATGTTAGTGAAATTTATTTTGTTTTTTTTTTACAGCCAACTCTATCATAACAGGATACTTTGCAGCTATATTATAACATGATATAACAGCTTTCTGTTTTATAAAGAAACTTCAAATTCATATATTTTTGTGTATAAGTGGTGAGGATATGTTTTATCAATATTTTAAATTTTTAGAGTTTTTTTCATTTAATTCCATCCATTTTTAGTATTTTTTTGTCAATTCTCTAAAGGAAGGTCAACACAAATTATTGATGCTTATAAATTTATGACTGAATATGCCTTTTACTTTATATTTTGAAAATGTGGTACTTGAAGAGCAATCAATACAGGTAAGAAATTAGGAAAATACCACACATACTGGGTTTTTGATATCAACAGGAAATGTTGATGGGAAATATGCTAATTATAATGAATAGCAAATAGTTTTATGACACACATGTATTGCATTTTTGTAGATAAAAAAGCTATTTGCCTGTTTGATGTAATAATTCTTAGAAATGAACTTTACTTTGCTGACATTAAACTGAACATAAACAGTTTTGTGATGACAAAAACAGCTTGATTAAACTGTTGTGAAAATGCTGCACCTTACGTCATATGTGTCTCTTCACCGCTACACGTTAATTGAAGTCAGCAACAAAGACCAAAATCATTATTATTTAGAGATGCATAGAAATTTACAAAAAATACAAAGTAGCATTACTAAAAATAGGTTTGAAAATTAAATTCTGGACAAATGCATTTCAATGATATAAATAAAAGTTTGAATTACTCGGAGGAGCAAGTTGTGGATATCCATCCAGAACCGTATCAGTATCAAAATATTCCGAACTAGATGATTCTTCGCTTATAGTTCTAGTTCTCTGATAGTCGAAACTTTCTAGTAGTGGTTTCTGGCAAACATCACTTGAAGCACCTGGAATAAATGTGTGTTTTAATCGAACATCAGAGTTTTAAAATACGCTATTAAGTGTGTTTATTACAATTTTAAAATGAGCTAGTTTTTTGTACTCTCGTTGACTTCTGATGGATTATGTTACACATTCCAAAACCTTAAATTTGTAGATGCAGAAACCAGTATCATTTAAATAATAAAGTCTTTTGCTTTGCTTACAATAAATTAACTTCATGAATTAATTTTTTATAAAATCCTTACCTAATGTATTCTCCTCTGCTGGAATGAGATAGGGGGAAAATATGCATACATTTCAATTTATTTTTATTTCTTTAAAAACTCTTACTCATTTTCCTTGATAGATTTGTAGAGACATAGTAATTCAAATATTGTTGTCCATTTAGTTATATTATTTTGTTCAAAATACTTTATTATCTTACAACACTGTTAATATTTCCTGATATCCTTTTCATTTCGTTTCTTACTTCTTCAGAAAATTTTAATTCAAGATAATTTCAGAGATATTACCGAAACGATTTTTTTAACCCTTAGCACTCGACTGCCGGGGGAGCCCCGCCAATCGTATATTGCAGTTTACTCATATGTCGGGGGTCACCCAACACGATTTTCAAATGCCTATAACTCGTCTCCTGCGAAGCCCACGACATTCAATCTTTTACCGATTGGTGATACACTCTATTAAAAATAATGTGTACTAAGTTGAAAATGTCTAGGAATATGTGAGATATCACAAAATCTAGTTTGCCTCTACGTTGTAAGCGGCAAGTAGGTTACAGTTTTGCCGGTTATTTGTTTACTCGTAGTTTGCCGTGGCTTCACATGCAATTAGTGATTATGAAATTCCTGATCTTTTACTTGATCCTGATTTATTAGAAAGTAGTTCAGTTTCATAAACAAAGTAACTAAACAAACAGGTATTTGTAAATATAACCAGTTTATGGGTGGTATAGATTTAGCTGTTCAATATATTGAACCGTGCAGTTTTACAAAACGAACAAATAAATGGTGGAGGACAATGTTTTTCTGGCTATTAGATGTAGCTGTAGTAAATAGTTTTATTATCTATAATAACAAAAAAAGGAAATGAGAGAAAATCCTGTTAAAAAAAATTAGTTTCGCCAAAACTTGGTGTGGGAACGCATTAGTGATATCAGGAATAACCCGTATAGTGAGAGGAGTCGGCCGTCAACTACTGACAAAGAAGAAAGACTGAATTGGAAATTACATTTAATCTTTTCCAATGATAAAAATACTTCTAAGGATTGTGTAGTTTGCAGTAACAGGAAGATAAAAGGAGGTAGAAGGGAAACAGTTTTTCACACAAAACACGCGGCAGAAAACCAGGACTTCATCTGGAAGACCGTTTTCAAAGTTATCATACTCTGCAAAACTACAAATGGGCCTAAGATAATAAAATCATGTACATACAGTATTAGTGAATAAAAATAGCTTAGTTTACTAAAATCATGTAAGAGAAAACAAGGTTTTCCATAAACAATAATGCAACCTGCAGGTGAGGAATTTGTCCCAATTTAATTACAAGTGGGGAAGCAAAGCATGTTACAAAAATCCGAGCGCTAAGGGTTAATCTATCGTTATTATCAACTTATTGTCTGTATAATATTTTAAGTATCTGTATTATGTTACTTCAAATAAATAATATATTTTGTAATAGTATATTATGTCCCTTTAGTACATATGTTCTGTTGTTGAATTATCTATTACTGGTAACATATTATTTTTCATGAATAACATACCTTGTATTTTAATATTAGTGTCAACAATTATTTATTTCACTCTCTTATTTCTCTCTTATATCACATCTACCAGTTTTGATTTAATTTATACCAAACAATTAGATTCAGGTTGTTCAAGTATGTATACTACCTACCACAGTACTTTTATACAGGTACAATAAAATGTTCTTTATACATAGTACAATATAGGTTTATATTGCATTTAAGTTTATTAATACAGTCGGCGCCGCTTATTGTGATCACGGTTAATGTTATCATTCGGTTATTGTTATCGTTTCATTGAAAAACAAACACGGACGTATATTAATACATTGTAATTAGGCCGCTTATTGTAATCATCTGTTCGCTTATTATTATCATTTAATTTGCCATTCAAAATCATATGCGTCAACGTATACTAGCATAGACCAAGTAAAAATGTCTACAAAGTAGTGTAAACAGCACGTGCAACACACAATGACGCCCAATTCATAGAATGTTTATTTTTAGAATGACAGAAATACTTTATAACGGTTTCAGCACTTAGCCCAGTTCTCAGAATGTCTCCTTTACTCTTTGTTTACGCAAACACCCTAGCCTCGCTTGAGACGCTTGATGTTACTACTGAACCACTTACAGTACAATCCTACTGTATTTTTTAACAGTGAATTTTTATGAACGTTTATTACAGTATTTCAGTGTGATTTTACATAACCTATTTTTTAAAGATCTTTTTCGTTTGTTTTGTAGAGTTTAGTGTCACTTGAAGTTTCAAAGGACATTATAGCAAGATGTCCGAATCTCAAAAGAAACGACGCGATTTAAGTCTTAAACAAAAACTTGATATTCTAGATAGGTACAGTAAATTACCAAAAATGAGTCAAAGAAACGCTGCTTCTCAACTTAGCGTTTCTCAACCTCTCTTATGTAAAATATTGAACGACAAAGAAAAAATCTTGTCATTATCAAAGTGTAATGCAAATGTTGACAACAAAAGACATCGTTCTGGGAAGGATCCGCAAGTGGAATCAGCTTTGAAATTCTGGTTTAAAAGATTGAAGTGTTTTATAATGAAGTTTTATGTGTTAAAATGTTTTGATCAATTGTTTTACGTAGTTCTATATACTGTATTTTTTTTTAATTATGCTAGATTCAGTGTTTAAAAAAAATCTACAGTGGAATAAAATAAACTGACATGAAATATGCCCACTAATTTTAACAAGTAGAAAGCTAAATTAAGAAATTCTACTACTGTACATAAAACAGTCCGGAACAGCATCAAAATTTGGTAAGTACAGTTTAATTATAGTGTTACAGAATTAGAATTACTTGATGTAATGATAGGCTTACATATCGTTCAGAAAAAACAGTTGTGGCAATAATACAGTGAGTTCAATGCAGTACGGCTGTAGACTACATCGTGATTAAGCGTTCGGTTATTGTTATCGTTCGGTTATTGTTATCAAATATGCTTCTGACAAATATGATCACAATAAGCGGCGTCGACTGTAGTACTTACTATTTACAGGTTCTTATACATAGATGTTTATTTACATTTCTATTTGTAGAATTTTACCCCTTGCACATAACTAAAGAATTGGACAAGCCTATGATGAGGGCTCTACTATCGGGTCAAAAAGTGTTGATACTCGAGTTTAAGCTTTGGCTACAAAGTAACCGATATACTTATAACAAAACAAGATGCACCAAAATTTCATAAATTTATTTTGCATCTATTAATGTAAACCTAATTTTTTTTGCGGTTTCAACTTTGTCTTTCAGCGGGTTGAATGAAAAATGGCGTTTTTCAGACAATGCTAGACTTTGAAAATTTATAATATAAAAACTATTAAACCAATCGTGTTAAAAATGTAATAGGTTGTAGCACATATATTTGTATACCATATTTATGAATTTCAGAATTTTTACTTAATTACAAAAAAAGTTGTGATTTTTGTCAAAGTGTTTTATTTTGGGATCAGATTAAGATAAAAATAGCAATGAAAGATTGAGTTGTAGCTCTTAAGCTATGAATTGACAATTTAAAGCCATAAATTTGTTATAGAGTCTTTAAAAAATTATATTGATGTCTGATCGAATATGTACCAGGATGCATTAGCGTGTGAAAATTGTGCAGGGAAATTTCCCGCAACAAAACTGGTTTTCGATGGGCCAGCGCGGTGAGGCCAACGAACTACATGGTGCGGTGGTGGTGACTGATACTGTATTTACCTAAAAACCTATATTGATCCAGAAATGGACCTATTACTCACAAATGATATGTCTTTTGCCTCCACTTTACTTATTCTGTCTGTGTTGTTCGTCATGTTCAGAGATGCAGCGTTTTCATGAAGGAAAATCAAGACGACGAGAATGGTAGACCAAGTAAGAAGCATTGTGTGAGGACAGGACGACCAAAAATCAATTTGGACGATTTCACTCTAGGAGTAATTAGGAGGAATATTTATGATTTTTACCTAAATAAGATATACCCCACAATCAGTAATTTGCATAAGACTAGTTCACACCTTAACTGATTTTCCGACCATGTCAAAAAATACACTGGTGAAAATTGTGTATGAATTGGGATTTTCATAAAAGAAACTAAGCAGAAAAACCGTTTTGATCTAGTCTGCCACTATCGCTGCTTCACTTCATACGTATTTAAGGAAAATTAGGAACCTCCGATCAAAAGAATATAAAATATTTTTTACAAACGAAACTTGGTGTGGACAAAATCATACGATGGCTTATGCCTGGCAAGAGAATGTTTTAACCGCATTGAATAACAACTTCAATAATTATGATCGCTCACGCCAGGCCACACTTTCAAACACCACAGAAAATAGTAGAACAAATAGTGAGTCGTGTTCGTCCTGATGTTGAGCCCATCTGGCTTCCAGTGGCTCACTGTGAGCAGAATCCGATTGAGTTAATTTGGGCCTGCGTTATGGGGAAAATAGGTAAAGTTAATATGGCTAACCAGGCAAAAAACGGAAGTTCGATGGAAGTTATGAATAATCTTTGCAAAGAAGCGGTCGGTTACTCCAGATCTATGAAAGAAGTGCACCAGTCATGCAAAGACAATAGAAGATAATAATTGGGAAAAGGACAACCTGATAGATTTACCTCCGGTTGAACCACGGACAATAAACATAAATGACAGCTCGACAGAGTGTTCAGAGAGTGACTACTCTGACTGATGATCTGTTACAAATACAGATCACATTTAAATATTGTAAATAATTTTGTAAATATTTGACAATGGCTTCAAAGCCAGAAATCCATTTTTAAACCTGCCATTGGAGGTCCAAAGCCCTCATGAGAAAAGGTGACGGTAAATGGTTTGTTTACCTTTACACCATATTGATATAACATTGTAAATATGGCGTACCCTCGTAGCGTGTTGGCCGTGCCGCGCCGGCCTATCGAAAACCAGTTTTGTTGCGGGAAATTTTAATGCACAAGACAGCCGAGCGGTAGCAATTTCACGCGCTAATGCATCCCGATACTGATTCGATTAGACATCAATATAATTTTTTAAAGACTCTGTAACAAATTTATTGCTTTAAATTGTCAATTCATAGCTTAAGAGCTATAATTCAAGCTTTCATTGCTATTTTTATCTTCATCCGATCCTAAAATAAAACACTTTGACAAAAATCACAACAACTTTTTTTTTTTGTAATTAAGTAAAAATTCTGAAGTTCATAAATATGGTATACAAATATATATGCTATAACCTATTCAATTTTTAACACGATTGGTTTAATAGTTTTTATATTAAAAATTTTCAAAGTCTGGCCTTGTCTGAAAAACGCCAAAAAACTTGTACTTTTTTCATTCAACCCATTGAAAGACAAAGTTAAAACCGCAAAAAAATTAAGTTTACATTAATAGACGCAAAATTAAATTTATGAAATTTTGGTGCATCTTGTTTTGTTATAAGTATATCGGTTGCCTTATAGCAAAAGCTTAAACTCGAGTATCAACACTTTTTGACGCAATAGTATGCTACAGATTTTCAGATTTATGGGTGAAATAATTCAATCTGAATAAAAACTTTTGACCCTGCCATTCTGAGTTCGTCTATTTGACCACTTATGCACTGCCTACAAAGTAGTATAGTTTATATTTTTTGAATAGTAAAAAAATATCAAAGTATTCATACATGAGACATATTATAATATACCCATTATGATTTAAACATTTTGGAATTTTGATGATACAAACTAATAAAACTAAATTTTGAACCAACTTCATGAATTTGAATCCCAATTCGATCCAACATCTTAAATTAATACAAATTTAAGTTAAATCACGTTTTATTTTCCCTCTTATGTCTTGCCACATAGAAATTCTCACTCTACACATTTTAACATCCCTTCTCTCAAAACACAATGTTTATGCTATACCTTTTGTAGTGTGTGAAACTAGCCAAAACAGTCTCTTCTAAAACAGGTTACTTAACAGTAAACTTAGAATGTTTGTAGCTAAAATAAAATGTTATTTACTAATAAACACTGATAAAAGCCTGATTCTTATTTTTTATTTGTCTTCCTTGTTGCAAACTTCTGACATAATGAAACCTCTAATGCTATTTGCAACCTTGATAATGCTACTTCATTTACAAGGTTTTTTAACAGATTCTTCAACTGTTTAAGTGGGTAACAATGAGTAACTTGTGGTTGTATATTTATAAACTCTTTACTAACTGCGTTAGATTAAGCTAAATGTTTCATGTTAGTTTTGTAACACTTGATATGTTGCAGGTAAGGGGTTTTCTTATTGTTTTGATGCCTGATTAATCATTCACATATTTTCTGTACATAACATGATATCAAGACAGGGAAAGATAGCGTCAGGAGCCTCTGTCATGTTATTGTGAACTAGACTCTTTATGCAAGTGGTTGATTCGCTGAGTAATTAGGACATTAATCTCCACTTATTATCGTAGTTGATTTCAATCTTATCGTGATTGAAGAGAATTTTGCAATAGCTTCAGTTATTGTACTTTATGTTCACCATTATCACTAACGAATCACAAAAACAAACTTGTACTTTAAATTTAAAGATTTTTCTTCCTTAATTATTCAAGTCCTTTTTATTTCTCATTATTTATGGGGCCTGGCCTATTAGGGTCTCATAAGGGAGCCACCTTTGCATAATACACAACTAAAATATAATGATAAAAAGTATTTTCCCACTATTTATAAAAAGTAGAATTTTTACATTGTATCAGTATTAAATGAACTATATCAAGTATTTGATGTATATATTATTTTAATATATTTTGGTTTTCTTATTTATGTTTCAGTATATAGTGATGTTTCTAACTTTTATACAGCATAAAAGAAGACAGAGGAGAATATATTTTTATTTATGTTGTATTAAAGTACAGTAAAACTTTTTTAATGTTTTTAAACTTGCCTATAGTAGCACTTACTTTGTTTGTTGAGGACGGCCGTTTCGGGAGATGTGTCCCATTGTCAACTCAGACCGTAACTCTGATTTAACAATTGAGTTACGGTCTGAGTTGACAATGGGACACATCTCCCGAAACGGCCGTCCTCAACAAACAAAGTAAGTGCTACTATAGGCTAGTTTAAAAACATTTAAAAGTGTTTAGTGATTACTAGTAGCTCACGTGAAGATGGAATCAACAAATGTTAAAACTTTGTTTAACCGTCACTCTTTCAACCATCAGTTTCTGTTAACAGTCATTGCTGTAACAGCATAATAACACTGTAATAACATAGTGCTTTAAGATGCAGTGACTCATTCACTTTGTTAAGCTGAATGAACTATTTCACCTGTAATTTTATATTACTGTACATTATTTTGCCACATTTGTAGCTACTGGGCAGATGTTTTTATCATGTAATAAATACTTTTATTTAAAAAGTTTAAATATTTAAAAATATTTAATAATTGACATTTATGTTTAATAGCTAGCAAAACTGATTGCAATAACCTAAACTGATATATTTTTAAACTATCTCTAGTCCTTGACAGATTGGTTGGACAAGGTTAGATATACAGGGATATAAAAAAAAAGGTTACAGATACTGCCGCATTAAGTTCTTTAAGAACAAGGTAACATTGAGCAGTCGATACCTTCACTGGTAAACTTTTATTTCTTACTTTTTTTCTGACACAAATTTATCAAAAAATTTATCTTTAAAAATTAAGCTTTATATCCACAAATATTTGATTTTCATGAAAAACTCTTTTTTTTCAATTTCATTTTTGAAAGCTTTTAGTCTGGATGAATTTTCAGTTACCAAAAACAGCAATTTATAATCAACCATGGTATAGCTACAAGCTAAGATCGTAATATTTCTTTAGATTTGTGATAACCTGGATCAGATGTTTTGTGTCCAGGTTTTAGAGTTTTAGAAGTAAGAATTCTAGTATTGATCCTCAACTGAACAGTAATAAATGTGATCCAATAACAGACTTTCTCATTTGTATGTTTTTTTAAATTTTTCTTGAATCATTGTAACAGGTTCAATGTTACTTATAACTTTCCATTGTTAACAACTTTTCCCTCCAGGTTAAAGCTTCTTACTAAAAAAAACAAAATTCATTCCTACAAACAAAGATTTTACATCATTTAAAATGAATTTAGACTGGACACATTTTAACCCAGGCCTATCTTTACCAGTTCAATTTAGCGGCATCGCCAGAATGCGCCCTATGCCAAAGTGGAGAAGAAGACCTGGAGCACATCCTCATTAGGTTCTGTTAACCAAATCTGGCCAGGGACCTTTTAAGGGTAGAGGGATTGGACATTAAAACCATTCTAATAAACAAAAATCATTGAAACTCTGCGATGACAATTTATCATGGACACAATTGAAGCTGAACGCCTGTTGGAAGAAGTAAGAAGTAAGTAAGTAAATGAATTTATACAAAATTCTCAAAAATTTCTACGAAATTCAACTTCAGCCAATAGTCCCGCTCATACGGAAATAACAATTATCTCAATGGGTTAAAAGGGTAATTCGGCAGAGAATATTTGGGGAAGGTAAATATAAATGATTAGTGTAGTGGGAATATCAATCTCAAGGTCTATTACCACTAGATCAAGTAAATTCTGCAGGGAAATGTCTGAACTATTACTAGACCCAATAAACATTGTGGCCAAAAAGGGGAATATTGCACAATTACCACAAATAAACATTGTGCACAGAAAGTATATGAACTATAGCTACTGTTTTTCTAGTATTCTTTTCTTCCGCCGCAATGTTTACACAGTCGGGTAGTTGATTAGATACACAGATGTAATGAGAAAAATTAAAATATTAAGATTCAGAAGTTCTGGGTTCAAGTTATCTAAGGAGTTTTTTAACTGTATAAAACAACTCTGGTGTAATGTTTAACATAAAATGAAACCTCTATACCACAAATGACTTTTTTACAAAAAAAAATAAAAGGAAAAAGTCATTTGTTTGATTGGCTGAAGTTGAATTTCGTAGAAATTTTTGAGAATTTTGTATAAATTCATTTACTTACTTACTTCTTCCAGCAGGCGTTCAGCTTCAATTATGTCCATAATAAATTGTCATCGCAGAGTTTCAATGATTTTTGTTTATTAGAATGGTTTTAATGTCCAATCCCTCTACCCTTAAAAGGTCCCTGGCCAGATTTGGTTAACAGAACCTAATGAGGATGTGCTCCAGGTCTTCTTCTCCACTTTGGCATAGGGCGCATTCTGGCGATGCCGCTAAATTGAACTGGTAAAGATAGGCCTGGGTTAAAATGTGTCCAGTCTAAATTCATTTTAAATGATGTAAAATCTTTGTTTGTAGGAATGAATTTTGTTTTTTTTAGTAAGAAGCTTTAACCTGGAGGGAAAAGTTGTTAACAATGGAAAGTTATAAGTAACATTGAACCTGTTACAATGATTCAAGAAAAATTTAAAAAAACATACAAATGAGAAAGTCTATTATTGAATCACATTTATTACTGTTCAGTTGAGGATCAATACTAGAATTCTTACTTCTAAAACTCTAAAACCTGGACACAAAACATCTGATCCAGGTTATCACAAATCTAAAGAAATATTACGATCTTAGCTTGTAGCTATACCATGGTTGATTATAAATTGCTGTTTTTGGTAACTGAAAATTCATCCAGACTAAAAGCTTTCAAAAATGCAATTGAAAAAAAAGAGTTTTTCATGAAAATCAAATATTTGTGGATATAAAGCTTAATTTTTAAAGATAAATTTTTTGATAAATTTGTGTCAGAAAAAAAGTAAGAAATAAAAGTTTACCAATGAAGGTATCCAATGCTCAATGTTACCTTGTTCTTAAAGAACTTGATGCGGCAGTATCTGTAGCCTTTTTTTTTTATATCCCTGTATATCTAACCTTGTCCAACCAATCTGTCAAGGACTAGAGATAGTTTAAAAATATATCAGTTTAGGTTATTGCAATCAGTTTTGCTAGCTATTAAACATAAATGTCAATTATTAAATATTTTTGTAAAAAAGTAAACCAAAAGGATATAGTTTACAAAAACTTAGGCAATTTATACTCAGAAACTTTAAAAACAATTGCTGAGTAATTTTCTTGAAATAACATGGTAATAACAAAGTAATTTAATTTTATATATTTACTAGTAGTGTATATATGATAAGTTATTAATTGTCTAGAGTTTCTAATAAATCTATGTTCAAGATTATTACGTAGTAGTATCTGTGCAATTATAAATACTTCTGATCTTTTCATTGATTTTAATCAATATTAAAAGGGGAATTTTCTGTTTCCCCAGTTGTGCGTAGTGTTTAAAATTATTTATGTGTAAAGGTTTTTGTAATTGAGTAGTTTGTGTTTCATAGCTTAGAGTACCTAATTTAAGATTTAATTAATTTTTTAAAAGTTATTTATGATTAATAGTTAAAATTAAAAAAATAACTAAAGTTTAATATTTTTTTTTGTACTTTACTTATTAGAATATTTTTCAATTCTAAATAATAATGATCTTAACCTTTCACTTGGGTTATAATCAACAATTAAATTTAATGATGTTAAAAGTCATTTGTGGTATAGAGGTTTCATTTATATGTTGAGGATTTTTTAAATTTAAATATATAAAATCTCCTAAACACAAAACTTTGTATTTAAATCCTTAATGTACATTTCTAACACCAAGCAATCATTTTCCATCTTTCTGGTTAAAATGTACTTAGAGTTTAAAAAGAAAATTAAATTTGTGGTTAAAGAAGTTTTATTTATTTAAATTAAAAATTACTCCACAGTTGCTTCAAGTTGTTAACTAAGGAGTCTCATAAGAAGCTATTAGATGACAATTCTCATTACAGAAGAAGGCACAGATAAAAAAGGAAGGCTTTAACAGATATATATGGATGGTAGAACCTCGAGGGAAAGGCACAATAAAGACGCCAAGACAAGTAGTAGGTTATATACGTAAATAAATTAATACCTGTATAGAAGTATAACTGAGAAATGACTATCTATCATCTTTTCAGATTTATAAAAATTGTCATTTACTACAAATAAATTTTACACATTTTATTAATTACACTCACTTTCTACTTGCGAATTCAGATCTTCAGAAGACACTTTCTCATTTGCCTTTGTTAGATTAAACTGGTCATTCTTTTCAGCCATTGTGCGACTTGTTTAAACCTAAAAGCAAAATAACAAATGGCATTTAAATGAGTTTTAAATAGGTTACAATTGAACACTATTTCAATGAATGTATACTTCTTTAAATGTGTGGATTTTCCTCTTTTATTTTAGTTATACAGTAGAACCTTACTATAACATACTCTCTTAAAGAGGGCACATCACTTATAACTGTTTTGAAGATGAATACCAGCCATGTAAATAGGCGCAGCACAGGCAATAAAATTGCAACACCTGGAAAGCTGTTGACACAGTAGTTTATAATTTCTGTCTGTCAAGTGGCATTCTCCTAAGAATGATGCGAAAAACTGTAAATAGTTTAAACGTGTCAATACTATTTATATTACTGACTTATAAAGTATTGACAAATGGTTTGTAAAGAAATATATACCCTACCCTAATCTAAAGATTATTGGCTTGAAACTGTGACTGGTACTCTATAAAAAAAACTCAAAACGTTTTCAACATTAACTGGAACACTGTTATTAAAAGTTAAAAAATAAAGTGTTAGCACTGCTATTGAATTTTAGGTTAAAGTAGCCTCAAGGAAAGTGTTAATTGATTTAATCACTGTAAATAAAACTTATACAATTCAAATAGTTTCTTTTTATAAACTGTCTACAGCTTTTTTTCTGTTTTAAGATAATTTTCTTCTTTACCTGTCATTAAAACAGAAAATGCTCAATCCCAATTAGTCTGTTATAATGAGGTTCTAATATAGTTAGATTTAAGATAAATATTACTCAAACGCATAATGGGGGGAAGAAAACTTTGGTACTGAAAAATTAAAACTAGGCTTGATAACTGAATGAAGTTTTAATTTAGAAACTTCCTTCTGATAGGAAAAACCAATTAATGAAAAACCTCACACTCATGGGTATAAACACATTTATCAGATTAAAAAATCTGTTACAGCTATTGATATAATTTAGTTTTGTAGGTGGAAGTGACGCTGGCAAATCAGATGAATCAAGACTCGAGGGGAGATTCTGATAAGATTTCCAACGATTTCATTCTCTTATTTACATTATCTTTTAAACCAGGTGGAAATAGGTAAAGAGCATTTTTGGGGAGAGATGAATTACAACTGAGTGTTCAGGTTCATCCTATCTATGACTACTCTGCACCTTTGTGCTCTTTTCCACAATAATGACAGAGCTCTATACTAACCGTTTTATCATTTATTCGGTAAAAATATAGTTTTAATGACGTTAGTTTGATATATTTTTTTTTAATTACTCGTTTTAATATGTAGAACAAGAATATCAAAAAGCGAAAAATAGGGAAAGATATTTCTTTTTCACATTTAAAATCTTATTCTATGACCTATAACGTGATATAGCGTCATATAGGCCTATAACGTGAGCCGGGCGCCCTATATTTTTATTATTTATTCAGTACTTATTTCGAGTGCTCAAATAAACATGGATCCTGAATTTGATTGTCCATGGTGATCATCTAAACTTTATACCATATTATGCTAAACTATTGATACAAATATTCAACAAGAAATGTAAACTAAAAAGTGTTTACAAAATGTTATTATGGAGATATAAAACTATACAACCATATAAAAATGGAATTTTTCATTAACTTGTACCGGTTTCACTATGAGCATTGACCATAACCTCACTTCAAGATGTATACAAGTGCTTAATACTTTATAACCTTGATTAAAGATACATCTATTTTATTAATCATTGGACATTCATAAAAAAATGCTGTTTTTTATTATGTTTTTACTCGTAAATCGTTTATTGTTATTAAGCTGAAATATTTTAACCGGTGTTTCTAAGTATTTTTCCTGCATACGATGCTTTCTATCTTACAGAACTATTAACCTGGTAAAAAAACCAGTTAATCCCTGAAAAAAAACTTAAAACACAGCTACTATATTTTATTGTAAATACTTTTTTCTTTAGCGTACCTATTCACAAATAAGAAAATACTGTACTTAAATACAAGTACACAAATTGGTTTAAACTTTATAAACCATAAACCACCTACAGCTCTTCTAGATTTAACTAATCGATCTCTATCATTGCAAGGCTGACTGAATCATTGACATTTGCATCGTCTATAATAAATGCTTACAATATAGTACTTATATGAGAATAAAACCTTTTTCAAAACCGAAATGATAAAATTTGTAAATTGTCAACCTTTTTAAAGTATTAGTCTACGATACTTACCGTATAAAGAAAATAAACTAATTACTCTGTTTTTATTAAAAAACAACATATAAATATTCATGGGAAACACATTTTTTATGTATAAATATTTTATTTCTAAGTCACAACCATTCATCAGTTTTTTAAAGTATCTTTCTAAAAAAAAAACCATTGGTCTATTCATGATGCTTCGATATTTATTTTAATTTTTTAAATCTGGGGTAGGCCAGGGGGCGGGACCTGTTTATGGTATATGTGAGGTTTTAGCATGTCAGCCTCATCTACATACTCCATATGGTCTCTATTCTCTTTCACAAGAATTGGTCAAGAAACCACTTTTATTAATCGATCTGATCCCTTTCAGTTGATAGTAGTCATTTCAGTTGGGTCAGGATAATTAGGTACAAGGTTCATTTCTATTTTGCACTTCCAACTAACAATAACAATGTCAATAGGTGATAACATAAAGTATAACACTTGAATTTTGTAGCCTATAACGTTCGGTGAATCTTAATTAATCACTTTAACATTAGTTTATGACTATTCGAACTTTAAATTTTGTAAATTTGTGAAAGCTTACTGAGAAAGAACGTTTTCGATCGATATATGGCGATCTTCATCAGTGTCTTCTGCTTGGAGATGTTGGGTTAAGCGGTGACGATCCTTTAAAACCGCGCAGCAAGCATTCTTTGAAGTATCAATGGTCAATACGCTCTATCAACATTTCCATTTAACGTAGACGACCAATTTATCATGGAAACAGCCAACAAGTTTGAATACAGTAATTTTGGGCAATATCTGAGGCCTAGCATTATATAATATTATTATCAAATATATTCCAAATAAAACATTTTTTTTTAATTCCAGTAAAAAGCTCACAATTAAATGGCAGAACATCAAGGACAGCTATACAGGAAGGAAGAGAAAACGAACAGTTGTACACTAAGAACGAAAAAACGACTTCTTCTGGTAAACCTTCACTTGATTTTGATCCATCTCGTAGGAGAAACAACATAGAGTGAAGTCAGTTCCCAACATGGAAAATAACTATCAAAAAGATAGAAATGAAACTCCGATAGGTATCAAAAAAATTGGAATGAAAACTATCTCGGCATTCCGATTACTTTCAAGCTCATGTGCGCCTACCCTTAGAGACAGTTCTACTCAAGACTCGAATACATCATCTCTCCCTTCACGCTTAACGTGACGTAGTTTTGTGAGTTCTACTCAAGCCGTCGATCGAACGACTTCTCTCCGGTTATATGACGTGACGTATTTCCGTTAATTCTACTCAAGCCGTCGCGTTGATTGAACGACTACTCTCCCGTTACGGGAAGTGACGTAGTTTCGTCAGTTCTGTGTAATTCGTAGATCAAAACAAATCTTTTTCGTCTCGCTCTCGTTACGCCATGTAACGCAGGTATCTTTCGTATCTCTCCTGTTACATGACGTAACGCAGTTTACTTTCGCCTCTATCCCGTTACGCTACGTGACGCAGTTTTCTCCCGCTAATAATACCTTTTCTTAATTATTTATGAAATATTTTGCTAAGTATGTTTAGTGGGCAAACAGGATGCACCCAAAATTCGTCGTCAACCATTTAAAAGACGCCAGTGAACGGGACGTTTTTTTTCAACATTTATTGCGTATTCTAAATATATATGTATCTCCATTATCGAGCATTACAGGGGGTTGAGTCTACTACAACTTGGGTGTTTTGTTTGTTTTTTTTGGACAATGTGTTCTTCGAAGCGTGTATAGAATGACCTGCCGGTTTGGCCGATGTAATAGTTGGGACAACCGTTACATGTTAATTTGTAAATACCTGAGAGTTTGTATTTATCAGTTTCTTTTTGAAAAGGTTGTATGTGCTGTCTTAAAGTGTTTATTGTTTTGTAGTAGGATATTTGGTAATGGAGTTTTTTGATTGTGGAGGCTATTTTGTGTGTTTTTGTCGTGGTAGGTGAGGAATATGTATTTGTTGTTTTTTGTGTGGTTTGTATGCGTGGCCGTTTGATGGTGTTTATGTTTAATTTTCCTGAGTATGTTGTCTATGAGTGTATGTTGGTAGCAGTTTTGTTGAGCGATGTATTTTATGGTATTAAGTTCTTCGTCACAGTCTTTCTGTAGCATTGGTATATTGATTAGGCGGTGTAACATGTGATTAAATGCAGCGTGTTTGTGTTGGTGGGGTGATTAGATAGATGTTTTATGTACGACAATATCGGTAGTTGTTGGTTTTCTGTATATTTTGAAATTATGTCTGGTGTTGTGTTTGGTCATGGTAAGGTCTAGAAAGTTTGTTTTATTGTTTTCTTCAAATTCGAGGGTAAATATGAGGTTTTGGGGCTTAGTATTAATGTAATTGTGTAGTTGTTTGATTTGCTGTTTGTTGCCGTTCTATAATATTAAAATGTCATCTACATATCTATGGTAATAAATTATTTTATGTGTGTGATTATTGTTCTGTAGAATGTATTGTTGTTCGATATGGTGTAGGAATATTTCTGCTAGGGTGCCTGAGATGGGGGAACCCATAGGGAGGCCATCTTTCTGTGTGTAGAATTTGTGTTTGTGTATGTGAAGTAGTTTTGTGATGTGATGAATTTGGTGAGTGTGATTATTTCATGTGTGAGTTTATGTGGAGTGTTGTTTACTGTGAGCATATTTTGTAGTATGTGGAGTGTTTGTTCTATTGGCACATTAGTGTAAAGGTTACTTTAATTGTAAACAATTATTTCACCATTAAGTGAAATCAATTTTTATCTTATGATGAGGTACATACGCACGCACGCGCACACACACACACACACACACACACACACACACACACACACACAGCTACTTAAAATGGTAGACACTACCTAGAAAATGGAAAGGTCTGTACGAATTATGTAAAATATATGTGAAAGGTAAAGGAAATGTTTTGAAATAAATTAAAGACAGATTTGGAAATTAAAATTTATAATAAAACTTTAACTGAAAACTGCAGTTCAGAGTTAAATCAAATTAGAAATAAAATCAAGTTATATATCACTTTCACTATATGTACTTAAACAAGAATCTTGCTTGGTATTTATGCGAGTTAACTTTCAAAGATTGGTCACAGTCTACTACAACCCCCGGGCAGTGATGCCCGATGATGGAGATACGACCAATGTTTGAAAGTTAACTCGCATAAATACCAAGAAAGATTCTTGTTTAAGTACATATAATGAAAGTGATAAGTGAATACAAGAAATCAGTGTTGCAAAGCTACAAATATATATATATATATATATATATATATATATATATATATATATATATATATATATATATATATATATATATATGAAGTTAATATGTTACTATTGTAAGTAATTTTATCCACCATTATATATATATATATATATACATATATATATATATATATATATATATATATATATATATATATATATATATATATATATATATATATAATTTGATGTTTGTTGGAAATAATCTTTATGTTTAAACGTTGTGTTTATTTAGTCTCATATACCAAATAGGAAAATGAAGGATTTCATGTTAAAGTGAAAGGGTTGTTTTTATAGATTGTTTTAAATGAATTTGTTATAAAACTACCAAAAATATTGTGGGGATAAATTAGAGAAGTAGTAGCACTTACATTTATGATTATTGAGGAAGGTCGTTTCAGGAGATATGTCCAATTGTCAACTCTGACCGCTATTTAATTACCATAACTCAGTATGTTAACAGATTGAATTATGGTCCGAGCTGTCAATAGGACACATACCTCAAGACAGCCATCCTCAATAATCAAAAAAGTAAGAGCTACAATAGGCAAGTGTAACACAACAAATATGTTCGTGTTTTAGTTGAAAAAATCTTTTATAAGCATTCCAGTTAGGAAAGAAACAATTTTTGAGCAACATATCAAAAATAAATTTTTCAGTTATAAAACACGAAAAAACTATCAAACAATTGTTTTGACAGGACTGTTCAATGGTTTTGAAGAAAACCTGAGAATTGTATTAAAAAACCTATATATATATTTTTAAGATTAAATAATATACACTAATTACAGGAATAATTTATTGAATAATACACTCAAAGCTTTTCGTTGGTTGACATTACCAACATCCTCAGGAATACAATACTAAGAAATGTAGGGATACTCAGGATTCTTAGTATTGTATTCCTGAGGATGTTGGTAATGTCAACCAACGAAAAGCTTTGAGTATATTATTCAATAAATTATTCCTGTAATTAGTGTATATTATTTAATCTTAAAAATAATTCTAACAGGAAAACATATTTGATATATTATCATACTATACTATATATAATCATATTATGATTATATGATATTATATATTATGATATGAGAATCATATAGTTGCCTTTTGGCTGGTAATTTTGTAAGTCTCTTTATTGGGGAAGGTCGCAAGGTAATGGTTGATTTCTGGGATCCAGTTGATTAGGTTGTCTATAATTTCAAATGCAGTATACTCGCAGTTGTTGGCGCTCTTATTTCTAATGACGGACATTTTACAATCTAATTTGTGGAGCGTTAAAAGATCAAACGAGCAAAAGTATTTGTAATCTACTATACCGTAACAATTACTGTCTAAACCTAAAATTACAGAATTAGATACTAACATGTACCTTACTTTTGGTATCATTGTTACATAAACTGTTTCATATTTTGTAGGTACAGAATAGAATTTATACAATTTAAAATAAGTATTTTCAACAGTATAGTGAAAGTTTTATATATATATATATATATATATATATATATATATATATATATATATATATATACACATACATTATTAGATAAAATATTTTTTAGTTATTAGATTTTAAATATAATTTTTAAATTGGCTAATTTCCAAAAGCACAAGTAGTAAGTTGGCATTCTTATTCATATGGTTAAGAATATTCAGAACTTTCAAAGAAAACATTCTAAATTAAAAAAAAAAAACAAAAGTTTCAACATATTAAAAAATGGAGTTGGAAATCAAAAATTAATTTTTTTCCAAAAGTCTTTGAAATTTTCCTCAAATGAAAATCACATTTAGCGTGTTGCAGTTAAATTGGCTATCATTAATGTTTTTCTGGTTCTTAAGCTTTTTTTCTGAAATCATAAAAGTTTCCTTAATAAGCTGAATGAGTTGAAGGTAGATTATATTTTCGATGTCTTAAAATGATATAGTCATGACAAATCAGGAGAAATAATTTTTTTCTAACAGAGGCAAGTTGTAGTTTTAATATAAAAATATTTCATGTGTGCACCAGTGCAGAAACTATATAGCTGTTCCTACAATTATGGCTTATTTCTTATGAGAATTAATTTACATTGATGTTTCAAAAGATTTGAGGAATTTTTCCCCTTCCATTATTTTGTGCAAAACATCCTATACCCTAATCACTACATAAAATATAAAGACGAATTCATTTTTATTAATTTTCACTCATCATAACTTTTTAAGTATTCTGAAACTTATTGACATTTCTCACTTGAAAAAAACGAGAATTACATGGGTTTTTATTTTTGAAATTTATGAAGAAATGAATACTTATTTTAACGCTAAAACACATGAACATTTATTGATATGCCACACTTGCTTATAATTGTAATAGTATTTACTTATATTGTTAAATGAGGACTGTTGTTTGAGAGATGTAACCCATCAACTCAGACCATAACTAATCTCTTAGTTATTTCAATTTATAGGCGGAGTGGAGTAGGATATGGATGTTAGATGATTCAGTCTAACTTAACCCAATCCCTACCCTATCTTATAATAATTTAGAGGTCAGTTACAGTCTAAAATGACAATGGATGAATCTCCCAAAACAACCATTCTAATTAAACAATAAGAGTAAGTGCCACTCCATGAAATTATGACATCAATATATGATCAAATGTGTTTTAGTGTAAAACTAATAGCTTAAGATGAAGATGGAATTAAATAATGGAAATTATTTCGAATATGCAAAATATAAACATATTTCTTAAGCTTTTTTTTAAGAACATTGTACATATTAAACTAAACATATATTTCAAGTACATGTATATTACACTACTTATGTTTTATCTAGTGTAGAATATGCCCTGATTTTTAAAACTCAAAAAATAGAAGTCAATGACAAAAATTAACTTTATTATAAAGATATTATGCATACAGTACCATTGTATACTGTCACTAGAAAGTATTTTTATATTTTCAACTAAACAACATCTATACAACCTGTATTTAGGTTGTAAAGAACATAATACAACTGAATTTAAATGTATTTTCCTATTTATATATAAGCCAATGGAGGAAGCATAGCCTAGCTAGGCCTAAAACAGAAAATTTAAAAAACCCAAGAAAAAGAATGGTTATTGCTATTGGATTTATTCACCTTTTTGTTTAAAATTCTATAAACCAGGAATACAATGAGAATTTCCTTTGTCTACCAGTATGTAGATAGAGAACCAAGAAATGGAAGGAGATATTAAAACTTAAACAAAAAATATAAAACCATAAGGCAGTGGATAGCAAAGTGCATGACATTGTTACCAAGGGAGCCATGTATCATTGTCAGGAGCACCACAACATGTCTCAGAATTGAACATTTAAATACAAAATTTCATGAATGAATCAAGACATAAATTCACAAATCTATCTAGATGTGAAATATTCAAAACCACAATATAAACTTAGCTTAATTTGTTAAACTTATTTATTGAGAGTATAGAGCTGCTAAACTACATAATACTATTTTGCTTTTATTTTTACCCAGTGAATAGATTGTTTTAATAATGACGTAAAATTCTTGTGATGATTCATATCCTCTACTTAGGTCAGGCCTAAACCATATGTCTATCACCTATTTTAAAGTTTGAATTTATTTTAAATGAACAACGATATACGTTTCACTGTATGAAGTGCAATAGAAAGACAAAATTAATTCATAAATATTTACTTCCAACATAAAGATAGCCAATTTTTTGTAAGGCACCACCAAAAAATAGTTTTACCTTAAGGAAGTAATGGGTTAGTATTAGCAGCCACTACCCTAAAGCAACATGTTAGTCTAGTAAACTCATATAACAAATGAAGGTATCAGTAATGTTTTTCTGTATAGATCTTCCTGAAAAGAATGCCACTGATGTTGACAACAAAATTTTATCTCATAACTATATGTTATATGTCGAATATTTTCCATATAATGAAGTTTTACATAATCACAATTATCTTTTCATCACTTTGGTATGTTTTGCTGTTCTGGGCCTAGGTGCTAACATCTGTTCTTTTGTTTATCAAAGCCAAACAGTGATCACAAATAATTGATGCACTTTGTTATACTTCTTACAACTTTCTCCTGAAATTTTTTGTTTAGAAAAATATAGGAAATAGGTCCAAGAGACTATGGTGCAAAGAGCATCCAACAAACATACCAAAACTGTTGGTTGTGTGAAAGAAAAATAATTCTGCAACAACGAAACGCAGCAAGTGTTTATTTTTGTAAGCAAGAAGCATGTTAGAAAAAGATTCTTTGCTTTATAACCTTTTCTACTGGTGTTTTAATATATGTGTTAGGATGAAAACTACAATAAGACACTAACATTTTCTTAGAAAGTTTTCTATAGAAAAAAAATTTTTCTACTGACCCTAGAACTGATGACAGACATATAGTATGTACATTTCCTTGATACAAATAGTGATGAAGACATAAAATAAGTCTACTTAGTGGGAATGTATATGCAACTACTAAAGTTATGACTAAATTAATTTAAACTAATTGATTTTGTGGATTGTCTACTATAGATAAAAAATTATCATTTCATGTACATAGGTTTACTGACAGTTGCTGACAAAGGTTTATCCTAACTAGGGATGACAGAAGTTGATGTTTTTACTCAACTGATCAGTTGCCGCTACACAGTTTAAAACGACTGATGCCAAACAATAGCATGCAAGAGACTGTTGCTTGAACTAGTGCGAGCACATCAGTTAAATGGAAACATCAGCTTTGGCCGTCTCAACTAATGTGGGCTCTAATGTACTGATTATACAGTAAACTCCCGATTATCCGTGGACGGATTAACCGGTTTGCAGATTATCCGGGGTCTGCCATTGTTTTACAAATATTCAATTTTTATTCCAATCAGATTCATGTGTTTAAATTTCCAAATGGTGAATTACAACGTAAATACATATAAGGCTTAATAGAAGTTAAGATGAAGGGAATAGATATGTAAATATGTACGTACTAATGTTTACATTGAAAGGGAAGCATCCCGACTCAGGCCAGCGAAATAAAAGGGGCGAGCAGACTACTGTATATAAGAGACAATGACAAATTGCTTGGACGCCCGAAAACCTAATGTGTATCATTAGATTGTAAACAAATGTCAGCTAATCTCGGCTATAAATAGTCTAGGACGTGACATATGCATTATCCATGTCTGTCATATACATTATCGATCTTTATGGCTTTGTGACACAAGTAGACACTGTGCGACAAAATGGTTCTCACGAAACTTAGATCGCACATTAAAGCTAAATCAATGCTGACAAAAAAACAAACAAAAGTGACAGATTTTGTTGTTAAAAAGTGAAAGTATTATGTGTAAAGGAAATTACATATGTACATACATACTTACTTTTGACATATACTTATGTACAACCTCTGAAGATTATTTGTGAATTGCATAAACCGGGGTCATTATTTGTGTAACTTATGGTATAATAATCGATTATCGATCGTTTTGCGTATTCTTTGTTTATAGCGGATTCTCCGGGGATATCGTTATCCGGCGTTGCCTGGTCACCCTATTCCACGGATAATCGGGAGTTTACTGTAGGTGTAAATGTAGGCTATGAAAAATTCTTATATTTTGATTTAAGTAACTGAATGCTAGGTCAGAAAAGTAGTAACACTTCAACTTCAATAAAAAATTATAAATTTACAATGTCGACTTTTCCTTATCGTTTTTTCATGCTATCCTAAACCCCTCCTTTATTCGGATGAACAAAAATTATTCGAATCAGTTGAATATGTGTATATGTATATATATGTGTATATGTATATATATGTGTATATGTATATATATATATATATATATATATATATATATATTAATATTTTGTTTTTCCAAAGTAATATATGAAGTAATATATCAACTTCATATATATATATATATATATATATATATATATATATATATATATATATATATATATATATATATACATATATATATATATATATATATATATATATATATATATATATATATATATACATATATATATATATATATATATATATATATATATATATATATATATATATATATATGACAGCTCTCAAATGCTTATCATGATGTTAGGATTAGGGATGACCGAAAACAACGGCATCAGCTGTTTGGCATCAGTTGCCTCTACACAACCTAATGCGCGTGCATCTGATGTGGAGAAAGTCCTAATGTCTAAACTAATGTGTAGCAAACTAATGCCTGCCATCAATTGTTTTATGCTAACCTGATGTGTAACAAACTAATGCGATTCAACAGTTGCTTTCGACCAACCGATGTGTAACAAACTATTGCGATTCAACAGTTGCTTTCGACCAACCTGATGTGTAGTGAGTTCCTAATGTCTATTAACTCTGCAACAGGAGCGTTGCTATTGTTTACCGACCTGATTCAAAATTCGTAATATGTTATCACTAATGTCAGGCTATAATTGATTTTTACGAGTATTATTTTACCCGACAAGATGTTTTGGAAACTGATTTCGATGCATTAAAATTGTTTCATTGTAACATAAAAATATATTCAATAATGTAAAAAAAAACAGAACTAGCTTCAAAGAAAAGAACTCGTAATATATAATTTATTACTTACTAAAAAGTAAAAATAGTTGTCCAATAACAAAAACATAATTTATCATAAGCTTATTACCTATAAAAATTTTGTACTTGGAACTCATATTTACATACCGAACGTGACACATATTATGACAAATAAAACTTATTTTATAGATATTGGAGTTTTATTAAACATATTAAGAGAGAAAACTAACACAATAATGTAATTACTCGTACTTTTTGTTGACTCGTACAACTGATTCGAATAATTTTTGATACATTGATATTTTGTTTTACCAAAGTAATATATGAAGTAATATATCAACTTCATATATATATATATATATATATATATATATATATATATATATATATGAAGTTAATAAATTACCAATTTTGAGTAATTTTATCCACCATTAAGTGCAATATTATTACCTTGAGTGATGAGGCACCTTTCGGTCTTTGACCATTGTCGAATCACTGATTGTTCTCTGCTGTGGATGCTATGTCCGTGAAGCCGGTGTTTGTAGAAGTTACGCGCACTATTTCTTGATCTGTGTGTATGAGGTTTCTGTATAGTATGTCTTCTGTATATGTTGTTTGTAAATTCATTAAGTTGTTGTGTATGTTTTTATAAATGTGGTATTTTTCTAGTGAGTTTAGTTCTATTGGGTTGTTATTTATTTCCAGTATGGTTAGGTTATTTTCGTAATTTGTAATTTCGTGTTTATGGGAAATTAGGTGTGCTGCAACATTTGATACTTTAGAATTTTTTTTTTTTTTCTACAAACACCGGCTTCACGGACATAGCATCCACAGCAGAGAACAATCAGTGATTCGACAATGGTCAAAGACCGAAAGGTGCCTCATCACTCAAGGTAATAATATTGCACTTAATGGTGGATAAAATTACTCAAAATTGGTAATTTATTAACTTCATAAAGTCAGTGCAACGGAAAAACAATGGATAATATTAAATATATATATATATATATATATATATATATATATATATATATATATATATATATATATATATATATAAAGAACAAAAGTCTAAATACAAATACAAGAATTATAATTGAATTTACAATTCAAAGCTTTTCGTTGGCTAACAGTACCAACATCATCAGGAATATTAAACAATTGAAATTAATATATGTGCAAATTAGATCAAATAAATAGTTATGCCAAATCAATTACAATGTTGTTAAAATTTTTTATTTTGCTGCCCTAACATTACAAACACTGAATATATTATCAAATTTAGATTTTACTTGTATTTGTTCATTTATCAACTCATTATTAGTATTATATTTATGTATTTCTGCAGCTTCATAAATATTCATTCTCAGGCCTTTGTTAATTTCTTTTATAAGTATCATATTATCTATATTAGGAAATAAGTGATTATTATTAATACAATGACTAGCAAAAATTGATTTATAAATTTCTGGCTTTTTATATGCATTAAAATGTTCTTTATATCTATCTTTAAGTTTTTTCTTAGTTTGTCCTATATAAACTTTATTACAATGATCACATTCTAATTTATATACACCGTTTTTTTCATGCATATTAATAATATTATTATTATTCATTATATTTATTAATTTATTATTAGTATTATAAGCGAATTTTATGTTGTTACCTTTAAACAATTTTGTGATATTTTTTACTTCATTATCAAAAAATGTAAATGAAGTCCATATGATATTTTCATCATTATTTTTGTAAATTAGATTATTATTTTGTTTCTTTAAAATATTATAATTAAGTTTATCAACAGTTTTCTTTTTATAGCCATTCTCAATTGCAATTTGATAGATAATGTTTTTCTCTCTTATCTTGTTTTCATTATTCATAGGTATTTTATGTAATCTATATAATAAATTGCAGCCATTTTTTGATTATACGGATGGTTAGAATTATTAGGTATAATTTGGTTAGTTTGTGTCGGTTTACGATATATGTTAAATTCAAATTCATTAATAAGTCTTATAATTGTTATATCTAGAAAGTTGATCTTATTATTTTTCTCCATTTCATAAGTAAAATTAATATTTTTATTTATCATATTTATTTTATCTAAAATAGTTATTGTTTATACCATTATTATTATATTCCTGTACATTAGAAAAAACAGGAGTTCTAATGAACCCTAATACTATAATTAAGAATGCATAAAGTACGTATATAGAACTTTATTGATTACAGTACTTAGATAAATTAATGTTGCTTTGAAATACATTCTTCATCACGGTTGCTACATCTTTTGGAAATGCTAGGTGTCTTCTACATTTGCTTATGAAATCGTATTTGTGCTACAGTGTCGCATAGACGTCTTAGCAGAAGCACATCTGTTGGTGAGGTGTCTGTCTGTTGTTCAATATAGCGTAGTACAGCTTCCAAGACAGTTGTTTCTTCACTGCGACTAATTTTACTTACTTACGTTAATCCTTACTCATCCATGTCAGTATAATAACATTTTCACAACCTGGAAGTTTCTTGATTAGAAATGTCAAATCAGTTTTTTCTCGTGGATCAATAACAAAGTTAACAGTTTCATTATGACTCGGGATTTTATTCCCTGACTTACTTGATGTTTCTTCTTTTATTATGTTCCATGATTCGGCTATCCAGTACTCAACTCCCTTGAGTGTAATTTATTTTAGAATGCCTACACTGCTTTCTTCCCCTTCAATCGCTTCAAGAGCGATTGTAAAAGGTAAAGTTTGTATTTTTTTTCATACATTCCAGAACATACTGATCATCAGCTGGATTAAGCTCGTATTATTTGTGAGAACATATTAAGCACGAATATCATCAGAGCACAGTTGACCTTCATCGGAGTGTGACGGTGCCTTGTCTAGCAGTAAAATAGCCTTCCAAGGCAAATTCTTTGCTTTTAATAACTTTTCCCAGGCGCAAACTCATTAAAACACCACTCTTTGGATAGTTCTCTAACCATCCAATCAACCCTTTAGTTCTTATGAGAAACCGGCAACGCTGTCTGGAAATGTTTAAAATGCCAGCGGCAAAAATGATTAATAGTTGGCTTAGCTGACACAAAGCCAGACTTGAATTTACTGGAAGCTCTGAAAATCAAGACTCGGAATTACAAGACTCTTCTGTATATAGAGAACATCCAGTGCTCAGTCATGAACTATTAAATAATAAATTCAAATACTGCTTTACCTTATTACTGTTATATCCATTTTGTTATTAATTTGAAAATTAATTTTTAATTTCTAAAAGAAATGGTCTTTACTAATAAATCAGAGCAATAGGTTCTAAATATTCCCAAATTTAAAACCCAGATGAAACTTCAAAAGTTGATAGTTACCATTATAATTAATGGGAGATAATTTAACTATAAAATTTATTTCTATACTAATTTTTTTAAGGTTTTCTCTTCAAGTCAGAATTAAAATATATTTTTACAAAAGTAAAATAAACTGAGCATTGTCTCATTGTACTTGTACTATCAATGCTCCTACACTAAATGATAAATTGAACAATAGTATAAAATGATAATATAAAGTAATATATACAACCAAAATATTCCCCTCAAGTACTAAGCTTCATTTATATTAAATGACTGGTTTAATTTTATTAAACATAAACACCAATATATGGATAAAATTAACAACGTGCTCCAGTGTCTTAGTTTCAGTTGGCTGTTTTTGTAGCAAATATGAATATAAATAAATAAATAAATATATATATATATATATATATATATATATATATATATATATATATATATATGAAGTTAATATATTACTATTGTAAGTAATTTTATCCACCATTAAGTGTAATAATTTTACCTTGAGTGATGAGGCACCTTTCGGTCAATTGACCATTGTCGAATCACTGATGTTTTTCTGTTGTAGATGTTCGGTCTGTGAAGTTGGTGTTTGTTGACATTACGCGCACTTTTTCTTGATCTGTGTGTATGATGTTTCTATATAGTATGTCTTCTGTATATGTTGTTTGTAGATTCATTAAATTGTTGTGTATGTTTTTATAAATGTGGTATTTTTCTAGTGAGTTTAGTTCTATTGGGTTGTTATTTATTTCAAGTATGGTTAGGTTATTTTCGTAATTAGTTATTTCGTGTTTATGGGATATTAGGTGTGCTGCAACATTTGATACTTTAGAATTTTTGTTTTTGAATGCTCTATAATGTTCTTCAAATCTTATTTTAAATGTTCTGGTTGTTTTTCCTATGTAAAAAGCGTTACAGTTGTTGCATGTGATTTTGTAAATTCCTGATAGGTTATGTTTTTCTGAATTTGTTTTGTGGTTTGTGTTAATAAGATATTTTATTATTTTGTTGTTTGGTTTGTAAGTTGGAGTGTAGTATTCTTTGTTGTATATATTTGTTATTTTTTCTATTTTGTTATTGGTGTATTTATATTTTAGGTAGATTTTTTTATTTACATTATTTTCGTGTTCCGGTTGTAGTGTTGTGTTGAGGTTAGGTTTTTTTGTGAATTTATTGTATATATTTTTTATAATGTGTTTGTTGTATCCATTTTCTATTGCTATTTTTGTAATGTTATCTAATTCTTCATTTAATTTTTGTTTGTTATCCTGTGTGTATTTTATTGCTTTATTTATCATGTTACTGTAAGTGTTAATTTTGTGTGTCCAGGGGTGGTTAGATTTGTAGTGTATTGTGGTGTTGTTGGAAGTAGGTTTCCTGTATACTGTAGTTTCTATTTTATTATCACTTATATTTAAAGTGATGTCGAGGAAGTTGATTGTTCTATTTGTTTCTGTTTCAACGGTGAATTGTATGTTTTCGTTGTATGTATTTAGTTTGTTTAATATTATGATGTGTTCGTTGTGAATGGTAGGTTGGTATATTACAAGTATATCGTCTACATACCTTGTCCATAGTGAGATATTGTGTGTGTTTATTGTAGGTTTAATTATTATTTGTTCAAAGTGTTGTAAATATATTTCTGACATGACAGATGATATGGGTGAACCCATGGGGAGTCCTGTTGTTTGTTTATAATATTTATTGTTAAATTGGAAGTAATTTTGGTTACATATGTGTTTGGTTAGCGTAATGATACTATCTATTATGTTTCTTTTTTCGTTATTGTGTATCAGTTTGTTTTTTATTATTTCTATGGTTTCTTCTATTGGGATACTAGGGTACATGTTAGTTATGTCATAACTTATTATTTTTGTGTTGCTTTTTGTTTTTATCGTTTTTATTTTATTAATTAATTCGTATCCATTTTTTATATTGTATGTGTTGTTGATATGTATTTTAGATCTTATGATTTTGTCTAGAATTTTTGCGATTATGTAAGATGGTGCTGTTGTGAAATTTATTAGTGGTCTAAATGGTGTGTTGGGTTTGTGGATTTTAGGTATCCCTGATAATATTGGTGCGCATGGTTTGAATGGGTATAGTCTTGTGTGGTATTTTAATTTATTGTTATAGTTTAGGGTGTTTCGGTGAGTGACTATTAAGTTTTTTATTGTAATAAGGTATTTGCTGGTTGGGTCTGGGATTTGTTCGTATTTATTTTCTTTTATGTAGTTAGTCATTGAATCGATATATTTGGTATTTTCTATTATTACTGGTGTATTTGTTTTATCTGATTTTAATATTAAGTAGTCGTTGTTTTCTAGTTTTTCTCTGAGTTTTATAATTTCTTTTTTATTAATATACTGTTCCGTTTTTTTGTTTTTTTCCGTTTTTATTAGGTTAATTTTATTATTAATATTGTTTTTTATGTGTTCAGTATTTTGGTGGGTAATTTTGTGGATGTTAGATTCTGTGTCAACTATTAGGTTTTTTATTATTTGTTTTTTGTTGAAGTTAGGTAGGTTATATTTGAAGGAATTTGTTATTATTATTTTTTCTTTTTCAGTAAATTGTGTTTTAGTTAAGTTTATGAATTTATTGTTGTTAGAGGTGTGGGTTGGTTCTAGGCTATTTTTTAGGTTATGTTGTTGTTTTGATGTGTGGATTCCTTCTAGGCTATTTTTTAGGTTATGTTGTGTTGATAAATTTTCGATTTTTCTGTTTTGTCTGTTTATAGTGTTTGTTTTATGTTTTATTATAATTTGTTGTGTTTTTTCGTGAATAATAGGTGTGAGAGTATCAAAAGTTTTCATTATTTCCAAATTGGCTGTGTATAGTTGTAAATTGATTTAGCTTTTTTTATGGTAGGCAGATTTAATGTTTTGTTTAATTATGTGTGATTCTGCTGATATTACCAAGGTAAACAACTGTACAGTAAATATCTTAACCTAAAAATCAAACTCCAGAATTGCATCAACAAAATACAGTTTAATAAAAAATGCTTAACACAATATAACACCAAAATACGCTAAATTACACATAAAAAATAAACAAAACACTATTATCAATAAAGCAACAAAAATAGCAGAATCACACATAATTAAACAAAACATTAAATCTGCCTACCATAAAAAAAGCCAAATCAATTTACAACTATACACAGCCAATTTGGAAATAATGAAAACTTTTGATACTCTCACACCTATTATTCACGAAAAAACACAACAAATTATAATAAAACATAAAACAAACACTATAAACAGACAAAACAGAAAAATCGAAAATTTATCAAAACAACATAACCTAAAAAATAGCCTAGAACCAATCCACACATCAAAACAACAACATAACCTAAAAAATAGCCTAGAACCAACCCACACCTCTAACAACAATAAATTCATAAACTTAACTAAAACACAATTTACTGAAAAAGAAAAAATAATAATAACAAATTCCTTCAAATATAACCTACCTAACTTCAACAAAAAACAAATAATAAAAAACCTAATAGTTGACACAGAATCTAACATCCACAAAATTACCCACCAAAATACTGAACACATAAGAAACAATATTAATAATAAAATTAACCTAATAAAAACGGAAAAAAACAAAAAAACGGAACAGTATATTAATAAAAAAGAAATTATAAAACTCAGAGAAAAACTAGAAAACAACGACTACTTAATATTAAAATCAGATAAAACAAATACACCAGTAATAATAGAAAATACCAAATATATCGATTCAATGACTAACTACATAAAAGAAAATAAATACGAACAAATCCCAGACCCAACCAGCAAATATCTTATTACAATAAAAAACTTAATAGTCACTCACCGAAACACCCTAAACTATAACAATAAATTAAAATACCACACAAGACTATACCCATTCAAACCATGCGCACCAATATTATCAGGGATACCTAAAATCCACAAACCCAACACACCATTTAGACCACTAATAAATTTCACAACAGCACCATCTTACATAATCGCAAAAATTCTAGACAAAATCATAAGATCTAAAATACATATCAACAACACATACAATATAAAAAAATGGATACGAATTAATTAATAAAATAAAAACGATAAAAACAAACAGCAACACAAAAATAATAAGTTATGACATAACTAACATGTACCCTAGTATCCCAATAGAAGAAACCATAGAAATAATAAAAAACAAACTGATACACAATAACGAAAAAAGAAACATAATAGATAGTATCATTACGCTAACCAAACACATATGTAACCAAAATTACTTCCAATTTAACAATAAATATTATAAACAAACAACAGGACTCCCCATGGGTTCACCCATATCATCTGTCATGTCAGAAATATATTTACAACACTTTGAACAAATAATAATTAAACCTATAATAAACACACACAATATCTCACTATGGACAAGGTATGTAGACGATATACTTGTAATATACCAACCTACCATTCACAACGAACACATCATAATATTAAACAAACTAAATACATACAACGAAAACATACAATTCACCGTTGAAACAGAAACAAATAGAACAATCAACTTCCTCGACATCACTTTAAATATAAATGATAATAAAATAGAAACTACAGTATACAGGAAACCTACTTCCAACAACACCACAATACACTACAAATCTAACCACCCCTGGACACACAAAATTAACACTTACAGTAACATGATAAATAAAGCAATAAAATACACACAGGATAACAAACAAAAATTAAATGAAGAATTAGATAACATTACAAAAATAGCAATAGAAAATGGATACAACAAACACATTATAAAAAATATATACAATAAATTCACAAAAAAACCTAACCTCAACACAACACTACAACCGGAACATGAAAATAATGAAAATAAAAAAATCTACCTAAAATATAAATACACCAATAACAAAATAGAAAAAATAACAAATATATACAACAAAGAATACTACACTCAAACTTACAAACCAAACAACAAAATAATAAAATATCTTAATAACACAAACCACAAAACAAATTCAGAAAAACATAACCTATCAGGAATTTACAAAATCACATGCAACAACTGTAACGCTTTTTACATAGGAAAAACAAACAGAACATTTAAAATAAGATTTGAAGAACATTATAGAGCATTCAAAAACAAAAATTCTAAAGTATCAAATGTTGCAGCACACCTAATATCCCATAAACACGAAATAACTAATTACGAAAATAACCTAACCATACTTGAAATAAATAACAACCCAATAGAACTAAACTCACTAGAAAAATACCACATTTATAAAAACATACACAACAATTTAATGAATCTACAAACAACATATACAGAAGACATACTATATAGAAACATCATACACACAGATCAAGAAAAAGTGCGCGTAACGTCAACAAACACCAACTTCACAGACCGAACATCTACAACAGAAAAACATCAGTGATTCGACAATGGTCAATAGACCAAAAGGTGCCTCATCACTCAAGGTAAAATTATTGCACTGAATGGTGGATAAAATTACTTACAATAGTAATATATTAACTTCATAAAGTCAGTGCAACGGAAAAACAATGGATAACGTTAAATATCAAGAATATATTATATATTCAGTTACTAACTTCCAGTGAAATTGGCACAATTTTATTTCAAACTTTCATAGAAATGTCTGCATGCAATATATTTTTAATACAGTTCAAATATTCAAATCAAAAATAATATAAATTCTAATCATAATACAACAATCGAAGCCTCTTCAATCCATTCTAATTGGAGTACTAAGTCGTCCGAATTAATGCAAGTACAGATTGGAAGCAATAACCTTAATATGGGAAAAGGTACAAAATTAAGTAACTGGTATGAAAAACTTATTAATGTAGTTGCTTGATGTAATCAAGATCTTAGCTTATCACAAAGTATTGGACAAGAAATTGTGTTTCCTTAGAATGTTGTTGCAAAATCCACTTGAAAACGGCATCTTCTAATTACTTATTTTTTGCTCTCTTCATTGAACGTTTATCTTCATATTCAATCATTGATACAAGGTTTAAAAGTTTTGGTTTAACCTTTTTAATAAACTGTTGATTGTCCATCACTGCCACCTCAGCCAACTGTTTACCCTAAGTTCTTTATCTGATTGGTCTATAATTATTTTATCCTTTAACGATAAGAAATTTTTTTTCAGAAGTCATGTAGAAACGGTAAAACAGAGTTACAAATGAAACAATAGAACGATCCGTACCAAAGACATACTTACTAACTAAACAAAATGAATAGTGTCAGTTGGGTTGGAACAGGCCCCTAGCGGCGAACAACAATCAACTATACAAAATTGCACTGAGACCATGTCACAGTATCCAAATAATTACTGAAGTCTGCCTACTCTGTTAGTGAAGAAGAGGCCAATAGTGCATGTAGAGAGAATCATTAACTTTGAAATGGCAGTATGTTTCTATAATTAATTTTTTTTTTAATTTTAAAAAATTTTTCAATTTTTTTTTTCTCAAAATCTAAAAGCAATTTGGATAATCAGCAATTCGGATAGTCCAAGTTTGGATAGTTGAAGTACTACTGTATTTGAAGTTGTTTTACCTTATATTTGACCTCCCGATACTTTCTTGATTCAGAGAGCTATTTACAGTGGCCAGGATGTTTTCGGATTTTGTTGTAAGTAGAAAAAAACAATATTTTTTAATTTTGTTATATACAACTAACTATAAACAAACAAAAGGCTCAGATCTTACACTTCCACCTTTATGTAGAGTACATTAATTTAGACCATTCATTACCTTACAAAATCTCATGCGTAATAATAATGTACTCTAAATTCTTAAATTTTACTATCAATACCTGGAAAATGATTTTCTTTATTACTTTTAATTCTTAGAGCATATTTTCCATATAAAACCAACATTTTATAAATCCAAAATGTAATTTTTCTGGATTGAAGTATTTATTATCTAGGATATTTTCTGAGATTAATTTTTTTGAAAAAAATGTATGAAGAGTTAAATATTCATATACAATATTTTTATTTCTCTATGACTAGACACCAAAGTTAAAATTTTTTTTGTAATGTTTTCATTTTTTTTAGAAATAAAGAGTATATGTTTTTACAAAGTACAAGTACTTTTATATAGGAAAATATAGGCCCTATACATAATATTTCATGTTTTGTTTCATTATTATTTTAGTTTTTCATAGAATATTGAGAGAAAAAGTCAATACATAATTTTTTTTTTAAATCACGCTCAATTTTAAAAAATTCATATTTTATGTAGAACACAAAATCTGCGCATAGAAATTTTACATTGCTTAAATAAAAAATTGTTATTGCAAATTTTACTTACGTTAATACTCTGAAGTTTTCTAAAAATCACTGTTTCTCATTTACCAATATTAATGAAAGCAATAGTTACAATATCATATTCTAATTACTCTCCTGAAACAGAATGTATATACATATACTACTCTCCATATAAAATGAATAAGTTTTTCAACATTTAATTAAGTACTACAAGATCAAAAAAAAAAAAAAACACTTGTCATTAGAGATTATAGTCTACCTGTTAGACCCTTGTCAGATATAGGCTCAAATTATCACCTAAAGAATTTAACTTTGATGCTTCAATTTTTTTTTTTAATAGTATGTTTTGTTATATTTTGCTATATATTTCGCATTCCCACGTGTTCGATTTTAGTGAAGAAAATTATACTGGGGGACACAGAAAGTTATCAAGGCTACGAAAAAAATTATAACAACTTTCACTCATGACTTAAAAATTTAAAATTTTAGAAATAGTTTCTCCTCCCCTCCATGACACTTAAAACGTAACAAATTCAACGTTTTTGCTTTATTTTATTAATGTAGTAACTCACAAAATGCCCCTAAATGTAATTACACTTCCTTGTGACTCCCAAATAATTACAAATTTTGAAAAAAAATTCTTAAACACTTCTTCAATTCAACACTGCTTTGCACTGTATGTTCTATCATTTTTATGCCAAAGTTAGAAGTAAAAAGTGTGTAAAAATGTTCAATGCAATATATTGTTTTGTACGTAAAACAGGGTCTCTATAAGTGTTAGTTTCGTTCTTTTAAGTAATTTTGCGACTTATTATCTTACTATCGCAAAAAAATAAAATGTGTGTCTGAGTTTTATAATTCTATACACCCAAAACTCCAGTTCACCTCAGAGATTGAAACCAACCAATCCCCAAACTTCCATGACCTCAACATAAGAAAAAGCCACAAACAAAAACACAGCTTCAACATTTACGGGAAACCAAAAAAAAAACAGACACACTTATCCACAAAACCTCAAACCACCATATCTAAAACAAACATGCTGCATTTAGATCTATGCTCTGTAGACTTGAAGGAGTTCCAATGATCACAGAAAACATTAACAAAGAACTAGACACCATTAAATATTTAGCCTATACAAATGTATACAACATCACAATAATAGACAATCTATGGCACAATATACACAAAAAAAATACAAAAACTACAATACAGAGAGGGGAAAAAATTTATCACAACACCATAAATAAAACAACAAATACAATAGCCCACAAATTTCAAAAAACAAGGTTACAAAATAGCATACAAAACTAATAGCAAACTACAATACAAAATATAACATGAAACCAACAACAAAGATAAACTACAAGCACCAGACGTATACAAACTAAACTGCAACCAATTCTACATTGGGCAAACAGGATGCAGCTTCAAACAAAGAGTCGAGGGACACAAACAGAACACCAACTCAGCATTTTACAATTACCTAGAACATACGGGACACAAATACACAGACATAACCTAGAAATCTTACATTACAACAAAAAAGGACCACATCTCAACACATTAGAACAATATGAAATTTACAAACAAAATAAAAACATATTAAACAAACAAACCCACTACAAATTACACATACTCTTTGATACTATCAAAAACCTGCCTATAAAACCGTCACCGCTTAACCTAACAACAACTCCAAGCAGAAAATGGAGACACTGATGAAGATCGCCACAGAGCGATAGAATACGTTCTGTCTCAGTAAGTTCTAAAACTTTCTGGGGTGTGAGAGAGCTTTCACATTCTTAACAACTTCCTGCTTCCCTCAGTATAATTTTTTTTGCTAAAAACAAACCTGAAGAAAAGCAAAATAAATACTATTTCATTTACTGCAAAAAAAACTATATATATATACAGTAGAACGTCGATAATTCGGATGTCAAAAATCCGGACCGTCAATAATCCGGATTTGTATCTACTTATTACTGCACACCGATTGTATTTCCGGGTTTTAATCCGTTCAAACATTTAGCTTTTTAAAATTAATATTCCCTCTTTTGTTCTCGAGGCAAATATTAAGACATCGTACCATCTGGCCCATTGAATTGTGAAAAAGCCTTACAATTTAATGAACAGCTTAATGGACCGAAAGATTTCAAAGCTAGTTCAGGCTGGCTTAAGAACTTCAAAAATAGGCACGGCATTAGAGAGTTAGATGTTCAAGGGGAAAAACTTTCCTCTGATTTAGCGGCTAGAATTGCATACAAAGAAAATTTGTTAAAGAAGCAGACAAAAATGGTTACTCTAGGAATGACATCCTGATGAGACTGGGATAAACTGGAGAGCCCTTCCACGAAAGTCACTGTCATCAAAATGTGAATAATCTGCTCCTGGTTTTAAGTGAGTAAGGAGAGAATAACGGCTATGGTATGTGTTAATGCTAGTGGAAATCACAAGCTAAGATTATTGTGTATTGGAAAGAGCAAAATTCCACGCCCCTTAAAAAATGTGAAAACCCTTCCTGTGGCCAACAAAAATAAAAAAAGTGCTTGGATGGATTCAACCATTTTACTGAACTGGTTTAAAGAAGAATTTATCCCTAGTGTGAGAACATTCCGTAAGGAGAAAAATAAAACTGGTAAAGTTCTGTTGATCATTGACAAAGCTCCTACACACCCACCTGTTGAAGTATTAAATGAAATTGACAAGAATTTTGAAGTGCAATTTCTCCCACCTAACGTCACTGCAACTCTACAGCCAATGGACCAGGCAGTGATCAAGAAGATGAAAAAAAGTTACAAAAAACAACTCCTCCATCGCCTTTTATTGGCTGAAAAGGATGAGGCGTGTCATCGAGTTTATAAAGAAGGTGAACCTTAAAGACTGCATTTACCTGCTTGCCGATGCATGAGAAAGCCTGACAGAAACGAATTTACAAAGAGCCTGGAGAAAGTTATGGCTTTACAAAGAAGAAAAAGATGATAAAGAGGAAGGAGATATTGATGGTGCTGTGAATGAAATAAGAGAAATATGCAGCACACTTCCGGGATTTGAACAATGCAACAAAGATGACGCCATGGAGTGGTTGGCTGTTGATAGCAACGATCCTGGATACCAGATTTTGACCGACCAAGAAATAGCTGACATGTTAAATGAAGGTATGTAGCATTCCTTAAACATACAGTACATTCAACGTATTTTTACCTTTGTATTTTAGTAAAACGCCTGAGCTTATTATGGTTTTATACTGACGTAATTGTTAAATTTTCTGTTATAAAATGTTACAGTACACTGTACTGTACAGTACCTATGGTTTTTTGCCAACATTCTGATTGATAATCTTTTGTACGTAACATACTGTGTAAAATCAGGAAAAGAAAGCATTTATTTTTGGTTGTTTATTTAAGCAATTTCTTTCAGAGGAAACAGAAACAATGGAATCTGACAGTGACAACCCAGAACATGAGACAGAAGAAACAGGGCCAACTCATTCTGAAGTGTTTGTAGCAGCGGAGACACTGATGTTATGGCTAGAGAAACAAATCGAGAGCTCACCCACTCAGCTGATTCTTTTAAAACTAATTAAGGACATACCTGCGAAAAAACGAACCAATACTGCAGTTCAAAAACCTATTACACATTTTTTTAAAAGCTCAAATAGTTTTGATGTTTTTACTGTACACATGTTGCTACTAACAAATTACAATACAGTGTTTGAAAATAAAAGATGTTTTTGATTAATTTCACCTCTAAACCCTTTACTGTATAAGAGAAAATATAAAATTTTAAAATGTTTATATACTTTAGTAGTGTATACTGGCCTTTCTTAAGGTAATTTTGATAATCAGGATAATTTGATAATCCGGATGGGGACCGGTCCCAATTAATCCGGATTATTGACGTTCTACTGTATGTATATATGTGTATATATATATATATATATATATATATATATATATATATATATATATATATATACACATCTAAATTCCTGAATTTTATAGAATAAATGATAAATTGGTTGAATATTGAGTCAAGCAACTGTTTTATCATTTATTCGGTAAAAATATAGTCTTAATGATGTTGGTTTTTTAAAAAATTTTTTTTATTTAAATTAATCGTTTCAATGTTTAGAACACAATAATATCAACTATTTTTTCTGCGGAAAATATGGAAAGATATTTCTTTTTCACATTTTAAATGTTATTCTGTAATGGCATGTAAGCCTATAACGTGAGCTGGGCGCGCATTAGCTACAGCGCACTGCACTATGTCTAGATTTGGTTGTAATTTTATACATTACCATATTAAAATATACCTACGAATTATCTAGTCAGGATAGATTTGGTTATAATTTGATAAAACATTACTATATGCCTATATTAAAATATACCTATGTAGTATCCAGTCAGGATAGAATAGTTGTAATTTTTGGAAAATATTTAGACTTATTGCCGATAATTACAAATGACTTCATAATACTTCATAGGTATATTTTAATATAGGTATATGGTAGTGTTGTATAAAATTATAACCAAATCTATCCTCACTGGGTACTTCATAGGTATATTTTAATGCAGGTATATAGTAATGTATAAAATTATAACCAAAAGTAAAATATTTAGATTTTAGGTTTAGTATTAAAATAAATTGACTTTGATGTAAAGCAGTGGGCTGTAGCTAACATTTACAAACTAACATTTAAAATGTGAAAAAGGAACTTTCCGTATTTTCCACACACAAAAAAATTATTTCCGTATTCTACATATTGAAAGGAGTTTTTTAAAACAAAATTTCTATTTTTAAACCAACGCTATTAAGATTATATTTTCACCATTTATTCAATACTTATTTCCAGTGCTTAAATAAACATGACCCCTGAATTTGATTGCCCATGATGGTCATCAAAACTTTCTACCATATTATGCTTATTATTGATACTAATAATCAACATGAAATGAAAATTAAAAAGTGTTTACAAAATGTTACTATGGAGATTTAAAACTATTACAACCATATAAAAATGGAATTTTTGAACATTGTACTGTTTTCTCTATGAACATTGACCATAAGCTTACTTCAAATTATATACAGCACCTAACACTTTATAACCTTGATTAAAGATACATCTATTTTATTAGGTGATGGACATTCAGAAAAATATTTTAAAAACGTTTATTGTTATTAAGCTAAAATATTTTAACCGGTGTTTCTAGATATTTTTTCCTGCATACAAGATGCTTTCTATCTTACAAAACTATTAGCCTGGTAAAAAAACAGTTATTCCCTGATAAAAACTTAAAACACAGCTACTATATTTTACTGTAAATACTATATTATTTAGCGTACCTATTCACAAATAAGAAAATACTGTAATTAAAAACAAGTACACAAGTTGGTTTAATCTTTATAAAGAAAAAGAAGCTACTACAGCTCTTCTACATTTAACTAATCGATTTCTATCATAGCAAGGCTGACTGAATCATTGATATTTGCATCGTCTATAATAAATGCTTATAATATAGTACTTATAGGAGAATTAAACCTTGCTCAAAACCGAAATGATAAAAATTGTAAATTGTCCACCTTTTTACGCGTGAAATACATAGGTCCCACATTTATGTTTATAGTGGAGGGTTGAACAATAATTAGGCTGCTAGTTGAAGTTGCTTGATGTAATCATCTTGAATTCACTGATTAAACTAATTTTAAAAATACTTAACTAAGTGAATACGTAATTGCTTACTTGCTGACGCGTTTAAAAACATTTTTACCTTTTACGAAGCTAACCCTCTACTGTCGGCATCGGTTAGGTGTAAACGCTCTAACGGAAAGGGATTTATAACTGTGGAGTGGAGTGGGTAGATTTGGTTGCATGTCATATAATAGAAAAGGCTGTTGGCTTCAAAGTGTGTGTGATCATTTAATACATTTTCTTTATCTGTTGCATAGTGTTTGTATATTTCATATTTTTCTAAGGTTTTTAGTTTTTTACTTTGTTTTAATGTGTGTAGAACATTTAAATTAGTGTGTATGTCGGTGTGTGTGTGTGTGTGTGTGTTGGGTGTTTTTGGTGTTTTGCGTAGCTGGATTTAGGGTTTGTTTGTTTTTTTTGACTAATGTGTTCGAAGCGTGTATAGATTGACCTGCCGGTTTGTCCGATATAATAGCTGGGACAATCGTTACAAATTAATTTGTAAACACCTGAGAGTTTGTATTTGTCAGTTTCTTTTCGAAGAGGTTGTATGTACTGTCTTTAAGTGTTTGTTGTTTTGTAGGATATTTGGTAATAGAGTTTCTTTGAATGTGGAAGCAATTTTGTGTGTGTTTTTGGTGTGGTAGGTGAGGTATATGTATTTGTTGTTTTTTGTGTAGTTTGTCTGCGTGGCCGTTTGATGGTGTTTATGTTTAATTTTCCTGAGAGGTTGTCTATAAGTGTGTGTTGGTAGCCGTTTTGTTGGGCGATGTATTTTATGGTATTAAGTTCTTCGTCGTAGTCTTTTTGTAGCATTGGTATGTTGATTAGGCGGTGTAACATGTGATTAAATGCAGCGTGTTTGTGTTGGTGGGGTGATTAGATGTTTTATATAGCTTATTCTTGTCTCAAAATCAAACGGAGCTATAATGGGACCACCGGGTAGGTTTCTTTTTTCATTTTCAATAAAATAACTTTGATCGGTTAAATACTTCCAAAGTCATGGTGGAACAAACAGAAAAAAACATACGGATCGCTTTGATGTCGGTTAGAAAGTTTATTCAGCAAATTAATGTTTAAGTAGAAAATAAATGCAAAATATTTAAAATAATTTCTTATTAAGAATAAAACACATGACGTTATTACGTAAAAATGTATGTTTTGTGTATTGTTAGCGTGTAATAGTGATTGTTAAGTCTCCTAAAACGAATCTCGTGACTTAAGGTCAGTAAAAATAAAGAATAAACCACAACTTTATACAATTTATAAGTCCTAGTGTTAGAACTAGAACTCTTTATTTTAAACTAGGTTTGATTACTTATAAATATAATAATAATAGTAATAATTCTGGAGATTTGACTGTTAATAATTGCAGGGATAATAATTTTGTATGATTATCTTACATAATTGGTTGGTGATCTGGATGGGTACTTACACTTCCGATCTGAAGGTGTTATGCAATCCGTGCAGATGTAGATTCGTGACCCTCTGGGTAAGGAGGCTCTTTAACATGGCCTTAGGGACTCTAGGTGCCATCCCTAAATATATAAGTCGCCTTTCCGCCATAAGAGGGGCTCTGCGGTGGCGGACCTTTCTTCCCTAGCTGCTCGTGGGAATAAACATGGGAGAGGAAATTAATATAAAATATTTAAAGGGTCAGGGCTTAGAACCTCCCGACATATCTGTGCATATTGAGTGGCTTCAGCTCCCGTGGAAGAAGATAGAAAACCAGTAGCGTAGGCAACAGGAGGGGTGAGTAGGGCACGACGGAGGAGAGCACTCTGGCTTGCCTACAATGAAGAAGCAAAGAACGAGGATTCGGATGGTAGAGAACTCCGTCATCCATTTCTTTGAGAAAACACCTATCCAGGAAGCAGAAAAGGTCGGCTGAGGCTGGAACCCGCCCTGTCATCGCAGAACCCAGTGGATTTGGTGGGACTACGATACCGCAGGGGGAGGAGAGGAGAAGGTAGGAAAGGAGTACTTCTGCTGATCCTAGTCCCAAGTCGGAGGTCAAGAGGAATAGACTAGGGTCTAAGCCTGTTGCGTCGGGAGAGCCGTCTTTCTCGGCGGTCACCGCCAACTTACCCAGGGTACTAGTGACCTATGGGGATGGTGTAGGCGTGAGGATGGAGATGGCCGCCTCCGACTATCTTACAGGTGCTGTCATGGACCGGATTTGGACGTTCCTAGTGGAGGTATTGTTCCACGTTTCAGGGACACGTACTTGACGAATGAAGTCGCAGTGTTCAATTGTGCTGAAGAAGCTCAATCATCGACAAAATTGCTGCGAGAAATTGTGCCGTCAGTTAAGCTCGAGGACGGGACTCAGGCAAGGCTATTCCTGCCTGATGAACTGATCAAGAGGGTGAAAGCGACGGGGCTGGTACAACCACCATAAAGGGAGGCCACTCAGTTGGTCAAGCTCATGAGGATGCAGAACCCGGAAATTGACACGTTTCGAAGTGGAAGATCCTACAATATATTGAGCGGGAACCTGTAAGCCTCCTCTGTCTAGGATTGGATGAGGCATCAGCCAGGCCCTTATGGCAAGAGATTAGAAGGCCTTCCTGGGGACTAGACAGGTCAAATTTAGGTGGTCCGCTAAGAGCCCGGAAGAGAAGATTGAGAGGGAGAATCAGGATAAGGTGTAGGATAGAGTTGGAGCTGGCTGACCCTCGAGCAATGGTCCTGCAGATTAACTAGCATACCATAAAAGCACCTCGATGGTCCTAATCAAGTGCTTAAATGTGAGGTACACATTACTAGCGCTTGCGCGAGAAGGGAACCATAGGGCCACTGACGGGATGATTCAGGGGCTGTGCTGTCCTGACTTATATGCCTGGGCAGTGGCTCAAAACGAAAATTATCTTTATCCCCAAACCAATGAGGAAGAGTTATACTGAGGTAATGGACTTCAGACTTATCAGCTTAACATCGTTCTTGTTAAAGACACTGGAAAGGCTGGTGGTCCATTATTTAAAGGAGGGTGGTCTATTACCTAAGGGGTATCCGTTTTATCAGAACCAACACGCTTACCGGAATGGTAGGTCAGTGGAAACCGCGTTGTTCTCGGTTGTGGACTTCATTGAGGGCCAGATCAACAACAAGGGGATATGTATTGGGGCTTTTCTTGATGTGGAGGAGGGCGTTTAATAGCACCTCTGGGTTGGCGATCAGGAAAGCCGGTAAGGATCACGGGGTTTCCGACGGAATTATAAATTAGATTATGAACTCCTTGGAAAACCGAATAAGTACTGTATCCTGGATGAGGTCTACAATAAGTGGATTTCGGAGGGATTCCCGCAGGGTGGATTCTGCTGTAGAGCCTCGTTGTGGATGGCCTACTGAGGACACTCAGTGGAATGGGCTTTAAGTTGGTAGGATATGCGGATGATATAGATATCCTTATAGGGGGCCATTTGAAGAGGTCGTTAGAGATCTGCTTCAAGAGGCACTCAAAGTAACAGAAGCATGGTGCAGGAAAAAAGCCCTATGCATTCAAGGTGGGAAATCTGTGGCATTCATCTTCACTCGGCGATACAAAACTAAATCACTGGAGATGATGGAAATTGGTAAATCAATATAAGCTACGTTGAGAGTGCTAAATATCTGGGAGTTCTTCTGGATAGGAAGCTACTCTAGCGTAAGTACTTGGAGGATAATTGCAAAAAAGTCATAGCTACGTTCTGGCAATACAGAGGAGCGATAGACATGAGAAGGAATCTGAGTCCACGTTAGATGAGCTGGATTAATTCTTCCATCGAGGTGCCGAGGTTAGTCTTTCCTGGTAGGACAGGGCGTAGAAGAAAACAAGTAGTAGAGGGCTGGATTGCGTCCAGGGGCTTTTCCTTAGAGACATAACGGCCATGAGGAGGGGCACACCATGTGCGGTCATGAGAGTTATGCTAGGTTTTCCTTCCTTGGGTGTTCGAATTAGGATGGAGGCAATGACAACTGCATAACTGCTAAGTTATACCGGGCTTTGGAAGACAAGTAGCAAACGAAATAAACAGCTATTTGGTTAAGCACTGATGAGATTTGGAGATAGAGCCTCAGGATAAGACTTTATCTCTTTTAATAGGAAAAAGGAATTACAAAAATCCATATTCCTGAAAGAGAGGCATGGGTAGCGTGTAGACTCAAACAAGGTGAAACCTGGTTCACGGATTGGTCCAAGATGAAGGAAGGAGTGGGAGTTGGCTTTAGTAGACCGAAACACCAAGACAGATTTGGTATTTGCCTGGAAGATTACAAATTTGTTTTCCAGGTGGAGGTGCTCGCGATCAAACTATGTGCTGAGGAGATAAAATATTTCTGAATTTCAAATCATTCTGGCTGGATAGAAAATGAGAGAACTGATGCCTTAACAAAACAAGGGTGTATAACTCAAGGACCGTTGCTGAGGGTAGTGGGCATGCCGCCTCAGGAGAGGCACAAGAGGATCACAGTACATATAGACAGATTAGGCAGGGAAGAATATAATACGACTTTAGGGTTCAATAAATCCAAGGTACTGTGGGAATACTCTGGAGACTTGTGGGGCAAAGAATTACTCTCTTTACGTAGACTTAAACTCAGATTTACTGTAGAGTTGGTCACCGGCCATGGGAATCTGAGGAGGTTCCAATACAAAATTAGAAAATCGAGGTCCCCTGTGTGGAAGAGGTGCTACAAGGACCAAGAGGAAATCCCAATTCACGTGCTCTGTGAGTGTCATGCATTGGGAGCGGTAAGAAGAAAGTGGTTTGGCTGGGAGGTATGTACACCAGAGGATATCAGAAGATTCAGCATCATGTGGGTACTTGGATCTGCAAAGAGGTAGGTATCCATTAAGTCTATCCTGTGGTAGGGATGGGAAGAGAGTACAAAAGCTGTAGCCAAGTTCTCTACACCGATAAGGCCTTCGTCGTCTCTAATAATAGTTTTTAAAAAAATAATAATAAATAAAAGGATGAAGATATCCACGGAGTGATCGAAAACGTTCTGTCTCAGTATGCTTTTACAATTTTACAAAATTTAAAATTCGGATTTTCATAAATTAATGTAAAAGTGATTAATTACGTTTCACCGAATGTAATGTACTACAAAATTCAAGAATATAAAAGGTATTTGGAAGAAAATTACTAATAACTTGAGACGGTTTCACATTAAAAATGTTTCTATAATTTCGGAAAATTTATGCAATATCATTAAAAGAGGTAAAGACAGTACTGATAGATTATGTGCGAATAATATGGTATATAAACTTAACTATCGGGGGTGTGATGCCTCTTATGTTGTTGAGACTAAGAGACAGGTTTGTGATCGTGTGCGTGAACATGAGAATAATTAGGACACTCTTCCTCTGGCGTTTTCTTTAAACATAATAAAAGTTTTATGCATACATTTTGAAAATTTTACTATTCTGAACAATGAGTCCAAGTGGAGGAAGAGGACTTATTCGGAAGTTGTTCATATTCCATTGATTGTTAAATTAGTTAAAAGCATCCAAGAATTAGTTTTTGTTTTAATGGTGTTTTAACGAAGAGACCCATATCCGCTCCGAATTTGTTGACATTTACAATTAGGAATTGATTGAGATTGGTTTGTTAATAAATAAATGACTTTTGTTTTGGTATCTTAAATAAGCAAAAGTAAAATAAAAAAATGCCAATATATTTCCTTCAATAGAATAATCACAAAGTATTAAGCAGTATCTAGCTATTTTCCTTGTAAGAGCCCTCTGTAAGTTTTTATAATTACGATTTCTCTGGCTTAAAAAAAAAACTAACACTTTTACGGTCTGCAACGGTTTTAGGTACCAGCCGCAAATGTACGCTAGTATGATAATGTAAATAATATATAAAAAGAATTTTAAACCTTATCAATCATCACTAGGGAATGGTGTTTTTTGTTTTTATTTTTTAAAAACTACTAGTATTGTTCAGTATTTATAAGCCACCAAACTCCAGTGTGCTAACATTTGTAACGGACAGTGGGATAGTATAATCAGTGGGATTTGAAATATTAGTCAAATTTGAAATTTATGATGGAAGAGGTTTCTTAAAAAAATAACATTCAATTTGCAACTCTTTCTTCTTAAATTAAGTGTGACTATTTTCCGTTTTCTACCGATATACAGACGCATTCACGATTCCGATTTATATATCCCTACACACGCACACACACAACACACACACAAACACACACACACACACACACACACAGCACAGACAGACAGACAGACAGACAGACAGACAGACACACACACACACACACAAATATATATATATATATATATATATATATATATATATATATATATATACATATAACTTTGCAACACTGTTTTCTTGTATTCACCTATCACTTTCTTTCACTATATGTACTTAAACAAGAATCTTACTTGGTATTTATGCGAGTTAACTTTTAAAGATTGATAGTATCTCTATTGTTGAGCTTAATATATATATATATATATATATATATATATATATATATATATATATATTAAAACAACGCAGGTTATTCAAATACAAGAATATTTATTATTTTATATCCAAAGCTTTTCGTTGGCAAACAGTACCAACATCCTTTTGCCAACGAAAAGCTTTGGATATAAAATAATAAATATTCTTGTATTTGAATAACCTGTGTTGTTTTAAATTATTAAACAAGAAAACGTATTTTATATTTATATATATATATATATATATATATATATATATATTTATTTTAAGATCAAATAATACACATAATCACAGGAATAATTAATTCAAAGCTTTTTGTTGGTTGACATTACCAACATCCTCCGGAATTACAGGTACAATACTAAGAATGACAAAAGAACTATCTAACAAATATGAAGTTATTAGATAAAGCATTCTGATATATATATATATATATATATATATATATATATATACACACAACTTATAAATTACTTATAAGTAATAATGTAAGAAAGACATACAACCTCGCCCAATTTGTCAAAAAAAGTACTTTTAATAGCTACTGCTTGGGCATACTTCAAGTTTTTTATACTATTACAAAAGATCAAATTATCTTATTCATACTTTTGCAGTTTGAAAATCGGCTTTTCATTTTGTGGTGTGTATGAGAAACAAAGTTTAGTTAACAATCTGTTGCCATGTAAAATGGCTACCAGAGATAAAATATTAATAATATTAAGAGGATCCTGAATGTTAAATAGAGTTGTTATTAATGAAAGAAACTACTTTTTACGAGCGGGACTTGACGCGCATCTTATACATGGAAACTAGCGATTAAGTTAAAAACGTTGATTTGCAATACGTTGTACGAGTATGTCCTATCTTGCATCGTGACGAACAGAATGAAAGCACACGTCCTTGAATAGTGTAAAGCAGAAACACGATAGCATTATATCCTGCATGGTCCTGGTGATATCTTATCAGTCATTGACATTCGGAGTTTTTAATCTACTACAACGGTTAAAGTACTCCATACATCGAATTAACTATATATATATATATATATATATATATATATATATATATATATATATATATATATATATATATATATATATTAGACAATAAATAAATAATTGTTATGTTTATTCGGATTAGTGAAAGAAAACAGAAAATGAATACGTGACGTGAGCTGAATGAAGAGCTTGAAAAATAAAGAAATTGTTAGAAAAAAATAGCGCTATAAATCATAACATAATAAAAAAATAATCATACATGAAATAATTCCTATTTATAAATCATTAAATTGGAGTAGCGTAGCTACAAAATTATTTCCTTTAACAATAGTTTATGACTATCCGAACTTTGAATTTAGTAAATTTATTAAAACTTACTGAGACATAACGTTTTCGATCGCTATGTGGCGATCTTCATCAGTGTCTTCTGCTTGGAGGTGTTGGGTCAAGCGGTGACGGTTTTAAAGGTAGGTTTTCAATAGTATCAAAGAGTATGTGATTTGTATTGTGTTTGTTCGTTTAATATGTTTGTACTTTGTGTTTTGTGTGTCTGTAAATTTCATATTGTTCTAGTGTATTGTAAAAATACAATATGAAATTTACAGACACACAAAAACACAAAGTACACACATATTACGAACAAACACAATACAAATCACACATACCCTTTGATACTATCGAAAACCTACCGCCACCGCTTGACCCAACATCTCCAAGCAGAAGACACTGATGAAGATCGGCACATAAAGATCGAAAACGTTCTGTCTCAGTAAGTTTTAACAAATTTACTAAATTCAAAGTTCGGATAGTCATAAACTATTGTTTAAGTGATTAATAAGATTCACCGAACGTAATGGACTATAATATTCAAAAATTATTTCGATGGAGACTGCCCTTCCTCAAGGAATGTGGTTATATTTTTGCCTTAAAATAATTTGATAATAGTTGACCAAATGATACTGACGTCGATTGTTTCCTTTTCACAAATGTTCATCAAATATACGTTCTAAAGAAGAAACGAGGATTTTAAGCACTGAAAAACGAAAATACTCTTTAAATTTTGCAAACTATGAGTTATAACCTTAATGTAGCAATGCACACGAAACAATATACAATAAATGTATTTTTATATTACTGTATTAATATACACGTACATTACAGTAGCATATTCTTCGAAATATTCGGTTAGGATGGATTTGGGTTATAAAAAAAATATAACACTACTAACAATAACACGCAAATCGGAAAATGGTTCAATATGCAGAAAACCTACTGACGTAATAGTCAACGCCTACCCTTGGCAATTGATATTTTTGGCGACGCGCTGACCAATAGAGATGTACTTTCCTAATGGCGGTGCTGCCGTAACCCTGGTCCTGGTCCAGGACTGTGCAATCCTAAGGCAGGCGCGTATCCAAGAACCCTCGAGAACTTTGGGTTAAAAATCGACAATATATTATTAAATTAGGACTTTCTATTAAATTAGACATTTACTTAAGTTAATTCGTCTTTTATTGTCAATAAAAAATAAAATTTTAATTTTTAATTTGAAAATGTGACGCGTTCCCTCGGCATACCCTCGTAAACGTCTAAACGTTTTAACAACAGATAGCACTAGTAAAGCTTAGTCTCGAACATATGATTTTCAATACGTAATTTTGCAAGCGTAATATTCGCAGTTGACTCCGGAATTGTTCGTGTTGGAAGAATAAATACTTATATTAATAATTAAACCATTTTTATAATAATAGCTTATTATGAAATTAATAATATTCTCTAGCCATAAGTGTTATCGAAACTGGAATAATTATTTATTAAAAAGTCTAATTTGCTACGAATCTTTATCACGTTACCGATTTCTAAGGCAAGCGTAGAAAGAACTTTTTCTGTTCTATCTTTTTACATACACGCACGCGCGCGCGCACTCACACATATTATCTCTCTTTCTCTCTCTCTTTCTCTCTCTCTCTCTCTCTCTCTTTCTCTCTCTCTCTCTCTCTCTCTCTCTCTCTCTCTCTCTTTCTCTCTCTCTCTCTCTCTCTCTCTCTCTCTCTCTCTATATATATATATATATATATATATATATACATAAAATTCATCGATCTCCCCCCCCCCCAAAAGCAAGTCGCTGGATACGTGCCTGTAAGGTGTCCGCTATTCATGACTCCACTACCAGACTTCACAGCAGACACTCCAGGCTTGGCAGCACATGAATACTGTGGAGGTGTGCAGTGAGCTAATTCATGACAAGTTTTCATTCTAAATGCTTACAACTCAGGGCAGGCTATGGTCAGTTGATCCCTCCGAGGCAAGACTATCCAACCGTTTGGACGAGAGTTTCTGTAATCAATCTTGGTTATATTTTTTGGTGATAATCTTTATTACGGACTTGGAGGACTGGCATGAACGGGCTGGGGCAGCGTTTGGACGACTAGTTGGTCAGCTTTTTTCGCTGCTAGAGATATTTACGTGCCTCAAAATCCACTGGATAATAAATACCCAACCGGCGTTTATGAGAACGTTCAGTTTTCTTCATTCAGTCTGCGAGTTTCTAGAGATATTCTAGAAGGCGGACATAGAGTCAACAAGGAAAACTGCTTTAGCCATAGCAACCAGGTTTCCAAGTTCAATTGCTGCAACGTGTATGGTGGCTACCTCACCGTTGTAATTGCTAAGGTGGGCTCCAAAGGCAAGTCCTTGAAAGTATATGCAGTATTACGCGGCACCCGTTTCGCCTGTTCCAGCCATGGATGATCCATCAGTATGAATTTGGAACCATTCTGATGGAGGGTAATTTTCATTGTAGTTCAGAGGGGTGCACTTCTAAGCTCCTGATCTGAGGATGCATAATTTAGTATAAATGCATAAAACTACGTTGCTCCGTTTCCGCACAGTAGCAGAAAATACACTGCTATCTTGACATATAAAGTCTTATAAACTGGCTGTTTATAAATGGAGCATGAATTTCACTTATAAAAATGCAGCTTTTGTGTTGTAAATCTTGATGTTTTTCTATAATTACACTTTAGGTAATAACTTGGAAAAAACCACTAATTACATAATTTTTCAGCAGACGTTTTTCGCACTAGTCAGTGCATTGTTCAATGCTGTGAGTCACGGATAAGACTGTTGTGTTGTGAGTCTATGGTGTATTGCTGTGTTATTGTTCATAGAGTAGTTGTTACAATAACACACCATAGAACACCACTCCACCACAATGCACTTGAACAATGCGCTGACCTAGTGCGAAACACGTCTGTTGAAAAAATATCAGCAAGTAGTGGTTTTTTCGCTAAGTCAATGCCAAAAGTGTATGCTACATTTTTACATTCACAGAGTTTATCTTTATATTTTCAAACAACTGTCCTGAACAAATACTTTGTTGGTATAATAACTGTAATGTTTGTTGTAATGTAGGCCTACTATAACATACAGAAGTTATACGAAAAATATTGTTTCTCACAGTGTTATGTTTGTAAAGTGTGGTTATGTTTTCGACATATTTTATTATTTACCTGGAATATATTTAGAACACCATATATTTACATGATTAAAGAACAAATATAATTTATAAAATTTTTATGACAATAATTAGAAAAAAAATTTTTTACGTATTGAAAAATCATCTTATTTGCAAACTGACGGGATTAGGCCTAATATTCAGAAAACATTTCAACTTAATAAATATCCTGCTCTAAGAAATGATCCTATAATCTAAAAAATAGTTTTTTTAAAATATTTATTAGTTATACTTTTGATTTTTTTTTTATGGAGATTTATTTTGCATTTTTCTTGTCTCTCAGTTCGGTATAAATGTTTTAGTTATTTTAAACCAACTTCTCGATTAGTCCTACTTAGAATTTAAAACTTTAGCATACCTCAGATTTGGTCGAGAATTCAATAAATTGTGTTAATGTTTTTATTTACAATTATTCGTACTTGAGTTTTACAGTGGCTTAAAACATTGCTTTGTTAATTACTTTACAATTATATTTATTAAAAGTTACTATTACAAATCTATGTATGTTTATGAATCTGGGGTGATTACTATGTATGAATGAAGGAGAAATTATTTATATGCCCATTATTTAGTACGTTTTTAAAATTGTAATTTTTGAAAAAAATTTAAATTATATATGTAAAATGCAACATTTTACACAAATGTGTAAAATGAAGACAACATTGGTTCATGTTGGAAGTCGACAAACAATGAAAGTGAAAATAAAAAGCATTTTTTTATATGGCTTTTATTTCGGGTAAAGAGTTTTACGGGCTAGAAAATTGAAAAGAATTTAGTCTTTGTATACAATGTGGTATATCATAACGTATTGTTACCTTAGCCACGATAAAATTCTTTAATAATAAAAGAATCATAATAGTTTTCGCCAATTGAGTTTATCGGATATTTTCCGATCGGCCTCAGTCGCCTACTGTTATACTCGTAGGCCTATACATGTTTTATCCTATTAAACTCCGTTCGTCAGAACGCTAGGATATTGCGGTCAGTTTTCACTGCTAAAATAGAACGTAATGGGGAACATTTCATACATAAGCTTGATAATCAGCCAATATCGCGTTGTCGAGAGATAGAGCAATTCTTAGTGCTGACAGAACGCGGAAGGGAGATTTGACACACTACACAGTTCAGCATGCACAATGGGGTCTTGTTTTTTGCCCGTTGTTTTCTTTTTTTGTGGAGTTTCTTATACGAATGGTATGTTAATCTTGATGCCTACATTTAATTGTTTTTCTTAAACTGAGAAAACATTAATAAGAATGATATTTTTAATTTTTTTTTAATGAAACATATATTCTTGTTGATGACGTTATAGTTTTTAAATTGAACCTAAAATTTCTTAAAACATTTATTTTAAAGTATGTCATGCAAGTCGTTAAACTACAGTTTCAATTTGGAATATTTATTTAATTGACTTGCTTAGTTTGAAACTATTCTCAATTTCCTAGCTTAAAGTTATTAATTATTAAAAAAAAAATACTTTTCTAGTAATATATATATATATATATATATATATATATATATTGTAGTCCTTGGATGAATTTCTGTTTCTAGTTTTATATATACACAATTAAACGACCCTTTTATAAACAAGAATTTTTATTTTATTTTTCCTAATACATTGAAGCTTTTCGCTGATTGGCAGTATTAGCATTATCAAAATTTTCAAAGTAACTTATAGTTCTATGGCTACATCTGGTCCAGATAAAATAAAAATTCTTGTTTATGAAACTGTTGTTTAATTGTGTTTGTATATATATATATATATATATATATATATATATATATATATATATATAGATACACACACACACAAATATACACACACACACACTTATAGGCCTACATACAAACATATGTATTTATGTATGTATGTATGTATGTACGTATGTATGTATGTATGTACGTATGTATGTATGTATGTATGTATGTATGTACGTATGTATGTATGTATGTATGTATGTATGTATGTATATGTATATATATATATATATATATATATATATATATATATATATATATCGCAATATGTATTCTTGTAAATTAATAAAGAACTAAGTCAAAATACAAATACAAGAATTATAATTGAATTTACAATTCAAAGCTTTTCGTTGGCTAACAGTACCAACATCATCAGGTTTAATATTCCTGATGATGTTGATACTGTTAGCCAACGAAAACCTTTGAATTTTAAATTCAATTATAATTCTTGTATTTGTATTTTGACTTAGTTCTTTATATATATATATATATATATATATATATATATATATATATATATATATATATATATATATATATATATATATATATATATCAAAACAACTGAGAATATTCAAATACAAGAATTATTTATTGATTTTTAATTGAATTCATTCCTGATGATGTTGGTACTGTTTGTAAACGAAATGTTGTGAAAAATAAAAAAATATTAAATAATTCTTGTATTAGAATATCCTCAGTAGTTTTAATATAAATTGTTTGTTACAAGTATTAATTAGGCATACCAATTTTTTTTTTTAATAAGCATTGAAATATTATGATGCTAAGCAATTGCTATTGCTTGTAAATTTAAAGGATGTTAAAATTATAATATTTATTCATACCCTAACATATATTATATCTTTCAAGTTCTGAAACATGGTTGAAATTTATTTATCTATTTAGAGTTGAGTCAGTCTCAAGCCCTAAACTGAAAGAGAATATCAGTTAAAAACAGATACAAAACACTAGGTTAAATCAGAATATTTTGAGATTGATTCAGCAAATTTCTTAGTAAAATTATTTCATTTATATATTTTAAAAATGAAAACTTTCCTAAACGTAGCACTTGAGAATAGGCATAGAATATAAAATAAATTGCACATTGTCTCAAGTTAGAATAATCGGCAACTAGTTTCAGAAGAGGAAAATGGGTTTAAATGACTAGGCAACTTTTTGTAATATCTAGTAGGCAGAATATAACAATCACAACCGGAAGTCTAGTTTATTCTCATGTACTGGTAGAAGTGAACTAACTCCAATCTTAGTCAGAGCAAAGTTCACTTGAACAATCCATAGTTTCCTTTCAATAATTGAATCAGTTAATATTGATGTCCAGCTGAGGCGAGCAGAGGGATGAAGCACTGCTTCAGTAGAAGGCCACAATTATTTGTACAAACAGTAGGTAACTATTGATAATAATATGTACTGACGAACTCCTAAACATTGGCCAGAGCGAGCTAAACATAGCGTTGATCACAACCTTCGTAAACGTACGAAGCTGAACGCTTATAGTTTGGGGAGGCTGGCTTAGAGAGCAGATAGTATAGGGTGACGGGAGGCTGAATAAATAAGTGGCCGATGAACATAGCCTCTGTTAACTGAGACAATCAATTGAACCCAATGAAAGCCAAATATGAAAATGGAAACAACATATATTTATCTATTACAATAGTGCAGAGAATGTAGCTTACAGAACAACAAATAAAAACCAAACAGCTATCAGACACAGCATTAATAACAATACCAACACATACAATAACCCAGGAGTATATAAACTAAAATGTAACAACTGTAATAAGTTCTATATTGGACATACAGGCAGATCTTTTGCTGAAAGATATAAAGAACACAAAAGCGCACTGCACACTACTATTGAATCCACCTTTTCAAATCACCTCATGGACACTAAACACTCATGCAAAAGTATGGAAAATAACATAAGCATCCTCCACACATACAACAAAGGCCATAAATTAAACACACTAGAACAGTATGAAATATATAGACATAGCAACACACATAAAAATGACATCCTAAATGAACAAACACGGCACAGATCACACATACTCTTCAATCACATCACTTCTAACTTTCAAAAAATGGTACCGAGGAAGCACAACTACAGCATTCCTAGCGGCAAAAATACGAGACTGAAGAAGTCGTAAGACAAAAACATTTTCTCCAAGTGTAAGTTAACAATTTAACAATGTTTAGTTAACAAAAAGTCTGGCCGCAAGTAATAGTAAAAGTGTAATAAGTAATTAACAACCCGCTCGTCATGAACAGCAATAAGATTTCGATATTTTATTAAAAGTCTTATAGACATTCACTTTTCTCCTTGAGCTTTTGAAAATAAAAAAGAAAACACTTGGTAGATCTACTCCAGGCTTGCCAAACTTAGTTCAGAGACAGAAAGTTTACTCGGCACTTTCAATCTAGCTCATATAAAAATGTAAATGTTTAGCGGGTATAATAAAGTTAAAGAGTGTTATTTGTTGAAACTGTTTATTGTTCGGAAGATAAGAATACTAGCTGGTCAAAAAAAATAAAAACTCATTCAAGAAATACCATTAGTAAATAGAAGCTCTCTCACTTGAGTCTCATATCCATGGAATTTGAACTACCGGCAGAAGTAAAGCTAGAAGAGTTTTTTGACAGCATTGTCCATAAATTTGCAGCTAAGTGCAGAAGAATGGAGTTTTAATTTCCTTTAGTGAAGATTTCTATAAAAAGACTTTTTAAAACTTTATGTACATTTGTCAGTTTTTTCTTTAATATTTATTTATACAAATACAAGTATTCAGCTGTACTAATTTATTTATGTACTTTTTCAATTTTATCGTAGCATTTAATCTAGTTATAAATTAATAATGAATGATTTCATAAAAATCCAAATAAAAATGTCTGGTTACAACCCTGAACCTCTCTGTAATCCCCAAACCATGTTTTAAGCATTGCTTCGTTCAATGAATTTGTCAACACATTCCCCTAATGTCCAGGGAAGATATTTTTCAGTTTAATCTATTGAAATAAAATTAAATTGTGTTAATTGCAATTATTCCACATGTTTTGTCTTACATCAGCATGACTACTACATTAGGCTGAATACAATATAAGGACTCAACTCTACAATAGTAGTGTAGTTAGGGTTTGTTAAGAATGTGTGTGTGGTAAAATTTGAAACATTTCTGTATTTCATAGTGTTTTGTATAGTGAAATATGTTATTCCTATTTAAAATCTGTAAAATTTCTACAATGTGTAGGATTTTATGTTTGGAAAGTAAAAATAAGGTTATCAGTAAAGCCTAAGTGGTATGGTTTGTGTAAGTACTCAAATATGTTCTATATATCATGTGTAGAATGATCTTCTTTGCCCATATAAAAGATCAGACAAGAGCTTTAAGGTAGTTGTAGAAGATGTATGTAGAAAAAGTATTATATATAACTGTGCAGGGTAAACTGTTTATTAAATATATTGCATATGGAGTAGGCTATTTTATGATTGTATTTAATTAAGGTATTGGATAGTATATGTGGTTGAAATGATTCTAAAGTATTGTTATGTATTTTGTAAGAGTATCAAGTAGTTTTTCAGGTTTGGGGGTTTTTCAGAATTATTAAAAACAAAATTTTAAAAACACTTGTTAGAGTAAATTCAAAACTATGATATTATTCATGTGATTATTTATGATAAATACTTCTGCTTAGTATTACATATAATTTACAATTTGATAATAAATTCCAGGAATCACAGATTCAGTAAACTGTTACCACTGTGGAAGTGAGACAGACTCAGGGTGGGATTTACCATGTGAAAAGTTTAATTACCAATCATTGTTCGAAGATCCATGTTCCTATGATCAGTTTTGCTTCAAAACAGTTTCTAATACAGGTATAAAAATACACAAATCTACGAAATAACATTTGATTTGCATGATGCTAAACACATATCTTAACCAAAAAATTATTCAGTTCATGTTTACTGAAAATTTCTTTTCAACTTTTAAATCATATTATCATCGGAGAGTATACTAGAAGTAAATATCACCATACAATATGTTTTACAGTTATAGTTTTATAATAAACCCTCCCAAAAAAAATTGTTTTAAGTAAACTTGGGTTTTAGAGTCATACTGAAAAAATGAGTAACTAAATGATAGCACACATAGTTTTTTTAAAATAATATTGATAATTAATAAATTGTAAAACGCATGTAAGTGAATTATTTTACTTTTATGCCTAAGAAAAAACAGAATATAGTTTTCAAAATATGAAGATAATATATTGTATTAATATACTGAAGTTTCTAATGTTATTATGAAACTATTATACTATTAAGTAGTGAGTTTATACAGTAAATATGAAGATTCTAATATACTGTATTACAACAGGGGGAGAGGTGTTAAAATAAGATACAATTTTATTTCCAATGTTTCTACAGTTGTATATTAACATTTTTCAAACTGTAATATACTATATTAGCACTGATACAAGGGGCTATCCCTAAATTACCACGTAACATTAAAGTTGATAATTTTCAACCCCCCCCCCTCTGTAACAAACTTGTAATGTTCATATCCCCTCCATAGTTAAGTAATGTAGTCTTGTCCCCCTTTCTTTATTGAGTAAATTGTTGTGAATGCCGAATTTGTAGACCAATAAAGTACATCAAATGTGCCAATAAATATTACGGTAAAAAAATATTGAAAGGTAAAAAGAATTTTGATAAATAAATAAATTAGGAATAAGAAATGATTCTTTTTAATATGTGCCCTTACATGTACTTGAAAACAAACAGAAATTATAAAATCAAAATCAATTTTAGCTTATGCCCAAAGTCAAGACAATATTAATTTAAACATAAACTGGAAATATTGTTTGTTTTATTAAAATATAACTTAAAATGAATTTAAACGCAGAGTGATCAACCCATTTGTAACATTGTTTTAAGTCTATTCATTTTCCCAAGGAGTAGTCATGTATGCAGCAACAAACAACACTGGTGCTGCGAGCATCAGAAAAAGATATGTATACATAATAAGGATATTTTAAAAATAAAACAAACTTTGTATAATGTTTATAAATACGGTAATACCTCGACTTACGCTACCCCGTCTTACGCGATTCCCAAGCTATGGGGTTTTAAATCATACTGTCCGAGTTACTCAGAAACTGGCTTGCTCTGGAATAAAATGCCTAAAAGAACATTTATAGCACATAAAGAGAAAATATTTTCAGGTTTTAAGGCTGCAAAAGACCGATTGACAGTGATAGTTGGCGCAAATACAGCTGGTGACTGTAAGTTACATCTCTCATAGTTTATCGCTCAGAAAATCCAAAGGGATTAAAAAGTATTTCTAAAGCTATTTTGCTCGTGATTTTCGAAATCGAATTAGAAGGCTTGGGTGACAGCTTCTCTTTTTGAGGACTGGTTTGGTTATCATTTCATACCTCAAGTAGAACGTTATTGTCAGTCTAAACAAATTCCTTTTAAACTAATTGCTATTAACTGACAATGAGCCTGGTCATCCTCCTACTACTTTAACTAATTCTGACACACGTGAGTGATATTTTTTCCATGCAACTAGTTTGATACATCCGATAAATCATGGAGTCATCAAAATATTTAGAGCGTATTACACAAGAAGACCATTTGCGTATCTGTATGAAGCTATGAGATAGAACAACGAGATCTCTATTGAAGATTTTTGGAAACAATTTAATGTTATAGATGCTTTGAGAATCATTGGACAGTCTTGGAATGAAATTTCACAAAAAACTTTGAATTTTGTTTGGAAAAAGGCGACTATTTTTTTTTGCCACTGAATCTCAAGCGGAATCAGTGCCAGATTCTGATGAAATTGCTGATGTGATTGAAGAAGGTATCGGTTTTGCCAGACAACTAAATTTAGAAGTGGATAATGATGACGTTCTAGAACTGTTGGATTTACACAACCAGGAGCTGAGAGTTAAATGATGAGCTCATAGAAATACATGCGTAAACGCAAATATGGGTTCTCTAGACCCAGTGGACGTAGGACCTGAAATGACGGTTAGAAATTTGACAATATGCATTAGTTTAATTAAGTAAAGCTTACAAATTTTGGAAAACATAAACTCCAACAATGAGCGTATTTCTGCCATAAAACAAAAAAATAGCGAATTACGAGAAAATTCTGTGTGAGAGGAAAAAATCTTCAATTCATCAAATGAATTGATTTTAGTAGTCTTCTATGTCAAAATAATATTTTTTTACTCACATCTTTGCAATATGTATATATATATATATATATATATATATATATATATATATATATATATATATATATATATATATATATATATAATATAATTATTTGTTGTGTAATGTATTTAAGATTTTAATACATACACATTTTTCTTCTAAATTATCAATTTATTAGTCTTTGGTACCAATTAAACATGATTCCTATGTGATTGTATGTCAAATTATACCCTGATTTACGCGAATTCGACTTCCACGGCTTTCGTCTGGTCCCACCTATTGCGTAAGTACGAGGTATTACTGTACTACAAATTTTAAAACAATATAGTTTTGTGTTGTATTTGGTCCAGGGAACTCAGAAATCCACCAAACTCGGTCACGATACAAATTTTGTACCTCTCAAGACAGGTGATGACCGAGTGTAACCAAGTTTCGGTATACTCTGAGTTCACTGGTTCAGCATAAAAAGATGTTACCATCGAATTTAAAAAAATATTATTTTGTTAAAAACTGTTACTGATAAGTTACAACTGGTGCATTAGCTGATACACAAAGACCACAATGCATATCTGTACAGGAAGAAGCCGCTTGTTCATCATTACTGTGTACTGTGCTGATACCTTGCTCAAGGTTACGGTTCCCCAAATTGTTTTTCCAATAATGCTCATAATTATGAAGTATAATAGAGTATTTTAAATACATGTTTTTTGTACACACAATTTATTTGAGTTCATTATTAATATGAAGTACATTTTACTCACTCAAAAGTTAAAATGGGGCTGGTTTATTTATTAAATAAAAAGAGATTCAAATGTAGACAAAACTGAAATTTCAAGTTACGTAACACTACTGCAAAACGATAGATATAAACCCTCCTCTCCTAGCGGTGTTACGTAATTTAGACATGGCCCCTTTTTACTATAATAAATAGATTAATTTTGTCAGCAAATACAGTAAAAACTGTATTTATACCTGATGGCATGTTCACTTAATCAGATGTGATATGAAGAAGCAAATGCAATGTAAGTGTTTAGTGACAATGGGTGATGAAAAATAAATAAATGGCAGAACACTGCAAAAAGCAACACACATACATCAAGAACAAAATCTTTGGTAATAATTTGAGGGAATCATAAACTGAAAAAATATGCATTCATCTGATTATCAGAAAAAGCAAATGTAAGTATACATTTTTTTCACATCATGAAAAAAGTTAGTCAGTTGTCAAATAAAAATTATAGTACTTTTTTCAAGTTAAATAATGGTATTCTAAATAAAGTAACAGAATGTACATTTTAAAATGTTCATTGTCAAAGCGAGGCATCTGTAATTCTAGCGTGCAAATAAACTTTAATACTCTATTATACAGAAAATGTGTTAAGTCCCAATCCATTAGACATTTTTGCCTTTGTAATGGTTTTTTCCACAACAAAATAAAATATTAAAAATCTGAGTAATTGTTTGTTCCTTGTAAAAGTTTGTCTTTCAGAGGATTGATAAAAGTATGATACATTAGATATAAGTGACAGTGCTATATTTACAACTAATATTTTTAAGGAAAAACCGTATATATTTCAGGCCATATTGTACGAGGATGTGCTGCAAAGAGAACAGCTGCGGACAGTGAGATGCACACAACAGGATGTTACAAAACTCCAGAGTCTCTTCTTACAAACATCACCATAATGTGTTTTTGTGATACACCACTGTGTAACACTTCCTCTGTCAGTGGCTTTTCTTCAAACTGTTTTATACTTTTATACATTTTTATATATTTTTTATGTAGTTGAAGCATTAGTAACTAATATTGCATATTTTTTTATTCAAGTAAATAAAAATAGTCTACAACAACTGTTTATGTGTTTCATAAAATAGTTCAGAGTAATATATATATATATATATATATATATATATATATATACAGTAATATCCCGTACTTACACGATAGATGGGACCAGGCGATAGTCGTGTAAGTCGAATTTGCGTAATTTGGGGTATAATTTTACATACAATCAAATAGGAATCATGTTTAATTCGGACCAAAGACTAAAAAAACCAATAATTTAGAAGAAAAATGTGTATGTATTAAAATCTTATACCTAATACAACAAAAAATTATATTCATACATATTGCAAAGAAGTTAATTTGATATAGAAGGCTTCATAAAATCCAGTAAATTCGTTTGATGAATTGAAGATTAATTCTTCTCACACAGAATTTTCTCATAACTGGCTAATATTTTTTTTAATCCTTGTTTTGTAGCAGAAATTCGCTCTTCGTTGGAGTCTATGCTTCCCAAAATTTGTAAGCCTTCGGTCGAAGCTAACTAGTTGTGTTGGTGGCAAAAATATCACTTTCATGCGTTTGTCGAAATTAGAAAGTAGAAGGGGGTGGTCAGGTGCATTGTCAATTAATATCATCACTTTAAAAGGAATTTGTTTAGACCTACAATAACGTTCAACTTGAGTTAAGAAATCATGAGCAAACCAGTCCTCAATAAGGGAAGCTGTTACCCAAGCCTTCCGAATCGACTTTCAAATCACGAGCAAGCCAGCTTTAAAAATAATTTTTAATACCCTTGTATTTTCTGAGCGATAAACTATGAGAGGTTGCAACTTGCAACCACCAGCTGTATTTGCGCCAACCATCACTGTCGATCGGTCTTTGGCGGCCTTAAAACCTGGAATTGTTTTCTGTTCACACGCTATAAAAGTTCTTTTAGGCATTTTCTTCCAGAAGAGGTGAGTTTCATTCACATTGAATACGGTTTGGCTGTTTTAGCCACCTTCTTCTATTATACCTTTAAATTTTTCTGGAAACAGGGGGAGCAACCTCTTTATCAGCACTTGCTGCCTCTCCACTTTCTGCAATACTGTGCCAGTTACAACAACTTTTAAATCGACTGAACCAACCATGCTAGCTTTAAACATTTCATCCGTAGCTACCTCTCCAGGGTCTTCTTCTTTTAATCTGTCAAAAATCAGTTTATCTTCAGAATAAATCGTGTTCTGGTTAACAGGACAATTTTTCACTGTTACTTTATAATTACACCATAATTATAACATTGTTTCCATCTCAGCAATAATTCCATGACATTTACGAATGATGGTTGAATTTAAAAATTGGGCATTCTTTACAGCTTCGAGAATTTTCTCTTTATTTTTTTATAATCGTTTTGACTGTCGATTCCTGTAGATCAAACGTCTTTGATAATTCACAAATTTTTATTTTTGCATCGAAGTCTCTGATAATGTCAAGCTTACATTCCAAAGATAATGTTTTTCTTTTCTTGTTTAATGCATAAGAATCACTCCTACTTCTTTTTGTTGACATAGTAAAGTTTATCAAGTGTCTAAAAGAATATGATTGAAATACAATTAAATTTTTCTGGTTTATTTTTTTTTCTTCTGATAGTTTTAGGGTCGAATTGTGACTCATCTGAAACCCATCCATGACTTACCGGCTGGAAACCGCTGTTCTAAACCAATACGAAAACCTAGTTTTATAATTTTTTACTAGGCTGGTGGTTGGGTAGTTCTATATCTTACTGAGTAAAGAACAATTTTTTTTAGAACAAAATTTATGTATTTTCTGAGGAAACTCTATATTTCAATAATGATTTTAAACAATGTCACTGAATAGGCATCAAACAGGGCGAGAGAGAGATGTATTCCTTAGGTATGGAAAAATATGGTATGTATTTTCCGCTCTTCAACTGTTGATGGGTTCACCTTGGCAATGCTACATGAGATTCTAGCGAAACGATGAAACTGTTATATATATATATATATATATATATATATATATATATATATATATATATATATATATATATATATATATATATTTATATATATACACACACACACGGGTATATATATATATATATAGTATAACTTTGCAACACTGTTTTCTTGTATTCACTTTTCACTTACACTTTAATTTACTTAAACAAGAATTACTTGGTATATTGCAAGTTAACTCTCGAGAACTACTAATTACGTGTCCTCATTTTCAAACTTATTCTGATACTAGTGGCTTTTTGTAGTTGCCAGGTGTGTTGTTCATTGTCACCTGGTATACCAGTACTGTTCTTTTTTCGGTTTCATTGCACTGTGGGAAAGTTTTGGTTTGTGTTGGATTTAATTTTAAATTAATGGATCTATAAGATTAAATTATTCATAATTTTTTAATTTTATTTGTATTTGTTTATTATTCTTTTTGTTAATCACTTAAACAATAGTTTATGACTATCCGTACTTTAAATTTTGTAAATTTGTTAAAACTTACTGAGACAGAACGTTTTCGATCGCCACCAACTCAGCATTTTACAATCACATATAAGAAACAAGAAACAAAAACACAGACATTTACCATAACCTAGAAATCCTACACATCAACAAAAAAGGACCACATCTCAACACACTAGAACAATATGAAATTTACAGACACACAAAACACTAAGTACAAACATATTAAACAAACAAACACAATACAAATCACACATACTCTTTGATACTATTGAAAACATGCCTTTAAAACTGTCACCGCTTGACCCGACATCTCCAAGCAGAGGACATTGATGAAAATGCCCATATAGCGATCGAGACGTTCTGTCTCAGTAAGTTTTAACAAATTTACAAAATTTAAAGTTCGGATAGTCATAAACTATTGTTTAAGTGATTAATTAAGATTCACCGAACGTAATGGACACCAAATTCAAGAATTATTTTTGTGTTTATAAATTTGTAGTTGTACTCAGATTGTAATTTTTAAGTCTTTTTTCCTTTTTTTTATTATATGTATATTTTCTAATGTAAGTAATGTATGGTTTTTGTCATTACATGTGTTTCTAAGTTTGAATTGTGTTTGGTTTTATTTATGCTTTAAGATGCTCTTTATATCTGTCTTTTAATTTCTATTTTGTTTGACCGATGTATAATTTGTTACAGTCTGGGTATTCGATTTTATAGATTCTGTAATTAAGAGTGGAATATATTTTTCTGATTGTTTTATTTTATTGATTACGCTCTCTGTCTTTTTGTATGTTACATTAATATTGTTATTTTTTATTATTTTAGTTATTCCTTTTATGTTTATTATATGTTATTTTGGTTTATTATTATGACATTGCTTTATTTTGGGAGATTTATAAATTATATCGTTTGATATGACAAACATGTATTCTAATATACTAATAAACGAAACCATCCAAATAATAAAAAATAAATTAAGTAACCATAAAACCAACCCAATATCAATACATAATATTATCCTAAAAGAAATCAACAACATACACCTTAACATGGAAGAAGAAATAAACAATAAAACAAGCTATATAATCCTAATAATAACAAGAAATACAAATAACAATGAATACTCAATTTTTAGGAAACCTTCATTAACATAATACCAAACTACTCTAACCATCCCCCACAACATAAAATGGCTGCTTACAATTCACTCTTATACAGAATGCTAAAGCCCTACTAAAAAATGAAGAAAAAGAAAAGCAAATATTATATCTAACAGCCCAAAAAATATAAATATAATAAAAAAAACAATAGATTAATTAGAATTTAAAATATTACCTAAATTAAAACAACCTGCAGATGAACCATGAACAACAAAAAAATGGGCCATATTCACGTACATAGGATACAACATTAAAGGAATAACTAAATATTAAAAAATAACATAACATACAAAAATACAGGAAGCATAATCAATAAAATAAACCAACTGGAAAAAATATGCTTAACTTAATAATGGAATTTATAAACTCGAATGCCCAGACTGTAACAAATTATACATTTGCCAAAAAAATTAAATGGTAGATATAAAGAGCACTTTAAATCAAACATCAAACCAAACACTTACAATTCAAACTTAGCAACAAACGCCTTCAAAAGAAATATACATTCTCCACATTATAAAACATACATCTAATAAAAAAAGTACAAAAATGCCTAAAAATGACAATCTGGGAACAACTACAAATTTATAAACACAAAATTAATATAATAAACGAACAAATAAAAAATGATAACTTATTCAACTTAATACACAAAATTAACCCCAAGACAAACAAAATGTATCCACAGTGCAGTGAAACCGAAAATAAAACAGTACTGGTATATCAGGTGACAATGGAAATCTCACACACCTAGGAACTACAAGAAGCCAATAGTATCAGAATAAGCTCGAAAATGAGAACACTTATTAATATTCTTGAATTTTGTAGTCCATTACGTTCGGTGAATCTTATTAATCACTTTATCTATTAATCACAAAGTGATTAACATATTAATAGTTCTCAAAAATCGACTCACAATATACCAAGTAAGATTCTTGTTTAAGTACATATAAGTGCAAGTGGTATATATAATTACAGAGAGAGAGAGAGAGAGAGAGAGATGTAGTCCTTAAGGGGTGGAGAAATATCATAGGACAACTGTTGTTTGCGCTTCAACTGTTGTGTTCACCCCATTTAATGCTTGATGATGTCCTGGTGAACAACCCTCGAGATCAGAACTGCGTTTTATGCACAATAAAATGAACGGATATACTCCAAATATTAACTATTCATGAGGGTATCACTACACACGAACAATAATACAAGGTTATTAAAAATACAGGAAATATTTATGATTACAAACAAAATATTCTTAGCTCGTGTTCGTCAACTACATAACTAAACCTATATTGATTAAATATAGGTTAGCTTAGTCTTGTACGTATGAATTGGTTGTTCTTGATGATACTGGCACTGAAACTAAAAGTATCATGCTACTGACACTGGTAGTTGACAAAAAGGTTGTATATTTTGTTTGTAATAATAAATAAATTTGTGTATTTATAAAGATCTTACAACAGAAAAATATTTTGATATGATTCATGGATAAATTCTGAGAATATCATGAATATTTTTATAAAGCAATCTAATATTAGCCAATAATCAGAAATGAAACGAATTTTTATCAATTTCGATGACTTACCTTTCTCCCTCTCAATTGCTGTCAAATGTTTATCTGTCTATAGATCCCTCTATGTATATGTATGATATAGATACCTATATTAATTTATTGACATTTTTCTGTCATATAATAACTTGCAGATTTATTACATTATAAGATTATAGATATTTATAATAAACAAATTACTTACAACATTATCAATATTTGTTAACATTTTATCTTCCATGTTTAGACCGCCTTTATTTTAATTTCACGTTTACTATTATTTACAACATTATTTTTTATGGTAAAAATTCATAATTTGATTTATTTTTCTTTCTCTATTTGTATCATATATATATATTTTTTTTTTGTTCTCTGGTGCATGTATACAGCTTTTCAAACTTTAATGTTTGAAACATAACTTACCCTTTAATGTTTCTGTTATGTTATTTTTTAGATAATTGAATTACTTTGTGAATAATTTGTTTCTCTTTGTGTAAGTAGAGTACAAAAAAATATGTAAAATCCTCCTGCACATAATAACAATATTACAATATAACAGCAGCTTTTTCTTTGTGAGAAACGTCTATTTTTGAACCACTATTATCCAACTCTCAAGTTGGACTATAAGTATGATATAGGCATAAATGATCTCTATTCAGGCTCTGTGTAGTAATAAAAATTTATGTCAGATGTTATAGAAGTAAATGTAAGTGTAAATTGTTAAAATGATTAGACATTGTATTATTTCATTTTTAATTAAATAATGTATGAGTATTATAATTATCCACATGTATGTTACTCATATTATAATTAGTTATTTAGATATCAGATTTTTAATTTTACCCATTATATTAATATTTATGTCTAACAATGTTTTATTATAACCTGTATTACATTTTGATGTAAATTAAATTTTTTCTATTGTTTTTCGTAATAAGATTATGATTTAATCTCTATCCCTTCCTCGGCTTTAACTCATTCTCCTACAAGCTTATTTTGAACTTACCCTATGCAATTTTTGATTCTTTAATTGCAGAGGGTAAGAACCATAAAACTGAGGGTAGAAATGTCAGCTTGCACAAAGTTATACACATATATCAGTATAAACATTATAGTAAAACACTACTCTACATAATATATGAGGTAATAGGTCATATATATATATATATATATATATATATATATATATATATATATATATATATATATATATATATAAATATATATATATATAGGTTAGTTTTGGTTGGTAAAGATTATTTAGATTTTTTGGACTAGGAGACTGACAGACTTACCAAGGTAAGTCTGTCAGTCTCCTAGTCCAAAAAATCTATATATATATATATATATTCTTGATATTTTATGTTATCCATTGTTTTTCCAAGGTGCCTCATCACTCAAGGTAAAATTATTGCACTTAATGGTGGATAAAATTACTTACAATAGTAATATATTAACTTCATATATATATATATATATATATATATATATATATATATATATATATATATATATATATATATATATATATATCAGTTAGTTATTTACTAATAACTTGATATATAGTTATTTTTGTTAATTGTAAACAATTGTTCGACCTCAAACTGTAATTAATTTTTACCTACGCAAAAGTATCATAACGGAACACACAACAAAATATATATGACGTCAACAAGTACCAACATTACGGACCGAATAACAGCATCAGAGAAATAGAGAAAAATAATTCAGTGTTTTGACAATGGTCAAGTGACCGAAAGGTGCCTTATCACACAAGGTAAAAATGAATTGCACTTAGTGGTGGAAAATTGTTTACAATTAACAATAACTATATAAAGCCAGTGCAATGGAAAAACAATGGACAATGTGAAATATCACATATGGAAAAATGTGGTGAATGGTTATTATCTGGAGTACATCCGTTCATTTTGCAGTGCATAAAATCGTAGTTCCGACGTTTTGGTGGAATCTCTACTAGCATTGATGAGGTGAACCCAATAACAGTTGATTTCGCTCTTCAACTGTTGTTTGGTTCACCTCGTCAATGTTAAATGAGATTCTAGTGAAACGTTGGCTGCTCTTTTATCCAGAATGGACGGATGTACTCCGGATAATACTTATTCATTAAATATATTTGCAAGTTGACTTTCAAGAATTATTAATGTGTTTCCATTTTTAAGCTTATTTTAAGAGTAGCGACTTCTTGTAGTTTGGCAGGTGTGTGAGAATTCCATTATCATGTGGTATAATGGTACTGTTCTATTTTTGGTTTCACTGTACTGTGAGTTAGTCTTGAGGTTAATGTTGTCTATTAAGTTAAATATTTTTTAATTTGATTTGTTTGTTTGCTATATTATTTTTGTGTTTATAAATTTACAGTTGTTCCCAGATTATTTGTACGCCCTTTTGTACTTTTTGTTTATTAGATGTATGTTTTCTAATTTGGGAAATCAAATTGGAAGCTTTTACCTCCAAGCAATGTTTTATCTCAGGAATATGTTTCACCAGGAACATGACTGGAAAATGTGAGCATTATTACAGTATTGTATTTGGTCAAAATTTCACAACAAGCAGTGAAGTGAGAGCAGTACATCATCATTGCCCATGAATTGTTTTGTATAAATGTGGAAGTTTTTACATATTGTTTCCATGCAAATGGTGTTGAACTTGTAAGTATATTTACAATGCCTCCAGATATTTCAATTACATAATCTTGGCCACATTATACCTTTTTGTCCCTATTGTAATCCTACTTACATTCACAATGCTTCCAGATTTTTCAGTTATATTGATCACTGGTAATGTGACCTTGTAGGAAGAACTCATGGTGTTCTATGCCACTGAAATTAATGAATACAGTTACCATGATTTTTGAATGCACAATTTTGATTACTCTTATCAAACTATAGTTTCTACTACATAAATATATGTTCCAATACTAGTTGATATATTTCAGTAAAACTGTGTTGCTATTGATTTTTATCTGGTGCTCCAGAGTAAATTCCATTTTCAATGCTTATGTTTGAAATTAAACAATTTTGAAACAAGTCTTTCTGCCACACATTTCTACCCAACACGCACAAAATTTATGGCGTTATCAAAATGATATGCCTATATCATCAGCAAATTCTCTGATTATAATTTAGTGATTGTTCATAATGACTTCTCAAAATTTTATTTTTGTTTTCTTCGGTGTTTGTTGTATCCAAAGTATTTTCCATCTTCATTGTTTTTTCAGTATTCTCGAAAACTCTTATATCATTCATAAACCTTTTTTAGATACAGCAGACTGACTGTCATGAATTTATTGCTTTCAAAATTTCTAAAACCTTATTGTACTTTATTCCATTCATATAGTAAAGTTTAGTACAAATTCTATGATCCAATTTGTACACAATGATACTTTTAACCTTCTGTTGCGAAGAAAAAGTAACACGGTTATACACATGGCAGGGATTCCCTCACTCTAATTTGTTTGAATTATTTTGCTATAACAATAAACATATTAATTATTTTTACAATCTTTGGAGCCTGAACTACCATTTTGTACAAAAGATTCTTTTGTTTATTAATAGTTAATGTTAAATAAATTATTTATCTAAATGTCTCAAATCCCACTGACAAACCTTAGGGCCCACAGAACTCCTATTTTTTTTTTTTACAGGAATGTATCTCCGTGTAATCCAAGTTTTCTTCAATTTGAGGGAGTCTCGGTCCCATCTACCTCGAGTTAGCAAAACTCTATTGCACTTATACCAGAAAAAAAATTTTCAAGAAGTTTTACCATTTGCAATGAGTTTTTATAACCTTATTTGAACGCATTACTTGTTTAAAATAACATATTTTGACTTCCAAAACGTTAGACCAAGAATATTTAAAGATTTTTTTTTTAATGTGACTTAAATGTTTGATGTTATTTTTATTATTCAACCACTTTGAAAATAAAAAACTACAAAGTCTTGCTTCCGAGGGAATACCCAAAAATTATATGAGAAAATCTGGCAATAGTGCATTTGTAACTCCGAAGGTCCTACATACAGGGTCTATATAAAAAATATTAGGAAATGTTTTGGAAAATAGAATTATTATAAATTTTGTTATAAGACTTATATTGTTCAAAGAGCATCCCTTAAGCGCTGTCACTTTTGATAGCGGCTTTTCAGTGACTCTCAAAGACACTCAACAGATTCCAGATCCTTAAAGGTGTACACAAAAGGCTTCTTTAATGGCACTTGGGGTTTCATAGTGGTGTTCTATGAGGAAGAATTTCATTTTTGGGAGTAAATAATCTGCTAGTGCAAAGTTGGGACTATATGATGGAGGGAGATCATGTATTTACTATATTGTGGATCAAGCGTGGGTGGGTGCATTGTCACAATGCAATATCCAATTTACAGCAATGGCTGGCCTCCTCTGGTTGACACTTCTCTTAACTCTTTTCGCATTTCTAGATAAATAGCACCATTTACTGTGTTCCCTTCATGTACAAATCTTAGTGAAACATTCTTTAGCACGCCTTTCCTAGGGGCTGCAAGACCTTGTAATGTCGCAAAGGATCCAAATTAGTGGGGGATAAGCACCAACCTGTTGGAGAGGCTTGGTCCAGGCAAGGAAATGAATGGGGCAGAGGTGTGTAAAAAACTTCCAAGAAAGTGAGCATATCTAAGCAACCATTAAAGAGCCTCCCCAAGCACTTCAAGGGTTTTTAACTTTCTGGCTACCACTCAATATAGTCTACATTGCATGGATGAACAAGAAGTATCCTTTTTACACTCCAGGTTAAAAGATGTCATGCGACCATCCCAATGTAGATTCATAACCCTTAGGATAAAACAAAAACATTTACAAGAGCCTATAGGGCAGAACTAACCGAGTAAACATTGCACAAAAGAGGTTTAGTAGTACGTGGTACCCTTGAATATTTGAGTTGCTCTAATCGTCATATGCAAGGTTCCATAGCTGTGGACTTTTTTTTTCTCACCTGCTCATGGATATCAACATAACAGATGACAACTATCAGGCCTCAATACCTACTGGATGACATCATTCCAAGGGACTATATGTGAGAAAAGCATTTGATGAGATCTGGAAGGTCCTGCTTCAAGAGGTACTTAAGGTAGCAGGGGAAAAGTACTAAACTTTCAGAGATATAAATATGTAACACGAGAAACTCAAAATTTTTATAAGAAACGAAAAATAATATTATTATCAACTGTATTGTTGTGGATATTAGAGTGTTACAACTATATTACATATTGTCGAGCAGCACACTTGTATCCATGTACTTCTTGTTAGATTGATCCCACATCGGAGGTCTTTCTTGAATCGAACTAATTAATATTTTTATATCATTACTCACTATAATAGCATTTTTGAATTAAGAAAATATAAAGAACAATAAAAAAGAAACAATAAATTGCTTAATGTATGTGAGATAGTAAAGTGCTCTATCCCTATGAGGTCCTTCCGAGATCCTACAATAATAATAATAATAATAATCCTTTAGCATCATTCTCCTATTTGACAAAAACATTTTCTTGGTAATCTTTGAAGAGTTTTTGCTACTTAAAAACTGCCGTTTGAGACATCATTTTATCCTTGAATGCTTAGCAACATGCCCAGTCTCTCCGTACCCTATTTGCCTAGTTAAACACAAAATTTCATAGCATATTATTAATCATGTTCACACTGGCAGATTGTTTATCAACTGCATTTATTTAAACAATGCATAGCATATTAATCAATAGTTTGGTACATTTTCATTTGTATTAAGTCACTCAACAAGGTTCTGTTAAAAGATAATCTAGTCTAAAAGAATGCTCGCTGGCAATTGACAGTTGTTGAAGATCAAACCTTCTGCTATCAAACCAACATGGTGCAAGCACACTAAAATGTACAGTTGTGTCAGAAGAAAATTGTTTCTGATGCTTTCTATACAGACTTGTAGATATCTTGAAGCTATTTTAAATTCTCCATAGACACCAGGAAGTATAATCAAAATAAACTATTTCATAACTTATAATCTAGTATAAACTTCAGAGGAATATTCAAATTATGTAAGTGGGTTTTGAATATGTATGGACTAAGAATTTTTTTGTTTTGAAAACCAGCACCTCTTGCATTTTCAAATACTGGTAAACAAATATTTAAGTTCTGGGTGGGGGGGAGTAGTTTGGTTATAAATAAGGGAACTGTGTAGAGTTAGCTAGTATATGTATTGTCATGTCTCTGAGGATGGTTACTTTGTTACCAAAATGAACATAAGACTAGAATAAAAATATTTATGGTTAGAGAATGTATGTATTATTTATTAATAACAAACCGCAGAGAATTATTCCAAGTAATTAGTGGCCAAATGACATTCTTACTCACTTGAGATTGTACCGTAATTGTCGTGTAATTCTTTAGAGAATTTTTTTATTTAACTTTTAGGGTAAATGGTCAACAGTTTAAACATTCTCCTTTTCATCCAAAAAACCTTTTACCACCATTTGGAAATCCATTCTCTAAATATATGAATAAAAAAACCACAAATAATATAAAACTACTTATTTCTAATAGAAGTAATTGAAAAAAAATCAAAAACTTTTAATTTTGAAGAATAACAATTTAGATATTTTGAGGAAACTAAAGCCTGAAGACTGTTTAAAAGTCTTATTATTGCATGCAATGGTAATAAATAACCAGACAGAATAACTAATAATGCTCCTGGTAGTGTTACTGCATGATGAGAAAAAAAGATTTACATCTTGGAAGTGGTTCAAATGAACAAATTTGAAGATGTAAAAGTGGAAGTATCTACGCTGTTCAGAACCGTTCCACTTTAGCACTCTAGCTCCAAAAAGTACTTTAAAAAATTGTAAGTTTTAGTTAACAGACACTAAAGTTATTTTCATTGAACATAACAAAAAAAATTAATAACTGAGCTTAAAAACAGAAAAGTGAGCACATACCAGCTGAAAGTGATTAAATATTGATTCATGCTTAAAGTAGTGTCTGTGGGGATATCAAAATTATAGAAGAAACATATTCCTTGATTTCATAAGTGTTATTTTATTTACAATTTGATAGTTTATGATACAGATGATTAACTTTCAATCAAGAAATTATACAGTTACTTATGATTTTATAAAATCGATTAAAAATAATGAAAGCACAATTTTTAGTCCTGGATGGGGTGCATCAGGAATCTATAAGATTTGGGTCTACTCCTTCTTGTTGCATTTTCAATTTTACTGCTTGCACAGGAACTCCAAAATGTATCATCTTTAGATACCGCTCAATTAATGGATTTTCATTTTCTGGCTGCTGTTCAGAATGCTCTTCATTTCCTGCAGGCACTGAACTGTCATTTTCTATATCAGGTAACTTGAACAAAAAGAAATTAATTAAATTTGTGATAATCTGTTTTCAGTACTAATAAGTTTCACAATTTCTTGTTTCATTAGCCAAGGGTAACTAGTGACACTACTACTTACTGTACCAATGTTATGCTCCAACACTGATCACATCACTGATTGACAGTGTAAAAATGTGACAATAGTTCAGTAGGTACCGTGAATAGTGTTGTATGAAGATCTAATACATATTCCGCCAATGAAAAATAAAAATACAAAGAGTCAGGAAAATACAAACATCCAATGTTAGTTTCAAGAATTAGTAATGCTACATTATATACTATTTGATGACTCTTGCATAGACAACAGTAAGTTTTCCTCTTAATCTTGTACATGTAAAACTTCATTTTAAGAGCTGCTAAACTACATAAAAGTTATACAAGGTCTTCCAAATATGCAAACTGAAAAAAATTGTATTTATGATGTGATCTATTACTTCATCCACTAGCTGGTATAAAGCCTGGAGCCAATGAGCCGACTGTGTATGTTTCAATGTTGATTTTTGTCTACTGCACCATTTGTTTACTTTTGTTCTGCTTGTCTTTACTGTTTGTCGAAATGGAGTTTGATGAAATAATTAACTAACACTTTAACCTTAAATTTTTGATGAAGCTTAAAAGGCTGTCAAAATAATTATATATGATGAGAAATATTTACAGTGATAATGTACTAAATAAAACATCCATTTTTAAATGAATTAGGTGTTTTACAGATGGCCAAGAAGATGCCAGCAATGATCGGGCTGTAATATTTTTTTAAAATAGATTTAACATTTATTTTTTTCAACACTATTTGTTAAATTGTTTACTTTTATGTGTTTTAATTAATCACTCAATTATCCATCTTAGCTAGGACAGGAGAAACTTTCTGTTCTATGGTTCAACTTTCTAAGCAAGTAAATAAATATAGCAGTCCCTCTCTACAATCCAACAGATATGGGACCAAACCACTGCTTGATTATTGGCAATGTTCCCTATACCAGTGGTGAGTCCTGAAACAATACTGATGAACTGAAATATAAAAATAGTGTTTTCACTTACCATTACTTTAATATAAGTATTTACAATGTTTGAAGTTCATTAAAGGTGATATAAAACGTCATGTAATTATGTGTAGAAAGTGTTACATCAACTCCTCGTGGCCGGTATATTCACAAACACAACATCACTTCTGGTACAATAAACCAATTTTTCTAAGTATTATTGTTTCTAAAGTAATACATTTTAGTACACTGGAAATACTGAAAATATGTCAAAAAAAAAGTTCACATTATTTAATAGATAAACAAGAGTATATGTAATACTGCTTAAATGTTTTGAAAGGTGAGGTCAAACTGAGCAGTATAAACATTTGTATGATGGCAAATAGTTCCGTAAATGTCAAACTGCATAAACAAACAAATCAATCGATTTATCACCAGCAGCAGCCACTATAACTGAAACCTAGTAGGTAAATAAACATTTATTAGCTGTAGCAAAAAAAGACTGATGCTTGAACCGATGATTTCTAAGCACTGTACTTTATTAGTTACTATGCACCATTACTATTGCACATATCAAACATATCATTTCTTCACGTGGTTGCCCAGAAGGTTTTTCTTGGTTACTCCTACATTAGGTATAATAAAATCTATGTAATTAAACAAGAAAAACAAGTCAGTATTTTGGAACCAGTACACTTACATATGGCAGGTTGGGGTTAACAAGACGTCTTTGGAAACTACCAGAATACTGAGGGGACGTAAATAGTGCAGTGTCATATAATAGAGGTACTGCTATACAATCAACCAAGAAAACATTTGGTTTAGGTTATGATAAGAAGTTTGTAAGTTTTTCTAAATTTTCAAGATTTATTTAACTTTTATACTATATGTGGTAAGTGATAAGACATTATGACACACATAGATTGTAAATAAATTCACACATAATTTAATTATAAATAAATAATCTTTGACATTGTGCATGTATAAACCCGATGTCCTGTCAGTAATACAACTATCTTACTTATCCAACATCTTTATGTTTGAAAGGTTGATAAACGTAATATAAAATTGAAACTTTTAAGTTATTAAGTACACTTATAAACAATTTTTAATATTTATTCTATACACACAGTGCTAAGAGTAAGGACATTTTTTTTGAGACACACACACACACACACTAGTGATTCGACAATGGTCAAGTGAGCGAAAGGTACCTCATCATAAGGTAAAAATTAATTGCACCTAATGGCGAATAATTGTTTATAATAATAACATACAAAGTCAATGCAACAGAACAATAATGGAAAATGTTAAATAAAACACACACTCACACGTATATATTTAACTTTGCAACACTGTTTACTTGTATTCATTCATTACTTATCCTATAATGTACTTCAAGAATCTTACTTGGTATATACATGAGTTTACTTTCGAGGACTTTAATTACAAGGATCTTATTTTCGAGCATCAACTGAGACTCGCATATATACCAAGTAAGATCTTGTGTAAGTGATATACAATATATATATATATATATATATATATATATATATATATATATATATATATATATATATTCTTGATATTTAACATTATCCATTGTTTTTCCGTTGCACTGACTTTATGAAGTTAATATATTACTATGTGAGTAATTTTATCCACCATTAAGTGCAATAATTTTACCTTGAGTGATGAGGCAAGGTAACACAAACCACATAACAAATTCAGAAAAACATAACCTATCAGGAATTTACAAAATCACATGCAACAACTGTAACGCTTTTTACATAGGAAAAACAACCAGAACATTTAAAATAAGAGAAGAACATTATAGAGCATTCAAAAACAAAAATTCTAAAGTATCAAATGTTGCAGCACACCTAATATCCCATAAACACGAAATAACAAATTACGAAAATAACCTAACCATACTGGAAATAAATAACAACCCAATAGAACTAAACTAACTAGAAAAATACCACATTTATAAAAACATACACAACAACTTAATGAATCTACAAACAACATATACAGAAGACATACTATACAGAAATATCATACACACAGATCAAGAAAAAGTGCGTGTAACGTCAACAAACACCGGCTTCACGGACCGAGCATCCACAGCAGAGAAAAATCAGTGATTCGACAATGGTCAACGACCGAAAGGTGCCTCATCACTCAAGGTAAAATTATTGCACTTAATGGTGGATAAAATTACTCACATAGTAATATATTAACTTCATATATATATATATATATATATATATGAAGTTGATATATTACTATTGTAAATACTTTTATCCACCACTAAGTGCAATAATTTTACCTTGTGTGATGAGGCACCTTTTGGTCACTTGACCATTGTCGAATCACTGATTAATTTTCTGGTGTCGATTTTCGGTCCGTGATGTTGGTATTTGTTGACGTTACACGCATTTTCTCTTGATTTACGTGTATGATATTTTTATATAGTATGTCTTCTGTATATGTAGTCTGTAGGTTCATTAAATTGTTGTGTGTTATTTTTTTTAAAATTTTTTTTTTATAATTTTTTAAAATTATTGCACTTAGTGGTGGATAAAAGTATTTAAAATAGTAATATATCAACTTCATAAAGTCAGTGCAACGGAAAAATAATGGACAACGAAAAATATCAAGATATATATATATATATATATTTATTTATATTTTATTTTTTGCTCGCCATAAAGATTAACACTTGAAGAAGAAATTAATCTTATCACTTTTAAAAGATTGAGAAACTTATATTTTCATGATATAGGCCTACTACATTTTTCAATAATTTTACCTGTGAAATAGATGGTTCTTTTTTATCTTTGGCTTCTAATATTGGCTTGTCTAATTCATCTGGATTTGCCGGTTTTGGTTCAACTTGTACTTCTACTTCTTCTAATCCAGGAATTGAGCTCAACTAAAACACAACATTGTCAAGATTTCTACAATGTATACATTTCATATTCAGAAAAATAATATCAAGATATTAGAAATATTTCAAACAACTTTTGTAAATTTTAAAACAAGATATATTTATACATAATTATGGAAAACTACTATTATACAACGAGGTCTGGGAGATAACTTAATTTGATTTAGCCCCTCTAAATAGTTGTTAGCAAGGTCCTTTAAATATGTAAAAACTGAAAAAAGTTGTAGAATATTAGACATGAAACATGACAGTCAATGGACAATCATTACACAAAGAGAAAACCAGGGAAGTTTCTGAAGATACCCAAGAAGGATATAAGTGTGTTGGTACGCATTTGGAATTTAAAAATCCAGACTTTTAGTAATAATGATAAAAGAATTACATTGTATTTTTAAAAGTTGCAAGTAGTTTAAAATGTTTTAAGGAAGATGGCCAAAAATAACTTACTTTCCCTAACACCAGCATAATTTATGAATACAAAAATCTCAAATAGTTACTTTATGACATGACTTTTCATACTGCCATTCCTCTTAAGTTTCCAATATTTACATTCCTCTAATAATTTACTAAAAACTAACTAGATTCATTTTCACAATTCTGATCTTGATAAGACTAATAACAAATTATACTAGTCATCAGAATAGCAGTTTGTTGTCTAAAATTACAGGCTTTATCTATTTCAGTAAAAAAAAAAACAGATAAACCGTTAATTCAGAATGTTACGTGTCCTTTTTGTAACTTACATCAACTGTTGAAAATCTTGCTTAAGGGAGGGAATCCATGTTACCATTCAATTAAAAATCTGGTCTTCTCTATTTTTGTCTAAGAATCTGGAAATTAAAATGTTCTAGATAGAAATTCTACAAAAGATGGTCTCTTACTTTAAAGCAGAAAGATACACTTTTCTCTAAGGTAAATATACTTGTCTTAAGAAAGATGAAAATGTAGAATCGATTAGACGTCACAATAATTAAGTACATTAATATATTCTATTCCCTAAGCAATATTAGAGTATTAGAACAAGAAGTTTGTACTTGAATTATTAGGTTGGTATTTCATGTTACACGAATGTAACATTTTAAAAACAGAAGAGAAAAATAAATCTATAGGAAATTAGCCTCTAGAAAGGTCTGGAACTATGTGGGGGAATAAAATTTACAAATATTTTGCTGAATTTGATTTTATAGACCTTAACTAGTCAGTTTAAACAACAATTAAGATAGCTAATTAAGCTTACACATGAACATAAAAAAACTCTTGTACATAACACTGAATTTGCAAAACCTTTAAGTCTTGGAATTAGATTTTTACTTTGTTATCTGATCAAGCAAAAGAGTTCACTAACAAGTTGAATCCGGCAGGGTAGCATCACACATGGCCCAGGCAAAGACAGTTACTCAACAGTTTAATCAAGCTGTTTCCTGGTATTGCCAATAATAACTTCATAGAAATTTTCCGATATGGTTCATTTTGAGCAGTCTGGATACAGCTTTGACATAGTGAAGTCTATTTCCAAGAATTGTTGCCACAAGTTGACAAATAGCATCTTAAACAGGACAAAACCGTACTGGTCTTTGTCAGTTAGTTAAAGTTTTTTTCAAAAAAAATATGTCCTAAAATTGAAAGTTAATATTCACTAATTAATTCTGTAATCAATATTCCTAAATCCATATGGAAAACCATATTTATAAATAACATAAACATTGTTCATTCTATCCAAAGTTACATTTGACCCAATCGTTATTTCACATTTCACAAAAATGTATTTATGTGTCACAAAATCTTGTTTTTTATTTATTACCACAACCAAAATGTAATCAACCTCTCTAGTTTAAAAAAAATCAGTGTTTTTGATACCTACCTAAATTCCAACATGTGTTTTATGGGTACTACATTTTCAAAATAAAATGAAATAAATAGTAAACAAGCACCATTTTAGAATGTTTCACGATTATAATCATTTTAAAGAAAATAATAATTAATAATAAGCATATACACAATTAAGAGTTCTGGTGCAACTTTCCTTTCAGTGAGTGAACTTAAAACTAGTTGTCACTTCCTATGCGGCAAAGACTCCATTTTCAGTCGAGATGGTGATTGGCGCAATGAAATTAACCCTCAAAGCTCTTTATTTTCAACACGATGAAACAACAGTTTCATATTAGGTTTTCATTAATGTGTCATTGTCTGAAATCGTTACACTGCATTTTCACATTATTTAAATACAATTACATTTATCTCAGATATATCTCCATAGTGATAGTTAAAAATCCTCCTAAAGGCATGAAATGAGAATCCATTATCAGCCTGTTCTTACTGACCTATTCTGATCTAAGGAAGAATAATATATGATAATTACCAACTTCAAAAAACAGTAGAAATGCATCAAATTATTAATGGCTATCCTGACCCATCAATATTATTATAATACTAATATTAAAATATACAATTTGTAAGTACAGTAAAGCCTCTTATATGCAGATCAATGGTGCGACAGCCCGATCCAGAAAACAAAAAATCCGGATATGGGAGGGATTACGTAATGATGTACATTTGTACTACATAATCACCACCATTCCAATTGTAAGTAGATATATGATTGTTTCAAGTAAATAAGTTACACTTATTGAAGATTGTAATTATATTTTAATAGCAATATACAACTGTAAGTACAATATAGTTATATGCCTTTATGTACCGTTCCTTAACCCATTGCGGTTTACGTGATAGATAAGCTAGTCACAACAATTTATTAGTAGCGGGTATAAAGACCAGCCCGGCTAATCATGAATGTCGTCATTCGTTGATTGGTTTGTTTGCTTCACGAGAATTTATTTTCTGATTAGTCACCCACAAGACTAGATATCTATGCTTCCTAAGGGATATTTATCGACTCTTGAAACTAACAGCATAAATAAATAAATACATTAATGGCTCATTGTCAGATATCTAAACATACCAGATACGCATACTCAAACACAACTGATTACGTTAGGTAATACACCGAACTGTAGACAGTGGCGGTTTGACCAAAAGGGCTCTGGGGCGCAGCCATCTCAATTATAAAATTAATTTTTAATTAATATTCATTTGTTTTAAATTAGGTTAAGAAGAGCTTAAAATTATCTAAGCAATGTTAAAACCATAAAATATTTAGCAGTTGACGCACGAAATTAGCAGCAAGCTCCGCGCGGGGCTCACAGCAGAGAGCCCCAGACTAGTACATTGAGTGTGCGTGGAATAAGCTGAAACAGCCAAAACCGTGCAGTGATGTCACTCAACGCGCGTGTTACGGGTGGCCTGTGATGAAGAAATAGTGTACACTGAAGTATTTATTAAATAGTTGGTTTATTTTTAGAATGTTTTCCTATTTTAAATTCAATCACTTGTGCTATACATTATTTTTTACATTTTTGCTATGATCTTTATGAATATACTTAGTCCAGTTATCTTTTTCCTAGTGATGAGTACATAGATGTGAGTTGATTATACAACTTCTAACTACTTTCAATTTAGGAACTGATCATTTCAAGTAAACTGATAAGGATTTCTTGACCATTTTATAACTAAGTGATTTTTTGTTTAAAGATTCCTACATAGGTACGAAGTACCAAAATAATCATTTTAAAACTTGAAGTGTTTGTGTTGTACAACTTGAGGTTTTTATAGAAATTACACTTGTTTGTATTATCTTGGTAAAAAACTACTACCTAACTGATTCATTCAGCAGACGAGTTTTGCACTAGGTCAGCGCTTTTTCAATGATGTGAATTACTGACAATTTAGAATGAAAACATCATAAAAAACAACAAACACACCCACATAATAATATATTGGTACAGATACGTAGATGACTTCCTACTCTTATACAACGGCAACATAAGAGAGATAAACACCTTTTACAATTACATAAACAAATTACACAATAACACAAACATCACACGGGAAACAGAACAAAATCAACTTCCTAGACCTAACGATAAAACAAAGCAACAAACACACATTGAAAATATACAGGAAACCCACCACCACAGACAGAGCTATACACAACACGGCCAATCACCCCGCACAACACGAACATGCTGCCTTCCACTCCATGATACACAGATTAATCAACATACCCATGAGCAATGCAGACAAAATAAACGAACTAAACCCAATAAAACACATAGTCCATAAAAACGGATACACACACCTTGATAGAGAACATAATGCTCAAAAACAATGCACACATATAACACTTACATATCACAACAACACATCACAAAAAATAGCTTCCACGTTCCCCAAACTTAAATACAAAATATCATTCACATCCGCAAACAGAATTAAAAAACCCCTACACAGTTCAAAAACACACCAGGATAAACACGACAGGGCAGGCGTATACAAGATTACATGCAACAACTCTCCCAGCTGTTACATAGGAAAAACAGGGAGAACATTTACCACAAGATACAAAGAACACATAAAACAGATAAAAAAGACAACCCACATCAAATTTTGCCGTACACATACAAAACACACTACACTCAGACTGATATGGACAGCAATCTAAAAATCCTACATTACATCAATAAAAGCAAAAAACTTAACACAGTAGAAAACTATGAGATATATAAACACCATAAATACTATCCACAACACATTCTAAATGGCAAAATACACTCCCAATCAAATACTATATTTGAGCACATAATTAACAACTACTCTATGAACAATAACACACCACAAACTCACACAAACACAACACACCCGAGCAACAGTCTTGTCAGTAATTCACAGCAATGAAAAAGCGCTGATCTAGTGCGAAACGTGTCTGCTGAATAAATCAGTAAGCAGTGGTTTTTTTGCCAAGATAATACAAACAAGTATAATAATTTTAATTTCTCATCTTTATCGACACTCAGGTGGCAAGTCACTTTTGTTTTTAGAAGTATTCTTTTTTTTTGCATTATATTACTTATATTACTCAGAATTAGTAAACATTGGGTTGATGAAACAAAAACTATTCTATTCAGAAAAACACTGCCTAAATATTATATTCAGAACATATTTAATAATACCTAAAACAGTAAGAAATCCACCAAATGTAGTCTCAGGCTTATTTTTTGTTAGTGTTTAATGATCTTGAACTGATTAAACATTAAAAGAAAATCAACACATAGTTACTTTCTTTACAAGTTACAATTCGTTACAAATGATGCCTAGTGTCTTTTGTGGAATAGAGTTTAAAATGTCAATTTTTAACAAAATAACCCTGATATGCAAATTCAAGTTTGACATTAACCTACAAGTTACGTTAGAAGACCTTAAAATCACAAATAATCACATTTTTTGCCTATATAAGAAGTGCCTTAATTTATAATGCCGTATTCTTTTTAGTTAAAATTATTTTATACTATAATTTAATGTTAGTGAGAAACTTATTGCATTAAAAGTTACAGCTGTGTTTCAAATTTAAACAAAAAATACAGAAAGAAAATATATCGCCCAGAAAGAAGATACTGAATTTTTTGCTTCTGAAGCAGGATCTTTCAATGTTGTTTCTAAAAATTATACTTTTGTTGAATAACATGAGCTGAGGGGCATCACTAGGTCAAGACATTCATCCTTTTATGAATTATTTTAAATAAATTTTCAGGCTACATTTTATAACTTTCGTAAAACTTTTAGTAAAAATATTTAAAAAAAAACATTTACATATTAAAAATTTTCATTTGTTTTTCTGGAGTGGCTAGTCAGTATAAGCAAAAATATTTCATTAATTAATGTAGTCATAGATTTTCATATGGAAGTTGAGTTGCTTTTTTGCCTAATATTAAAGTAAGGTGCCTATGATGGTACAAGTGGTATCATAAAGCGATAGCTATCAAAGTGTTACTCTAACCAAATACTAGTAAAAATAGAAGTTATTTCAACAAAATTCGAAAAGAATCATCTTCATTTATATAAAATGTTCACACACCAATAGTGAACTCCTTGACTGATTTGAAAACTTTATGGGAATTACTGGTACAAGGATTATTCATTTTTTTGTCCCTATGTCAAATAGTGTCTTTAACTTTACAAACTTCAGAATATAAAATTCGTACAATGACAAATGCTTTACTGATACAAATTATACTTCTCACAGCAATTCTGTTGCGTAATGATCAACGGTGGCTGGCAAGGTGAATAACATTAGTAAAGAATATAAAGATATAATGTTATGAAGTTGGAGAAAAGATGAAATATTAGAATTATTGTTTTTAATGACGTATGAATCTACAGATAAAAAATCTTTTCATTATAAAATGGTTAAGCAACTAATAAATGTTTTTTCTAGATCATTTGAAAGGGACAAATTCATTAAGGGTCTTGTTTGTTATCGTATTTAATTTTTATCTTGTAGTAATTTACAAACAAATGATTTTCATACTGTATATACATGTTCTAGTGTTACATATAGGCATATTTTCAATTGAGTTACATAAATAAGGTATATTATCTGCAATAAGATATTGAGAGTTATCTTACAAGTATACCAAGTAAGGTTCTAGTAAAATTACATCAAAGTGCATAGAAGAAAGTGAACAGAAGAAAACATGCCGCTAAAGCCAGTCACACGTCGGATACCGTACACGTTTTTGCCTCGCCTCGCCAGCTTTGGATGATGGTTAGTAGCTGCATAGTACCTGACACAGCAAGGTATCCTCATTTCTAGTATACTCAGGGCGTGAAGAGTACTAACAAGTGAAGTAGTGTATGTTGCATATTTTGTGAAAATGAACGCAGAAGAACAAGTGACTGTTACAGCATTATGGCATCTCGTCAAGTTTATGGATAATGGCCCTAACAGAAAATGAAAGCGTACCTCTTAAATCAAAAAACGAACCTACAAAGGTTTACAGCAGAATTAAGAGCAAATCCGGGAGAATTTTTTAATTTTTGTTGTATGGAACCAACGACATTTGATTTTTTTATTGAGTTAATTATTCCAATAGTCCACAACAGGAATTAAAAAAAAGCATTGGGGATACCAGCGCATACGCAGACCAATTTGTCTTATGCCTTTTGCCCAACGGACAAAAATTGACAAGGCAGTACAAATCGAGGCACTGTCTCACCTTTCCTTGCCTGATCCTGTGTGGGGCACATCTATTTAAACCAATAATAACCATGTCGCATAAGGCACTTAAGGCAAAACACCACGTTGGCAATGAGCTAAAATGTCACATTTTACCCTTGCAAGTGCAATTGTAAATTTCATAAATTTAAAAAAGTTTTGCAGTCAAACTAGCGAAGCCAAAATCAAATAAAAATGCCTTAGGTATAGTGTAATTTTAATTTAACGAGTTTAAGGGATAGAAATAAAGCCATTTTCAGGATAAGGGGATTTTTACATATTTGAAATGGGGGGAAAAGGTTAAAATCCACCTAGAGAGACCATCAATATTCGACGGGACGCAAAATGAAGAACAAAGAACAAAATGAAGAGACGAAAAACCACATACGGAGCCTCCCGAAGGAGTTAAATTAAAATTAAGAAATTTGTGTATATTTTGACAAGATCATGGGAATCACAAGCTGGACTTAAGCTAGATAAAGCGTCTGGTCGCACACGATTGGAGACATATAATTGGTCTAAAGCAGCCAGGAGGGGTTGACAACGCCTGAGAACTTCCAAAATTTAGTTAGCGTTACTTTGGACTTCGAAGAGGGTGGTTGTGTGCGAGTGAGCTACGTTTTGTTCAACCCTTACTGTGTTTTAAATCGATAAGTTAATTGAAAAAATGCAGGACTAAGAGCGGGTGCCGTGTGTTTTAAAACCCTTTTGGGGAGGAAATTCTCCAAAAGTGGTTTTTCCTTGTTAAGATAAAGTTAGAGATAAAGACTGTGAGAAATTTAAATTGTTCTCATGTGGGTTTAAAGTTAATTGCTATAGAGATTTAAATGAAGATATAAAATATTTCAAAATGTTTGTTAGAAAGAATTTGGGTTTTTAAAATGTCTGTTGGTTTTTTATATTTGATTTAAGATACTTAAGTCAAATAGTAAGAGATTTCATGGTACAATGACAAGGTTGAGTAAATTTGTTAAATTAAAATGAGGTCTTGGAAAACAAAGTAAAATCTTGTATGGAAAAGTAAAGTAGAGTTTTTGCAAATTAAATTAGAAGTTTAAAATTGAAGAAGCAATTAAATAATAAATTTTGAGTTTTAAAAAACTAACAAAGAAAGAATTAATTTTGATTTTAAATTAAATTTAAAATTTTATTAAATTTTAGAAAAGAATGAAGGTTATGCCTTCAAATAAACTCATTCCCCAGGAACAGATACCCAAAGGGTTTAATCTCAGCGAGTTAGGTTTTTAAATAAAGTCCAGTGATTGGTTCTCTGGCAGATTTTGGCGAGCATTTCACAGCAGCGGATGGAAGGGCTGGCGACGGTGCTTGGCAAAAGAGTTGAGGGCGTTGAGTCGTTACGCCGGTATGTTACAGTTGCGGACAGCCTAAATTAAACCAATAATATATTGGTTTCCTTTGCATTACTTACTTTCATGAAGTGTATCATGAAATTTGAACATATATATATATATATATATATATATATATATATATATATATATATATATGATGAATAGTTACTATCTGGAGTACATCCGTTCATTCTGCAGTCCATAAATTCGCAGTTCCGACGTTTCGCTAGAATCTCATCCAGCATTGACGAGGTGAACCTAACAACAGTGGACTCGCTCTTATACTGTTGTTAGGTTCACCTCGTCAATGCTGGATGAGATTCTAGCGAAACGTCGGAACTGCGAATTTATGGACTGCAGAATGAACGGACGTACTCCAGATAGTAACTATTCATCATATTTTTCTATCTGTGAAGGAATATGTATCAGCATATATATATATATCGCCTTATACATGTTGGATAATACAGTTTTTTAAAAATTAAAAATGTAAGCTAACTGTTACAAAGCTCTGTAATTAATTATATATTTGTTATTTGTATCCAACAGTAAATCTGAGTTCAAGATACAGGCCGAGAACAAAAACAGTAATACAGAGGTCTGGTGCAAAATTAGTAATTACGCTACTCTATATGATGCTGTTGCACTCTGATTTTTACAATATCCTATAGTATTTATTAATTAAGTATATTTATAAGTAACATAATGTAATCCATATTAGGATTTTACTAAAAGATTATTTTCTTTTATTTTTAGGCTGAATTGGATCCAAGCCTCCGGTGTAGAAAAGGTCCTACAGACCATCCACTGTTGAGATTACCTGTCTGATACTCTCAACTAAAAAACAATTTTAAATTTTAACTATATTTGGGAATTTATTTTAAGACTTATACCTACTATATTGCAACTTATTTTCAGTTTCAATTCAATAAGACATTGTAATCTATTAAATTAAACACAATGAACTTGTATTGTTAACCAAGGAAAATATAATTACACATGCGTTGCTGCAGTTTATGTACAGGTTTCTTTTGGAAGAAAGAAGCAGGATATTACAGGTAATGTGTTAGTATTATATTTAAAATTTCAAATATAATTACTTTTAGAGAATAGTGTCACCTACCACAGCCTGTGGAAGAAATGGTGTAACCCTCCCACAGACAGGGCACTTTTCTTGTATTTATTATTATTAATATTACTAATTAATATTAATATTTATATTATTAATAATGTATTTATTATTTTACTCTAAATTATTATTCAATTTATAATTAGGGAAAATTTAGTGTAGTTATTACAATTCTTGATTTTTGTAGTACATTACGTTTGGTGAAACTCAACTAATAAATTTTAAAATTTACAAAAAAATTAAAGTTTGGATAATCATAAACTAATATAAAAGTTATTAGTTATTATAAATTTATGTTCTGCTTTTTAAATTAATTTGTAGTTTTATATGTATTTTTAGCTGTGTAAATTTGAATTTAGCCCATAATTATTTTTTGTTCTTTTTTTGGTTTTACCACATTTTTTAAATCCTTTTTTTGTAATCTTTCAATTGTTTTTTCATCATAATTATTATTTTTAGGTATTTAGAAAGTAATATCTAATTCCTGTTTGTATTCTTCTTTAAACTGTAGTATGTTGTATAGTCAATTGAAAAATTATTTACTTAATAGAACACAAACAGGCAGCTTTCTGTTTTACATGAGTATTTTAAAGATTCACATGAACATCTTATTACTATCTTATTTCAATTTTTTTTTACTTCTAACAAAGAATTATGAAATTAAATTATTATAAGGAATTATAAAACATTTAAATTATAATTCATAATAATATATTGGTACCTTTGCCTCCAAAATGCTAAGTTCAGCATCTAGTTTTTGCATTTGTCTTTCAAACTTTTCTAACCTGCTTTCACATGATTCTAAGAATTTATTCAAAAATGATACAGTAGTAACTACAAAGTGATTTACAAATGTTAGCAACCGTTTCTGATGAATAGGAGGAATCTGAAAATCAAGAAAGTTGTAAATGATAAGGAAATTTAGAATATTATGCTATTTAAATGATACATTACTGATTGGAACCAGAAAAAAATAATTTATAAAACAAACAATGGTAATAAGGTTACAAATTAAAATATTAGATAGACCAATAATTTGTAATTTTAATTAAACTAGTGAAAAGATATTCTGAAACTTCTTTTAGCTTTTTTCTGCACTTACTATGTCATTATAGAACATACAAAAAAAAAGTTTTATAATATATCTAGATGTTGAACTAGAAAACAAGCAAGAGAGAAGAATAACGCCAAATAAGTGAATGACGCTTCCATGTTAGACCTCAATGAATGATTACTGCTGAAGAATGGTTAAACATATAAAAGGTTTAAACTAACACACACCATTACGGATAATCTCACATTGCCCAAAATATAAAATTTATAACTAATAAGAACATAAAAAAGTGCTAACAAACAAAAATTTGAAAATCCATAAACATAAACGACAGTAAATATAATGCCACTTATTGATTCAATAAATCTTTATCCCTATACCACACCAAATTCCAATTTGAACTAAATTTCAATATCTAAATAAATAAAACCCACTAACCACAATATAATAATCTTTATTTTACTACAATTACTTTATGTACATTTCGATTACATGGTAATCATCTTCAGAAGTAGTATTTCACATTAATTTTGTCATTCTTATATGGCAAAAGATCCCTACCCCTCATCTCCCACTAACAATCTCAACTAATCACGTATCCACATACTTTCGTCATGCTCTAAAGGGGCGGAGCTTAGCTATGACTTACAAATACAGCCCTAATATTCAACAAACAAAAACAATTTTCTTAAAATTATAAAATCTTATACATATACTATATTTTAATCAATTAAACTATAGGGTCATTCCATGTCAAATCAACCAATGGTCTGAAGCTCACCATCTCAGATTTTTATGATTTTTTGCATGATTGTTCCTACCATCAAAACTAACAAAAATGCAAAATATCAGATTTTTCGGACTTATAGTTTTTTAATTATTAATTTTAAAAAATAGTTAAAGTACGAAAATTGTCAGCACTTTGGTTACTGTAAACTGCTCTATTTTCAAAACTACTAAACATACAATATTGAAATTTTCACCATTTTATTCTGTTTTACAAGAGCTTTAATTTGATATCATACATGATCATGTTGGTAAATTTTACCATTTTCCAAAAATTTTCTAAAAATAAATTTTGAAAAATTTCAAAAACGTATTTTTTTATTTTTCTGAAAAAAATATGTTATTTTTACACTATTATAGTACATACATGCCAAATTTTAGAATGGGATGACAAAGGGATCATATTTTAATAAAATATTTTTTGTCTAAACTCATCAATTTATCGATCATTCTTACTTGTCCCCTAAAATTATGTGCAAAATACCCTCACAAGAGTGTTACATGAGTGAATGTAAAGAATGCTCTGGTGTTGAACAATTGCACGATGCCTTAATAATAAATTTGAAAATGAACTTGTCGATGAAGTGACATATAAACAGTGGATTACAGTCGATAGGTGTACAATAGAATCTATAACAAAAAACGTAGAAGACTTTGTTGATGAATTTCTAGAAATGCTCTTAAAACTGAAAACTCATTCATTCCTAGCCAACAAGCAAAAAGAATGCTTCTCAGAGAAGAAAGAAAACTTGGTATCAGGGGAATTTATCATTAACTGTGACTTTGCAGAAAATTATTAATTTGTTATCCAAGACGAAGTACAGTCATTTCATTGGACATCAACTCAGGCTACTGTACACCCTTTTATAGTTTACTACAATTGGGAAAACAAAATAAAACATTTAGATTATGTTTTTATATCAGATTGCTTAGAACAAAATACTGTGGCATTTAATGTATTCCAGACTAAGTTCATTTCTATACTGAAAGAAACCTTTTGAAATCAAGAAAATAACATACTTCTCCGATTGTAGTTCGGCACATTATAAAAACAAGGAAAATTTCCATAACCTTTGCTTTCATAAAACTGATTTTGGAATCGAAGCAGAATGGCAGTTTTTTGCCACATCCCATGCAAAAAGTGCCTGTGATGGCCTTGGTAGCAATATCAAACGCCTTGCTGCCAAAGCTAGTCTCCAACGTCCTTATGATAATCAAATTTTAACACCACTGCAGTTGTATGACTTTGCCGTGGATAATATATCTGTAATTGATTTTGTATAAGGCTTGCAACAAGAATATGCAGATATGGGAAAGAAACTTGCTGCACGCTTCAATGACTCAGTAGCCATTGTTGGAACCCAAAAGTTTCATTCCTACAGCCCAATTTCAGAAAATCGCATCAATGTGAAGTATTACTACTACAGCCCCTACCAGTTTACTAAAACTATCACAGCCTTTGAGTATATAACACCTACAGATCTACAACACATCGAATCTGGCTTTGTGACTGTTGCCTATGATCAATCTTGGTGGCTTTCATGTATTCTTAAAAAGAATAATGAAACTTGTGAATATGAAGTGAGTTTTCTACATCCCAAAGGGCCTACAGCATCATTTTTTTACCCAAAGGCTTGTGACATTCTAACTGTCCCAGGTGAAACACTACTTCAAAAAGTAGAACCGACGACTACAACTGGAAGGGTGCACAAATTAAGCAAGGAAGAAAATTCGCTGTCTTCAAAGACTTTAGAAAAGTACTCAAGAGAAACATCTAACTAAATATCAAGAGCAATATCTTATGTTGAATTTTGGTTTAAGTGACTCTAAAAACCTAGTTCATTAGGTGGTGCCTACTTTTTTTATAAAAACTTTTAAAGATGCAGTCATAAACATATTTCTGATTTTTGTGTGGAAATCCGATGAGTGTGACTGATCGATACCTACATATTAGGGTGAGTTTAGACAAAAAATATTTTATTAAAATATGATCCCATTTTCATCCCATTCTATTGGCATATATGTACTATAATAGTGTACAAATAAAATATATTTTTTCAGAAAAATAAAAAAATACGTTTTTGAAATTTCTCAAAATTTATTTTTAGAAAATTTTTGGAAAATGGTAAAATTTACCAACATGATTATGTATGGTATCAAATTAAAGCTCTTGTAAAACAGAATAAAATGGTGAAAATTTCAACCTTGAAGTTTAGTAGTTTTGAAAATAGAGCAGTTTAGAGTAACCAAAGTCCTGACAATTTTCGTACTTTTTACTATTTTTGAAAATTAATAATTAAAAAACTATAAGTTCGAAAAATCTGATATTTTGCATTTTTGTTAGTTTTGATGGTAGGAACAATCATACAAAATATCAGATCATTCTGAAACCTTAAGGTCCAAAATTATTTTTTAGGTGGTTGATTTGACATGGAATGACCCTATACAGAGCTGAATTAGGGATAGGCCCTTTATCATTATTAATTAAATTATTATTTCTATATTTTTGTGTATAAATACTTTAAAAAACATTTAACAATCTTCTATCATTTACATTTTTAACTAAATTAAGATTATTTAAACTATGGTTTGTGTATATTATATGTTCAGCTACACTTGATTTTTCTGGTCAGAGGTATTTAATATGTGAGATATGTTCTTTAAATCTGGTGCCAATTTTTCTCCTAGTCTGGCCTATATACGCTTTATCACAACTGTTACAATTTATCATGTATATTCCCGATTTTTCTAAAGGAGGTGTACTGTCTTTCAGATTCCCTAATAAACATCTTCAATTATTTGAACTTCTATTTGTAATTTTTAAATTAAACTGATTGAAGATTCTGTTCAAACCTTTAGTCATGTTCTTAACATATGGTAAACTCACATATCTCTTATTTTGTTCCTTAGGTAACAGTTTTAATAAATTTTGCATTAACAATTTTCTTTTTTGTTTCCTCAATATATTATCAATAGTTTTACTGTCAAAATAATTCCACCTAGCAATCTCTTTTATATTTGTAAATTCATTATGATATAGTTTTTACACTTGTTTGTATTATCTTGGCAAAAAAACCACTACTTACTGATCAGCAGTAGTGTAATAAACTTACATTTATTCAGCAGACGCATTTCACACTAGGTCAGCTCATTTTTCAATGCTGTGAATTACTGACAAAACTGATGCTCAGGTGTGTGTTGTATTGGTGAAAGCCAAGTGTTGTTTGGTGTATTTTTGTTCTGTGGTGTGTTATTGTCCATAGAGCGTAGTTGTTAATTATGTGCTCAAATATATTGTTTGATTGGGAGTGTGCTTTGTCATTTAGAATGTGTTGTGGATATTCTAAATAATAAAACACACTCCCAATCAAACCTATATTTGAGCACATAATTAACAACTACTCTATGAACAATAACACACCACAGAACAAAAATACACCACAGACTCACACCAACACAACACACCTGAGCAACAGTTGTAATTCACAGCATTGAAAAAATGTTCCGATTTAACGTGAAGCGCGTCTGCTGAATAATTCAGTAAGTAGTGTTTTTCTCCCAAAATAATACAAACAAGTGTAATTCTATAAAAACCTCAAGATGTACAATACAAAAACTGCAAGAAATAGTTTTTTCATAAGAGACACTTTTAAAAGTTTACTAACCATAGAATTAAACGTAGCTAATTTACGTTGGACGCAATGATTGGACGCAATATCTTATATTTAAGATATACTTTAAATATATCTATTATTATTTGTCAATTTTCAGTAAATATCTAATTCCAGTTTATCACCTACTTTAATACAGTTATATGGCTACATTAAATAAGAAGTTTATATCCTTAGAAAAAATAAATAGAGACAAAAGTATCAGAACAGCCAATTATTGAGAATAAAGAAGAACTTCTGGTGAAAAATAAATCTTCATTGGTTTTTGAAAAGGAAGAATTTGATATTCTCAAAAAAGGTTTGAAATTTACGTTCCCAGATTATAAGAGAAAATTAATGGTACACATTGTAGCTAATATTGAAAGTCAAATCAATACGTTTAAAGAAAATGAAAAGAATTATATAAGAAATGCTTGTAAAATACAATTAGAAGAAAATTTAAAAAATATGAACGAAATAAACGGAACAAGAAAGGTTAGGCCTACAAACGAGTTGAAAAGTCTAAAAACTTTACAAAAAAACTCTGTTGTTTTTGAAAGCAGATAAAGGAGATACCATAGGTATTTTAGAGTAAGATGATTGTGTTAGCAGAGTGGAAGAATTGTTAAATGTAGGCCGTTAAGAAAAATTGAACAAAAATTCATTGAATACATTTATAAGTAAAACTAAGGAAGTGGTTGAGAATTGTATAAATGATGAGACCTATAATGCAGGAATAAATTCGCCTTAGATAATTATTTATCTAAATGGTTGGTGGATCAATTCTCTAAATTTGATTTCCAAGGGAAAACTTATGCAGTGAAAAACATTATAGAGTTTGTGAATAAAATTAAAGAAGAACCATTGATCAAGAATGAAGTTTTAGTATTTTTTGACATCTGTTCTCTATTCCCCAGTACTCCTAATGGATGAGACGATAGAATAGATTAACGATTTTTTAAAAAGCAATAAAGTGGAAGAGCAGAAGATCAGTCAAACTTACCAAGTGTTACATGAAACAGAATTATTTTCAATTTAATAAACAATATTATAGAAAATTAGATGGTGCAGCTATGGGGAATAGCTTATCTTTATTTGTTGCAAATTTATTTATGAATAGGTTTGAATTTGGATTAAAGAGACATTCCTTATTTCCCATGTTGTGTGTTTAGGTTATACTTCAATTTCTCTGCTGTATTTCAACCATTATTTATAGCTTGTAACATTTAAAACAATACTTATTCTTGTTTAGAATAAATTTTCTAGTAGCATATGTGAACAAAATCAGGGTAGATCTACTCTGTCAAATATTACATAGTAAATTTAAAATTACCTTCTTTGGTAAAAATGCATAAGCTCGGCGCCATACGATATTTTAGGAAATGGTTTAACACCACCAAATAGGACGATATCCACAAGAATTTTTTTTTAATTGACCTCGGAAAGTTACTTTTTTTCAATTTAAAGTAGCGTAAAAAATTCAGCGCGGATGTAGAAGTTTTGAATAGACATGGAGTGATACAAATGCTTCGTGATGTTACAACTGTATTTCAATGTATAAAATTAAAACCAAATCTAACCTGACTTGACAGTTTTTCGGTATATTTTAATATAGGTATACAGTATTGTATAAATTTAAAACCAAATCTATCCTAACTGGAGAAGTTGTTTCTCAAATATCTACACACGTAAGGTTGCGTGACGTACCGCGGACAATGCGTACAACCTTATGCGCAGCACTGTGACGTAAGTATCACTCCCCGCCTATTCACAACTTCTACATCCGCGCTGAATTTATTACCCTACTTTAAATTGAAAAAAAGTAACTTTCCTACTTCAATTAAAAAAAAATTCTTGTGGATATTGTCCAATTTGGTGGTTTTGAACAATTTCCCAAAATATCGTATGGTGCCGAGCTACTGCATTTCAACCCCTTCTTTAAATGCGTTTTTGAATGACATAAAAATGAACAAAATTGGGGTTGTGAAAATTTTTGTCAAGTAATACCCACACTCGTATAGTAATATAATACATATGTAATTCTTGAATGAATGTGGATTTAAAATGACTTGTTTCAATGGTGATAACAACTATAAGTTTCAACCACCTTTTATTTATTGTGAGATTAAAAACCACTTTTTTCTTGTTTATAATGTATTTTTGAGTAAAATATAGAGAAACAAGAATATCAAAATCAATCAAGTATTATAAAAATTTATGGTAAAACTATCAAGTATTAGGAAATGATTAATACCATATTATTGTCTTGATTTTATATGAATCATGTTTTTAAAATTAAATTGATATAAAGTTCCTGAAAGTATACAAACTAGGAAACAGCCTTTTCTTATAATCAAAGTACATATAAAGTAAAGATATAATGGAAACATTTATACTCACTTTGGATAAATTAATACCAGAGCTGAGGTTAGGTAAAGTACCTACATTTATATGAGTAGCCATTGAAAAATAAATCTACTGTTATTCGACACACAAAAAAACATCAAGACTAAGTGCAACCCAAAAAATACAAATTTTAAACAACTGATTCTATCTTTGAGTATGAAATAAAATTAAAAAATTCCATGAATTTATCACTATATCATAAAACATTTTCGTTATAACAGGAGATAATATAAAAAATTGTGAAAATATAACTACCAGTCCCAAACATACACATTTTTCTGTTATACTAATCTAATATTATTTCAATAACTACTGTATCAATAATAACTCTTCAGCCATGTCTAGAGGCATACATTCTGACTTTTCATGAAGTTCGTATTCTAGTTTATATTCTTGTCACTTGAGGTATTGTTAAGTTAGCTACAGATAGTTATACCATATAATAACAGAAATTTAAAATTTATGGATATTCAACCACCACTTAAATGTAAAAAGTTCGGATAGTTATAAACTAATGTTAAAGTGATTAATTACGTTTCACTGAACGTAATGGGCTACAAAATTCAAGAGGAATTAATGCATCATAGATACACTCTTTCAAAATTTTCCCATAACTCAATGTTAATTGCATATTCAGAGTGCGGCTAGAAAACTAAAGGCTTATTTTCAAGATTACCATTTTTAACTGACTACCAGATTATCAATAATTTCAATTTTGATTTCAGAATGTCGATTTCTTTCTGCGAATACTAATATTTTGCAGTTGTGAGAGTGAAACAAATATAGTTTCATCTATAAACAAGTTCAGACATTTCAGAATTCTCTTAGCGTGATTCTTTTCCAAACAATTATTTCTCATTTTCCAATATGAATTCTCCTATAAATTTGACACCATTTCTATTTATATCTTTTATTGGTCACTATTTCCTTCCTGGAAAAAAGAAAACTTCTTTTAGTGAAATTATGAAGGCCATTATCGTATTTGTTTCAATTTTCACGCGATCTAGTTTCTAGTTTTCTTACTAAAAACACTTGTTCGTATGTTACACTTGCTTATAGTAGCGCTTACGTTTTTGATTATTGAGAACGGCAGGAATTTTGATTATTCTGTGTCGGGAGATGTGTCCCATTGTCAATTCAAACAATAACTTATTTATTCCAGATTAGGCCAGTTTCTGTGTATCTCGGACAGTATGATTTAAAACCACGCCGAAGTATTACTGTATTTGATGTTTTCCGCTTTTAGCATGTGAGGTTAAAGCACTAGCCCCCATATTAGAAATATCTAATTTTTTTTTGACAGAGTTCATATAGCAAACCTATTGCTACTCTTTTTAACCCAAAAAAAGATCTGAATATTTCTTGGCATTTACCCACTGCTCTTTAAATGTGCAACCATTCAACATTATTTTATGTTCAACATTAAAGTGAAATGTACAATGTATACAGTTTATTTCAGAAAGACAGTAACTTAGTTCCAAGAAATTATCTACCTATATTGAAAATAATATTTGTCTTGTTTTAACTATATACTATGTTGAAGAAGTTTAATGAAGCACTGTAAAAACATTGAAATTCTAGATTCCAACCTGTGCTTATTTACAACTGGATTTACACCACTATTGATTATAAATTTCCAAACAATAAACAATACACCACGTTAATGTAAATACCTAAAGATGAATAATAAAACAATTTGTCAACACAATTAACTTGTAATTTAGTTAGCCAATAATCACTGTAGTAAGAATGCAACAAACTTGTGAACCACAAACATATGATGCAGCTTTCTTAAACATGATTTTCAACATTTCTTGGTTGCCAAGTGGCATGGCATGAAAAAAGTTATTAAAGTGGTAACAGTTTAGTACAGAAGTACACCACTATGGGAGTTTGTTGCCAAGCTTATTGTAGATGTTGCATAAGCGTTTCCAGCAGGTTAATCATTAGTGCGAGAGATAAACAACATCACCCTCAGCTAATGCTCTCTTGTATTAATGATAAACCAGTGGGAAACACTTATGAGACATCTACAATAGCCTTGACAACAAATTCTCCCATAATCAGTGTGACTATAAATGCACAGAACAAATTGTGTGATATGAATGACACAGGTAAAATATAATAGGGATATATATATAAAGTTATTATTAATTATAAACAATTAATCAATAAATATATATATATTTAAACTTTCAATACTGTTTTCTTGTATTCACTTACCTTTTTCACTATATGTACTTAATCAAGAATCTTACCTGGTATTGATGCGAGTTATTTTTCAAAGATTGATAGTATCTTCATTGTCAAGCATCAACTGAACTGGGTGTTGTAGTAGATTGCCAGGTGTGTGAAATTTTTGTTATCACGTGGTATACCGTTATTGTTCTATTTTCAGATTCATTGCACTGTGGGAATCTTTTTAGTTTGTCTTGGGGGTTAATTTTGTGTATTAGGTCGAATAATTTATTGGTTTTTTATTTTACTTGTTCGTTTATGATATTATTTTTGTTTATAAATTTGTCATTTTGAACGTTTTTCATTAAATATATGTTTCCTAATGTGGGGAATGTATGTTTGTTTTTGATGGCGTGTGTAGCTAAGTTTGAGTTGTAAATGTTAATTGTAATTGTCATAGATTTCTTACCTAATTCGTTAAATTTTTGCTGCAAATTATAAGCATTTATAATGATAATACATATGGCACTTTTTTATGCAGCTAAAATTTGAATAAACAGAATTGAAATTTTTAAAAATTCCAGGATTGCTAGGCACCTTCCCCCTTAATAGAAGTTTGCATACTGCACACAAATTGTCCCAAAATAAAGTGTCCATGGAGGACATCATGAAGTGCACTTTTGGAACTGGAAGACAAACAGTAATGGGGAATTTAAATATAGTTAAGGCTTTAAAAATGGAAATGAATTTCACTGTATCATCACTGCAAGCTGAAGGCAATTTGTGCTGCATAGGAGTATCCCAATGCATAAAATGCACATCCAACACCATTGTCTAGTTTAGACCTATCCATGAAAGTAGTTTTGCTGAGATTTGTAAATTTCCTAAAAGCTCCTGGTGGTAAACCACACCAGGAGCATATATAACTGGACAGTGAGAAATCTAAGCATGACATTTTTATTTTCCATGAAACCAGATGGTTTGTTTGAACATAGAAAGAAGTTGCTTGTCAAGGTTAACCAGAATGTGCAATGTTCTTATACCAAAAGGAGCAGTCAAAGTTGATTTGGTTTGCTTCGAAGACCAGTTATGTATGAGATTTGAAGCATCTGATGTCATAATGAAAGAGCAAGTTTTTCAGTCTCAATAGTAAGAGGCTAGGAATTGGTCTAAAATTACCAGTGGTAAGTTAAAGAGCATCAATGAGTTAAAAATTGTGTATCTTGGACTTCATCAAGAGTTTTCAAAACTGTAGGTTCTAAATTTGTACCACAAGGACTCTTAGCCTCATTTAATACGTTTTCTTTATCTGTTGCGTAGTGTTTGTATATTTAATATTTTCTAAGGTTGTTAGTTTTTTACTTTATTTTAATGTGTGTACAACATTTGAATTAGTGTGTGTCAGGGTGTTTTTTAGGTGTTTTGCGTAGTTGGATTTAGGGTTTGTTTTTTTGGGGGGTAATGTGTTCTTTGAAGCGTGTATAGACCTGCTGGTTTGGCCGATGTAATAGCTGGGACAATCGTTACAAGTTAATTTGTAAACACCTGAGAATTTGTATTTGTCAGTTTCTTTTTGAAAAGGTTATATGTGCTGTCTTAAAGTGTTTGTTGTTTTGTAGGATATTTTGAATGTGGAGGCTATTGTGTGTGTATTTGTTGTGGTAGGTGAGGGATATGTATTTGTTGTTTTTTTTTGTAATTTGTCTGCGTGGCCGTTTGATGGTGTTTATGTTTAATTTTACTGAATATGTTGTCTATGAGTGTGCTGGTAGCCGTTTAATCAGTGAATTCAAGATTATTACATCAAGCAACTTCAAACATTAAATGCCGTGTACCCTCTAGTACTGCACTGTAGTTAATAAGACAATGATTCTGAGTTTTGTAAGGTATACGTTTAAAGGTATTAATACAAGGCCGATTCAGAAAGTAACTGCCCGTCAGCGTCTTTATTTTCATACTGATAGGCCAGTCCACACTTACCGGTATTAGATTGAAGGTCATGTAAGTACTAATTCTGTTTCTGTAGTTTTGCAAAATATGTGGTGTAATTAAAAGTCCTGCCAAATATCTAATCTGTGTAGTTATAAGATTTTCAAAGTGTCTCACAGTAAAACAATGTTAGGTGCCACCTATGCTTCAAGAACTTTGTGACATGTATGGAAGAATTGTTATGGTTAGAGGAGTTAAATTTGAAATAATTTATTCATTTACAATGGACAAACAAACACCCATGATAAAGAGAAGCTGACTGTCCGCAATCAGAGATGTACATGCAGATTAATATCTCAATCTCTGACCCTTCTGATGAATTCCTACAAATCCTGAGAACTGTTTAATAGGAGGGGGGGGGGCAGGTTTGCAATGCATAGGCGGCTGAATGTTTTGAAGAAAGAATTTCAAAACTCATGAAGAGATAAGTGCCAACTTACATTTTAATGAAAATTATGTTGAAAAATAGGGAAACGAGGTTTTAATATTAAAAATTAAAGGTTTAAATAAAAAATATTTTTTGTTTTGCAACTGTTCTACTGGATATAAAAAAAACAAACAATATTAAAATTGTTTTAAAAAAAACTAGAAAAACATCAAAATCAATAAAACGTATTGTAAAATCAATGATTATTACAAAAATTACATCAATGTAATTACAACAAAATTACATTATAAAATATATATCCAGTCTATGTATAACTGCGAGGGGTAATTTTAATAGCTAGGTATATTTTTTGAGAGCTTTGAATTGTAACAGAATTTCGATAACTGGTTATTCAGTTATAAAGGTATATAGTTTGTCGTTCTGTAATTAAAAAACCTCAGATATTGCTTGTTGAATAAATCGTTTAGACTTTATCTAGTTGCATAGAGAAAAAACTAAAATGGTATTTTATTAATCATAAAACTGTAGATACGTTTAGAGCAGAACAGCTCTTGTATTTTGACTTGCAGAATTTATAATTAAAATACATTTATAGTTACATATTAAACAAGTTTTCAAGGGCACTATATAAGCAGTGTCTAAGCTAATTTGCTATAATTGCATTATTGAGCTAGGCAGCAGCAGCTTTAAAACCAATAAAGTGTTTTAAAGCAAGTATTAAAAGGGATATGTGATTTGTACTCAGTTCATTCATTTAATCTATTTTTATTTTGTGTTATAGGTTGTAAAGAAAATTTTGTAGGCCATCTATTGTGACTGATGTTTGTGTAGATTTGGCTTGTTTCTGCTATGTTTTGTTGCTTATTTAATAGCATTTGAAAGAAACAAAAAAACTACAATACAAAACAACAAAAAAAAAAATTCCAAGTACCTGGTATATACAAATTACACTGCACAGACTGTAACAAATTATATTTTAGGCAAACAGGCTACAGTTTTTATCACAAATTGAAAGAAAAAATACATTAAATTAACATTTTGATTAGCATTCATGTACCAGTATATGAATGTAGCGGGAGCATTCTTGTATATGAACGTTCTATCATTTATGATTTTGTTTTCTATCTATTGTACTGCACTCAAGGTTCAATGTTTGATAACTGGACAATAAATGCTACGCAGAGTACATAGTGACCATTCTTTTGTGAGCAGGGTCTATGGCTTATCTCACGTGTTTACAGATTGTTGATAGGTTTTTTATATAAATAAATCAGGCATTTATAACAAATTTGTTTTTCCATCGGAAAAATGTTTTGCTCCCAGGGGATTCATCAGGGCATGCACATGTTGCTAATCAAAGGGTTAAGAATGACACCAACTCACCATTTACCAATAACAAAACAGAATATCTTAGACAGACATCAACTACAACCTAGATATACAAATCAACAAAAAAGGACTACATCTCAATTTAATATTATGAAATTTACAAATATAGAACAGAAAGTAAAAACATACTTAATCATAAAACATGAAAAAAGTACGTCATACACATTTTATCATCACATTATTGAACACTAGCAAAGACATAATAATGTTAATTATTTTAAAGAAAACCAATGATGCCCAGCTCAACAATGTATCCAAGTGGCCAACTAGACACTGAAGATGATTGCTTAGTGAGCTGTATAGATTTTGTCTCAGTATTTTTTCTTTATAAATTTACTTGAATTATAGGTTTGCCAAGATGTAATATTACTAACTTTATACATAAATGTTGTGTTGAAAGTCATGGACAACAAAATCTACTACTATGAAATATATTTATTTTTATTATTTTTCATAATCTATAGTGAACAAATAAAACATGGACAGTATTATTCTAATAAATTTATATTAGCATCTACTCATACAGATAGCTAATAAGTCTATTTTGTTCCAGGTAATTTCAGTATTCAGTACATCAGTTCTTGTGGCACCATTAAAACATTCATACAAATGCACGTTTAAGACGCTGCAAACATAATTAAGGATCACACAGAGAAAATGTCTGAATACACTTGAGGAACCAAGTTGTTGGTAGGGTTTTTACATGTTCCATGTTGTATTTAAGCATTGGTTCTTTCTTGGGATCAGAGTTTGGCTGATATAAAATTATATGGGACACCAGCTCCAAGGATGAACCTTTTTTACTATGAAACATAACTGTTTTTTCATTCTCTGGAATCTCTTCTGGGTCAGGATCTCTTAATAAATAAACTGCTCCAGATGCTTGAATTAAGGCAATTATATCCTGCTTAGAAAATTCTATAGCGCTGTAGTCTAGCCATTGTCCTGTTATAGAAATATGGCACCCGTCAAATAGCTTTGGATACTGAAATAAAATATTTTCAAATTAGAACTAATTACAGAAAAGAAATAAATTTTAATTCTATATATATCCAGGCACAAATAAAAATAAGTCTAGAATTGCGTTTAGGAAATATAAGGGTAAAAGGTAGGATTCTTTCAGAGCTGTTACATTTATTGAGTAAAATTGAAGATTCAAGCTCTACTTGTCCTAATTTTTTAATAATAAATTAAATTTTGTTTCAAGGGGCTTACATTAATGAAGAAGTGATCAATTTTTTTGAAACACTAGTTGTTTGATAGAGCAATTGATGGAAGAAGGTACAATGTTTTTAAATATCATTTTAAAGAAAAAAATATTCATTGGAAATAATTTAAAAAATATATAACTTGAAGTATGACTAACTGAGCATTTAAAAAGTATTGTTTCATAATTTCAGCGTAATAAAACTGGTGAATTTCTTTTGTATTTCAACTTACCTGTTAAGTTTATCTAGATAACTGTTTTCATCTACCATTTGTCTATTTTATATTTGTGAGCCAGTACTATATTAAAAAACAGTAACCTTAAAAGCAGAATTTATTTTGGAGTACCAATCAGCAGTACACCCAGAATTTTGTTAAGAGGTGGGCCAAGGACATCAACAACAGAGAGGGATATCAACTCGGTTGTAATGCTCCCCCAAATCAGTCAAGTTACTTCAACGCATTCTACTTTGTTTTACTTTAGATCGTAAATTTAACAACTGTGTGTTATTAAAGGATATTCCTGAAGATTTTTATGATTGATGCATCTAAATATTAAAGCAAACTATTCTCTTTCTAAAGAAGAACAGTGCATACATTTTTTTTCTTTATAAGGATGGCCAAAAGAAGGGGTCCAGGCGCCCTTGGCTCCTCCCTTCAGTGCGCCAATGGTACCAATACAACATCAGATCATTAGTTTACACAATTCAAAATAGTTTAACATATTTTATAGAAGATCTTATTTATAAAACTAATGAGCCTGGGATAATGACACATGCAGGATCTGTTGCCATTAGGAGGTGGGGAGTTACTGTTATATATGTGTAGAACGCAGCTACTATAAACTTTGTTTACAGACAGTATTTTAGTTTTATTTGCGGTGCAATACAGCAGTCAGTAAATAATGCAGTAATTATGGGACCAAAGCCCTGCTGGATTACTGGGAGTTTAACCTTAGAACTAATATTAGTATCAGAATACAACTTTTTAAATGTATTCCTATACTGGAAAGTCATGGTCATATTGTTAAATACCCACTATACAGGTACAGGTTTCTATAATTTATATAAATCGATTTCCTCGTTTATACAAATCAATTACATCTGGATATATAACGTAACTCTTTCATTATGTCCTGGTTACAAATAAATACACTCACATGGATAAATAGCTCTTCCTTTGTTTAGATGTATGTCATGTACTATTCTAATACTAACAAAAAATGGATTTCGTCGCGATCTGATAGTTGACAAAAGAATTGGAAACATTAGTGATGCTACAAAAAAAATAATAAATAAATAAAATTACTACTCTTTGTATTACTTGGCAAAAAAACCACTACTAACTGATATTTTTCAGCAAATGCGTTTCCCACTAGGTCAGTGCATTGTTCAATGTTGTGATTCACAGGATTGAACAACACACTGACCTTGTGCAAAACGTGTCTACTGAAAAATATCAGTTAGTAGCGGTTTTTTTGCCAAGTGATACTAAAAGTAGTAACTTCAAGATGTACAACACAAAAACTGCAAGGATATTTTAGTTAAGATGACAAAAGTGAATTATTTACTTTAGGTTATTACAATAAAGTTTAATAATAACAGTATTAATTTCTCTTTCTTTGGGTTCGTTATTATAGATCTTGTTTATAAATTAGAACGTGGTGAAAAAAACTAGATTATTATTTTATACTAATGAATTTAAAATTGTTCTGAATTTACTGTTTATAAAGCTCTGTTGGCGAATTTTAATGAAAAAAACAGAAAGTACTTATTGTTTGTTGATTCCTTGGATCTTGACAGTTGATACTGCTTCGATGCACTTTCATATAACTAACTTATTTTTCCTAATTCTTTCTTAAATTATTTACGGCTCACTTTTTTAAATTATACAAATACAAAAAATTACATTTTCCTTAATTCTATTAACAAATTTTACCTCTTATTAACATTACTGACACTTGGTCCCCCACCCCCAATATTTCTGCCCTCTTCTGAAGTTCTTCCAAGACTCTCTCTCAAATCACTTCCTTTTTCAACCTCACCTCATCTCTCCTCCCTCACGCATTTTTAGTTAATTTGGTTATTCCCATACCCATCTACAAAGAACTTGCCCTAACGGCACAGCGTTATTATCACCTAGGTATTTTGGTCCTTGGAAAGTCCAATCTTAAAATAGTTGAACCCTTCTTTTGTTAAAGATTACCCAGCCCCTTTATGACTCGAAATAGAACAATGGTTAAGTACCTTGTCGGTATATTTAGTAACTATTCTTTTGAAAATATTTCTTTCTTTGGATATAAACTGAATTTATTCTTTAGCCTCATACGTTATGTTATAATATATATATATATATATATATATATATATATATATATATATATATATATATATATATATATATATATATATAGATTTTGATTTTTTGGACTAGGAGACTGACAGACTTACTTATTTTATTTCATTCCTTCACAGACTTACTTATTTTATTTCATTCTCTCTTATTTCTTTTTGTGTTTTCTCTTCGATTGACAAAGACCACTGTATGTTTGAAATATATCAATGTTAAGTGCTTTTATGTGTTTCTATTTCAAGACTACAGTTGGACTCTTACCAAGGTAAGTCTGTCAGTCTCCTAGTCCAAAAAATCTAAATAATCTTTACCAACCAAAACTAACCTAAATATATATATATATATATATATATATATATATATATATATATATTTATAGGTTAGTTTTGGTTGGTAAAGATTATTTAGATTTTTTGGACTAGGAGACTGACAGACTTACCTTGGTAAGAGTCCACTCTGTAGTCTTGAAATAGTAACACATAAAGGCACTTAAACAATGATATATTTCAACCACACAGTAGTCTGTCCACTTTTATGAAATAAAATAAATATAAGTTGTAAACAGTTTTACAACTTATATTTATTTTATTTCATTCTCTCATATTTCTTTTTGTGTTTTCTCTTCGATTGATAAAGACCACTGTGTGGTCGAAATATATCATTGTTTAAGTGCCTTTATGTGTTACTATTTCAAGACTACAGAGTGGACTCTTACCAAGGTAAGTCTGTCAGTCTCCTAGTCCAAAAAATCTATATATATATATATATATATATATATATATATAAGCATAATATTGATAACAAGTTGATAGATGAACAAATTCAAACACGTTCTAAATTCCATACTATATTCAATGTATATAATGTTGTGGCAGCATTGGAATAGGTTTGGCAACTGTGTAATGCTTTATCTAGTAACTTCATATTTGTTAGACAGTTCTTTTGTCATTAAAAGAAAAACACATAACACTTATAGTTAGTACTGATTGGACAACAATAAGGTAACGATGTAAGGGTGTAGAAGATAACAAATCACATTTAATGATGCTTTCCCTACTCACAGAATTTATACTGTAAGACAGTTAACAAGTACCATTACACATATTCAAGTCTAATACAAAAGTTCCAATTAACCGAAGTAAATTTCGTGTTTCATTGCTGTTAAACAATGTTTAAATAAATCTATTATGTTTAAAAACACTACTCATAGTAAGGCACCGGTAGACTATTTCTTACTCCCAGAGGTATACAACAGTGCCTTGGAACTCTAAATGCCAACAAAGACCCTTTTGAAATCTACTTACATGAGTTTTCGAGACATATAAAAGGCACTTGAAAAAAGTGTAGGCATTTAAGATATGCACTTTGAGTTATTGGAGAAATATCTGAAATAAATCTATTTTTTTTGAAACTCTTCTTGTTACATTTTATATACAGACCTTGTATTTGTTCACTGAAACCACCAACTGACAACGTGGCTGCATTTAATACATTTATATTCTAATAATGAGAGTTCAAAGGAAAACGCCTATTTCAAAGAGCAAAATAAGAAATAAATAGTCCATGAAAAGAACAGTAAAAAATAAGAAATCAAATAAAATTACAAAACAAATTGCTTGAAACAAATTATAGAAAAAATATTATTAAATTTACATATTTTGGACTTTAAATAAAGAAATTACAAAATTATTCAATGTTTGACCATTTTATATCTAAGCTACAGTTGATCATAACTGTCTTTATACAGTTGATAGTTAAGATTTTCAAATAAATTTTGTACTCTTTTAAACATTTTCTTAAGAGTTTACATTAATTTAGTCAAAGAAATGTAAAAAATATATGCTACAAAAATGTATTCTTTTATTAGTGTATGCAAATGTTTGAAAAAGTGAATACTATAGGGCTCACTTGCTGACGTGTTTTGAAACAACCGTTCCTTTGTACGAAGCCAAGTCTCCACTGGCAGCATTAAGCTAGGTACAAAGGTTGTCGGCATAAGATTTATGAGTGTAGTGGGGGTAGGTTAAATTGGCGGTTTACTATGTAATGGAATAGGGAGTTGGCCTCAAAGTGTGTGCGGTCATTTAACCCGTTGATTTCCGTTTTTTTAAATTTAATCAAAAAAGTTAAATTCAGTTTGTGCGAGTTGTATACGTCTTACAAACGGAAATTAGTCGGCTGGGTCATATTATCCCAGTGGTATTCCAATGTATTGTCCCAGTGGTATTTCAAGATGGGACGTATTTTCCCAACGGTATTTCCTAGTGGGATTAGTACTAGGGAATCGCAATAGAGACTCTCAATGAAATTAATATAATATAATTGGAACAATGTATACTGATGGCAAACAATAATAATTGTTTTATAAAAAATGTCAAAATTCACATAAAAATAAAACGCAAATAAAAATGTCAATATAAACGAGCCATTACAGATGAAAATTGTTTTATTTGACAATACAATATTTTATAAAAATAACTAAATACAATATTTTATAAAAATAACTAAAAGGACTTGTAATCTTCAAATAAAAAGTTACAAATGGTAGAGTGTGAAACATTTATTGCAAGGGGAAACTTTACACATTGCACAAGAAGTTCTTGTTCTTTTTTCAATTTTGTTCTTCGCGCATCTGAAGCACCTCCTTCTTGAGAACCCTTCAACTGGCATATGATCCCCAACGCTCTGCATAAGTTTTGCAACCTTTGAAGGCCTTCCTTGACAAGCTTTCAGTTTTATTGTGGAACCCTCCTTTCCTGTTGCCATCATCTGCTCAGCTAATGGTACAAGAAATTGTAGCAATTTAGTTTTTTTCTTATAAGCTTCTTGGTGAAGAATCCATGCATTTACAACGCATAACATCAATGTTCGATCGAAGACTTTCTGCCACCATTTTTTGGACTTCCTGTCTAAGTTATAAATTGTCACTTTCTGGTCACAAAGATCCACGCCACCCATATGGGAGTTGTAAAAACGAATTGGTGAAGGACATGGCACTGTCGACTTACTCCCATCTTTTTGCGTTCCCAGTATACTCTCAATACAGGTGTGATGACAATTACTGAGAACCCCTACTTGTTTGCTGTCCATCCATTTGGCAGCCAAAGTGCCATTCTGATTAGCCAGGAAATCGTATTCACCTTTCTTCAATTTACCCTCAAACTAGGCATGTTTTTTCTAAAAGAAATGCAAGTGCCTACTGCTGGATATCCAAGCGTGTCCAGAAGGCGAACACTTGTAAAAAATCGGTCAAATACTAATGCAACTGAAGGATCTCTAATAGTTTCAGTTAGCTTGAGAACAACTCTCTCTCCTACTCTTCTACGACTGACTGACTCAGTTCTTTTCCAGAGTATACATTTATGTCATACACATAACCGGTAGATGCATCACAGCGTTCCCACAATTTTATACCACGTTTTATAAGTTTTATGGGGAGGTATTGTTTGAGGGATGAACGCTCTTTGAACTTTGTCATTGACTCGTCGATGCTTTTGAAAGGATTGTCATCCCTTGCCTTTGGAAAATTGTATTTGAAACAAGCAATTAGCTCATCAACATAGTACGAGGCATGTTTTTAAAGTAAGTACCGTTTTGATATAAAAAATGAACAAGTAAATTTTTTCAAACAAAACTTTATTTACCTCAAAGAGCATTCTTTCCTCTACTTCTCTACATAATTTCCATTATTATTAAAACACTTGTCGTATCTTGGGACCAGCTTTTGTATGCCGTCGTCATAGAAGTTTGCCGCCAGACTGGACAACCACTGCTGCACAGACGTTTTTACTTCTTCATCATTGGAATGACGCTTCCCCGCTAAATGCGTCTTCAAGTGTAGAAACAAATGGTAGTCGCTAGGCGCTAGATCGGGACTGTATGGAGGATGGTCCAATTGTTGCCAGCCAAATGAAGTGATGAGCTCTTGCGTTAGATTTGCTGAATGTGGACGAGCATTATCGTGGAGCAAAACGATGCCTGCACTCAACATGCCACGTCTTTTGTTTTGGATTGCGCGGCGCAGTTTTTTTAAAGTTTCACAGTACGCGGCTGCATTGATCGTTTCACCGCGAGGCAGAAAATCGACCAACAACACACCCTTTCTGTCCCAAAAGACAGTGCACATGATTTTCTGGGCAGAAATTGTTTGCTTGAATTTGACTTTCCTAGGGGATGTTGAATGCCGCCATTCCATTGACTGTTGTTTTGATTCTGGTGTAACGTAGGCTACCCACGTTTCATCACCTGTAACAATATGGCTTAAAAAATCATCGCCCTCGTTACGGTAACGCTCGAGAAAGTTCAATGCACTGCCCAATCGTTTGGTTTTGTGCTTATCAGTCAACATTTTCGGTACCCACCGTGAACACAGTTTCCGATAATTTAAACGTTCAGACACAATTTCGTAGAGAACACTTCTTGATACAGCAGGAAATGTTACAGCTAAGGACGAAATTGTGAACCGTCTGTTCTCTTTCACTTTACAGTCCACTTTTTGAATGAGATCATCGGTAATGACTGAAGGTCGCCCACTTCGTTCCTCATCATGAACGTTTGTGCGGCCACCTTTGAAGGCCCTAACCCATTTCCGCACCATTCCTTCACTCATAATGTTTTCACCATAAACTTCACTGATTTCACGTTGAATGTCAATTGCTTTTAAGCCTTTAGCACAGAGAAAACGAATCACACCACGCACTTCACAGTCGGCGGGATTCTCGATTGTCTGCGGCATTTTAAAATCACGTAAACAAACTAAGACTCGATCAAACGGCGTCACAATGGCGTCTGTAGCTTCCCAACAGATGTAGCTACACTGCGCGCATGCGCTAAACGCCGACCGCAGAGCTGCGGCGGGGAAATTTAGAAACGGTACTTACTTTAAAAACATGCCTCGTATGTTTTAGACGCATCTGCAGGCTGTTCTGGATTATTGAAATATAACTTTGAAGATAATAGTTGAAATATATTTCTGGAAATAGCATGTTTGATAGCCTCATTTCCCATTGAAGGATTATGTGACCAATAATCAGAAATGTTGGGTACTTTGTTATAGCACATTACGAGCATACAACCTACCAACAACATTATTTCATTTGGATCTGTGCTCTCAAATGCTTTCTTTTTCCGAAGTAAGTCTTAACGCTGATTGGTGCACTGGCCTATAAATATCAACATACTCTTTGGAAACATTTTCAAAAAAACATTCCAATTCAGTCGATGTCAAGATGTGGGTCTATCATTAGGAATAGTGTACCTGGGTGTAAAAAGAATACCTGGCCGAGTCCATAAAATATTACTAGACTCATTCACCACCTGTACCATTGGGCAAAGCAAGCTATTCTGATCGTATTCTTGTGAAGTATTATTCCCTACCTCGTTTCCTGATACTGAGTTCCTTACTTCATTGTTTGCAAAAGTTCACAATCATCATCAGAGTCATTTGATGAATAATCAGTCTCCTCAAGTTCATCAGAGATGTAGGTTTCGTCATTGATTGTCTTCAAAACTAGAACCTCCGACTCCGAATTATCAAGAATTCCAATTAGTTCCTCCGCAGTATATCGCCGTTTCTCGCGTCGACTCATTTTCCAACTGAAATTGAAAATTCAAAAAGATAAAATAGGTACCGCGGTTGCAAAGAAAAAAAATACAAATAATGTTTACATGCCACAAAAGATTTTACGAAAAACTACTGAAACCTTCCTATGCATACCAAATAAATACCAATGGGACATTATCATCCCAAGCAATGGAAGTTTGAACTGAACTAAAAGAAGTGATATAAACAGTAAAATGAAATGAAATTTTATGTACTTACCGTAATGAAGTAGTGTTATATCAATTAAAGTTTGATAATAAATGCACTTGACAACACGCCGACACTGATAATGTAATAATAATTGCTTATAAACAACAAGGGTTACTCAAGCGTAATGAAGATAACTTTTCTGACGCTCAAGTTTGTACAAAAACCGAGCTAGACGCAAAATATTACTTACATTGCTCTCTAGCGGTAGCAATTGAAACTGCAGGTAACTAAGATCTCTCTCTACCAGTGGGATAGCGTAAATGGGGAATAATATAGCTTTGTATCCCATTGGTATACTTTAATTACTTTTGGGACATACTGTCCTGTTGGTAGTCAAAGGGTTAATATATTTCCTTTATCTGTTGTGTGGTGTTTCTATATTTCATATTTTTCTAAACCTATTAGTTTTTTACTTTGGTTTAATATGTAGAGAATATTTAAATTAGTATACATGTGTGTTGCGTGTTTGGTATATATAAAATGTATGATAAATCTTATTTAAGCAATAAATTAAAAAAATTTATAAAGAAGTTTTTTATATGTGTCTATTTATTTATTTCCAAGAGATTGCAGTTTTGGACTATTACCATTAGGTAACTCTGTCAATCTCCTATCTAGTCCAAAAATATAATGGTGGATAAAATTACTTACAATAGTAATATATTAACTTCAAAAGTCAGTGCAACGGAAAAACAATGGATAACGTAAAATATCAAGAATATATATATATATATATATATATATATTACTTGGTATTAAGTACATAAGATAAGGACAATCACTACTAGCACAAGGTGAAGGTTTGTTATGAAATCCTAACTCAACATTAGGCCTATCTTCATTTTCAACCCTTCTTATTTTATTGAGGGCTCATCCATCATTTGATGTCCAATTAGAAGTCAATCAGTACCTTTAGGAACGAAAAATTGAGAAATGCTGGCTTGATTTGTTTGCCTAGATCATTTAACCACACGTTTAGTTGATCTATGTGAGGCTAGTTTATCACACTATACCCGCCAATAGCGGTAAGCACAGTCAAACTCTTGCTTGCTTTTATATGTCGACATCATATACTTCCATTATTAATTAAGTAATAAAATTATAATTATTATTCACTAACTGTTATGAAAAAAATCAAGCGAAACTGTGCCGAATGTTGCCAGGAGGCGAGAGGAAACAAAACACTTACAGCTTTACAACTTCTTGTTGAAAAAAAATATTCACACCATATAGTTTCAATAACAAATACTAAACAAACAAATACAAACTAATATGATTAATATGCACTAATCTCTTATTTTATTACAATACAAAACACCAAATGTGAGGAGCTCATTAGATTTTGCCATGTCGGGTGTAATCTTGCGTTCGTGTGGAGCCGAGCTGCTCCGCATTGCTGAATCGAGAACACAATACGTTACTGTACTTGCGAGAAAATAACAGACAGCTAGGTACGAATTCTAACCTATCGGTCTGTTTGTAATCATTATTTTGGTACCTTTGGAATTTTTTTAAAATCAGAAACAATTTATATATTTTCTCATTAATGAAACAAAATATTTAAAGAAATTGTGTAAATTATCTTTCCCTAGAAACACAAGAATTTCCCTCGACTATAGATCCCTAGATCGGATATATTCTTCATCCGTGCTTGGAAGTAAAAAAAAATGAAATGTTCAAAACATTCTATATTATTAATTCATTTCGCTTTACCATTAACCAATAAATGGCTGTGGGTTTCTATTTACAAATGATTATTCATTTCATTTTGGGTTTTATTTATCCATTAACTTCTCACAAAAAAGTGTTTTAAATAACACTCTTGGTTCAAAGAAAAAGTATTTGGTTTATTCGAATTTAAGTTAAAAATTTCTAAGCTTTTAAGTTAAGTTGTAACTTAGCCCTTTGCATGCGTATAACGTGATTTCTCGTAATTCTGAAATCTCTGCTAGCGCGTATTATGGGAAATCATGTATTTACAATATTTTGTATATGGAAGTCCTAGTTGTTTAAAGTCCATTACAATGTGTCACAATGTTTGTTTGGTGTAAATAAACTCCTCTTCTACGTTTATTGTTCTTGGCCACGTGCTATCAATCCACATTCTGTTGTTTTAGCGACCAGGCACCATTACATGGTCAATGCATGCGCGTATGAGGGGAAGCGTCTGCCAACTGTGTCTTATTTTGTGTTAGTATTGTGATTGCTATAGTTGTTTACTGTTTACGTGAGTGACCTTTGTTAGTACTGTAAGAATAATTTATTGTTTATGATTTCATGAATAATAATTTTAGTTACTTTAATTTTATTTTAAATGGATTTATTGATATCTTGAATTAGCTAAATATGTTTACATCTGTAAGTAAATTTTCAATAATTAATGTGTAAAAATATAAAAATAACTAGTTTGAATTAAAAAGAACTATTTTGCAAAAACGTTTTTTTAAACTAATAGCACATAATCTGTTACTTGCTCTTTATATGTCCCGCGTGCTAAGGGTTAGTATTTATAATGTAGATAGAAGATGAGCCATGCATGTTAAGTTTGTCTATATAAATTATACTTACCATTTTGAAAGCATTTAATCTGGAAATCCGTGGAACTCCAGTGTTTGGATAGTTATAGGTTCCCGTGACTTCATAGGAATCAGTTGGAACAACAGATTTTGATTTTTGGCATTCTTGTAGCCCTAAAATAATTTCAATGTCAGTACTGTTAATAAACCGTATAAAATGATATTTCTTTAAATCAGTTATTTAATTACTAGAAAAAATAATTTTAATTTCTATGTAATGCTTCAGTAAGTAAATAATACCTTCTAGTCATTTGAAATAAGGGATGATATAAACAAGATAATGGAAGAAAAAAGGAAAGAAATATGAAAAGTAATTTATGAATTGGTCAATTGTTTTGAGAATGTGATAAAAAAACAATTAATCAAAGTAAGAGGCATCTTTAGTGACAGTAAAATTAATTTATAATCCAGCAGTTATGAGGAAAATACAGACAAACATATTAGTAAAATTCAGTAACAAAGAAGAAGAAGAAAGAAATTTACATTATGTTCCAGTAGATCATGTTTATGTGTAGAAGTCAATAGAACACATTAAAAAAGTATAAAGCAGTGTTCCTTACAGTGTGCTTCAAGACTGAATGCTCAATTATTTTAGCTCTTACCTCTGCGAGTGAGATTTATCTGCTGTTGCCATAATAACATCAAAGTTATAGAATTAAACCTTAAAAAATAAAATAAAGGTTTTTTATCAAAAATAATGCTAAGACATGATGACATGTTTTACTTTGGTCATACTAAGAAAGGTTTGTAAAGAAATGTTTTAGTTTATTTGTGATCATACACAATTGTTGAAGTTAGCAGTAAAATTAGTTGCTAAACAATTTTTTTCAAAATAGCTGCAGAGCTATTTTACAGTTATAAATAAAATATTTTTTTAATAAACTGGTGTGAGCTTGTAGTATGTTTAGTAAGAAAAAACTGATAAAAATTTATGTGAAACTTTACTACAAGCAAAACAATGGCAAATTTTGTTTAGGAACCATTGGTATAATGTATAAAAATTGAGCCAGATTTTTTAAAAAGTTTGTATATAATTTTTAAGAATAAATTTTGTGACCAGAAACATAAAAAGAAGCTAAAAATTAAAACTCCTGGTTATAGAGAAAAGTAAAACACTGAAATGTTTCTGATGCATTGAATTTTTAGTTGACAAAAACTTTAATAGAAAAGGCTTGGATGACCGGCGTAATTTCTAAAGATTTTGTAATTAAGTTGAAGAAAGAAATGGTCCAACAAAAAAGTAACAATTCTCTCTTCATTGATAACTGTCTAGCCCATCCACTGTTGGTACAAAATATACAATTAGCTTCTTTTCGTCAAAAGTGACATCAAAACTTCAACCAAAGGAAAAGTGAATAATAAAAAATGAGAAAATGGACTGTCAAAAGTGCAAATTAATGAAAACCTTATAATAAGTAGAAGAGAATCAATTTTTAAAAGGTATAATTTTGCTTTGAGACTGTATTTTAAAAATTGAAAAAGTATAAAAACATGAAATTTCCTTGGTGACCCAGAATTGTTTTAAAAAATTTGACCACTGGGATGAAAAAGATTGTTCTAAGTGATTGTAAATGGTACTGGGAAGAAACGAAAAGGAATTGTTGACATCGATACAGAAGTAATAGATTATGTCAACGTGGACAACAACATACAAAATTATGGTTAAGATCTTGGAAAATGAGGCAAAAAAAAAAAAATGATGGAAAAGAAGGAATAACATATCAGATCAAAAGCCTTTGGAGAAGGGAGTATTTCGAACACTCCTTTAAGACAATTAGTGGTGTTGAAGAAAGATATTTTAATAGTTTGAGTATAAAACCTTTCATGAACAAAAAAATTGTTTCTAAGTGTAAAATGTAGTCTAAAATGATTTTTTTTAAATTATTGAAATACAGTACGTAGTATCAGTATGGATAAATAAACCGATATTTAGTATGTAGTCTCAGTATAGTGTAATAAATTAAATAGAAGTACAAATGTATACTTAAAGTTTTAATAAAACAACTTTTTCGATTTTATATAAATTAGGTGGTTTTAGTATAATTAATATAAATAGTATACAGAAAATGATTTAAATCACATTTTTGAGGATTGACATATGTATACACAAACACACATACTTATAAAATCAGGAATGATTACATATGCTAATACAGGAATATATTTATTTTATTCGTTCTTGATGATGCACTGTGGCTGGCGAAATGCTTTAAAAATTTGTTTATAAAAAGAAATATATTCTTGTACTACTATACTACGTAAACACTACATGCAGAAAATATCTGGACTACTGCTACTGTGCTGATAGTATTCCCCTCTCCGGCTGCTATGTTTACTCAGTTGGCTGAAATGTCTATGATCTTGAATTACTCATAACAAGAAAATATTATATATAGGTTAGTTTTGGTTGGTAAAGATTATTTAGATTTTTTGGACTAGGAGACTGACAGACTTACCTTGGTAAGAGTCCACTCTGTAGTCTTTGAAATAGAAACACATAAAAGCACTTAAACAATGATATATTTCAACCACACAGTGGTCTTTGTCAATCGAAGAGAAAACACAAAAAGAAATATGAGAGAATGAAATAAAATAATTATTTTATATATATATATATATATATATATATATATATATATATATATATATATATATATATATATATATATATATATATATATATAATATATATATTTCTATGAAATTTCTAGTATTCCTGAGGATGTTGGTACTGTTTGCCAACGAAAAGCTATGAATTGTAAATTCAATAAATTATTATTGTATTTGTAAATTGTTTCATTTCTTATATATATATATATATATATATATAGGTTAGTTTTGGTTGGTAAAGATTATTTAGATTTTTTGGACTAGGAGACTGACAGACTTACCTTGGTAAGAGTCCACTCTGTAGTCTTGAAATAGAAACACATAAAAGCACTTAAACAATGATATATTTCAACCACACAGTGGTCTTTGTCAATCGAAGAGAAAACACAAAAAGAAAAAGAAATATGAGAGAATGAAATAAAATAATTCTCTCATATTTCTTTTTGTGTTTTCTCTTCGATTGACAAAGACCACTATGTGGTTGAAATATATCATTGTTTAAGTGCTTTTATGTGTTTCTATTTCAAGACTACAGAGTGGACTCTTACCAAGGTAAGTCTGTCAGTCTCCTAGTCCAAAAAATCTATATATATATATATATATATATATATATATATATATATATATATATATATATATATATATAATGAACATAGACAGGCCAACCGCTCAACACGCTGCTAGTTACAACATCATCTCTTTCAATGATTGCTATACCACCAAAATAATTAAAGCCCTCCCCCCTGATTGCAACTCTTCAGAATTAAGAAGATGGGAGTTATCATACCAGTGGTATACCAAATCTAGAGAGCCTCCTAACCTCAACATCTGATAAAACTCCTTTTAACTTCCCCCTAACTTCTACAATTTTTAACAGCTCCATTACCTTCCTTCTGACAGACTTTTAATATCTAGTTTCAAGTAACCAATCTTTACACGATTCACATATAACAATTTCTACACATATCACATATAGCACTATATCATAAACTATAAATCTGTGACATTTGGATGTTTATACACATCTGTGGTTCACTTCAATCTTTTGTTTTGTTTTTCTCTTTCTTGACTGAAGAAGATCATGTTGATCGAAATATTTCAAATAAAAGTGTATTAAGTGTTTTATATGTGCTTATTTCCAAGAGATTGCAGTTTTGGACTATTGCCTTTAGGTAAGTCTGTCAGTCTCCTCTCAAGTCCAAAAAATTCCTAAATAAGCTTTAAGCTCTACTAGAACTAACCTAAATATATATATATATATATATATATATATATATATATATATATATATATATATATATAGGTTAGTTCTAGTAGAGCTTAAAGCTTATTTAGGAATTTTGGACTAGATAGGAGACTGACAGACTTACTTAATGGCAATAGTTTAAATTGCAATCTCTTGGAAATAAATTAATAGACACATATAAAAACTTATCACATTATTGAAATATTTCGATCAAAAAGATCTTTGTCAATCAAAAAAGAGAAAAAGAAAAGACTGAAGTGAACCACAGATATGTATAAATATCCAAATGTCTCAGAATTAGTTTAAGATATAGTGCTATATGTGATTTGTATAAATATTGATTATTAATATAATCATTAGTATAATATAATAAAGCAGCATTTTGCTCAATTTTTAACTATTCTGATTAGAGTTAAACATCTTATAAAACATAATATTAGTGCATGACATATTATAATACCCCTTATTCCAATTCTAGCCAGTGGTTGATTACTATCAAGTTTTACAAAGAATAATAAAAATTGTCATCTTTCTAATGAGAGTTAGCTGACTCACTGTGTAGATACTTACAAGATATGCTGACAATATTAACACTATTTAGTATGCCTTTTAAGACATTTAGACTGCATTCACAGTTCAGGTGGTCATCAGTTGTAGTTACTATATGAGATGCATTAGGCCTGAAAATAATAAAGATTGGTAAATGGATTTTTTTAAAACCGATAATCTATTGAGTCGCAAATGATTATCTTAAGAGTGATTATAAAAGAATGACTTTTATAAATTAGAGCATATATTTTATATTAAACTTGAATGTTTTTGTTCCCTAATAAGACTGGCAAGCATAGCCAGATTGGTTTGCACAATTAAAACAACATAATAACTAGCTTGGACAGTCCACAACTACAGAAAATAATAAAATAAACTAGTAACTACACTAGTGCATATCATAATAACATTATAACTTGAAATCTTTTGCTATACTTTCACAGAGTTGCTTAAGCCATTAGAATGCCAGTTTTTAAGAGCCTGGTGTAATTTTAGAATTCCTATTAAATTGACACTTTTAAAGACTTTTAATGAAATGACTATAATTTTTTTGTTTATCATTATATTATCTTGAAACTTTCAGGGCTTATTACTTGAAATTTATACTTCATAAAACTACTATTATAATTTTATTATTTAATTAATTAAGCCTGTAAATAATAAATGTAAATCTAGTTTTATGTATTTACTAATAATTTATAAAAAAAAAATAATTAGATTCATATACTCATAAAAAAACTTGATTGTTGAAACATTGATCCGCATACAAATTAGTTTCCGTAGTTACAGTTTCAATAAAATCTTCCCTACAAACTTATAAAATACATCTAATTTTATGTTTTTCTGTATATATTTATGCCAACTGTATGTCCTGAAAATACTATATTTTAGGGTTCATTAGTACACATGAATGGGCTCTCAAGTGATAGTCCAATTCCCCCTATTATAACTTGTTAAACGACCTCACTTACATTATCTGTAGGCCTATTAGGATTAGGAAGTAGGCCTAGGCCTAATTCACATCTAACAACCTGTTCTATTATTACATCCACATTATCAATAGGCAAAACATCATCTACAACCATAATATGATCTCCATCAGGGAAACCATTATTTACAGACAATGTGCGTTGACTATGATTTGCCAGGTTCAAGCCAGTTTGTTCATTAGAAGGAGATACATTATCAAGCTCAATAATTGTCTCAGATAAGTCCAATTCGTGTTCAACAATAGTTGAAACTCTAAATTTACACAACTAAACTTTTAGTTGTGAGTGTACTTGTATTTTAGCTGTTCATTTATAATGTAATGTAAAATTGTTTTTAGGCTTGTAAGGGCAACAAACTAGTTGATAAAACATTGCACTAAATTAATAAACTTTTGACTGAGAGTTCAAATAAACAAGAATATCAATAAATCTGTCTATTTCTTTCCAGTGTAAACCCTGACACGACATTGTTTCAAACAATCTCAAAACTTCATGAGATGCTTACTTATTATATTTGTTGTAACACTTTTATTATAATGATAGATGTTGAATATTGCAGTTATATGTTACACAATTACTTGCAAAGTTATGTGCATTCTAATTGGATTAAGTGGTATGTTTCAAGAAAGACACTCTTTAGGTGTCACAAAAATTGAACAAAAGAAAATTATATACTAATTACACTCGTTTTAAAATATTAAATATCTTTGATTATGAAGGTGAACAATTGTACAATTTATGAATTTGTGGTATAGATATGAGATATCTACTTGTAAGGTTGTTTCGTTAATTAAATGTATTATACATATTACGAATCTAAAAATCGGTATTTGAAAAATAGAATTTATAACACCACGTGGCTTAATCATTTATTTGACCGGCTAAAGCTTTAAACAATGTTAAACTTTATTTATTACAATTTAATTTTAAAGTGAAAGATTGTACCAAATTGATCACTTAGCTGGAAAACTTATGTGGAGTTTATCGTTTCTGTTTGTTCCTATTTTGATTGGCGTGAGATGTAGCATCGTGAGATGTAATTAATTAGATTATTTAAAGCAAAAAAATAATACTTAAAGAGCTCATTTTAAATAATTTACATAAAAATTGTTAACTAAACATTGTTTCTGTTTTAAAAGAAACTTCTACGGATCATATTTCCATAATCCCCTCTCCCTTGAATTTAATGCATTTTGAAAAGAGTCTCTTGCTCGAAAAGCTCATGGTTGGGGCGATAATTATAGTTACACGGCAACTATTAACCTTCCTTGCATCCCTTTGTGCATCTCACCTAGGGCATCTTCATACATGTTTCATGGCTTGTAGAAATCTGATATCTTTACCATATTTTTTTTACATACATTATTAATAAACAGATTCACAATTTTTTTAAAAATTTATAAGTAACTCCTGATTTGTTTTTTAATGGTGGTAAATAGTATTAATACTATTTTATTGACTAAAATAAAGGTTACATCGTATTTCCAAAAATATTAGTCTACCTAAAAAACAAAATATTTATAAAACAAATATTGCTGATTCGCCTGGTAAAAATAATTGGTTCTGGCAAATGCCCCGATATAGTAAAAAAACGTGAAACTACCAGGAGCTACACTGGACAGACCAGTACGATGAAAATGTTCTGTCCAAGTATGAAAATGGGTTAAATAAGCAATGTTTGGGAGGAGTGTTCTAGATCTCCTACCTGCAATTTTTGTACTAGGTTATGGAGTTATATAAATTGACAGCTATTCTTATATGCCAGAATCAGCTGATATTGCAGCACACAGTTCTGACAGCACTGAGTAAAAACTGCTTATAGATGTTAAATGCAATTGATCTGAATATCATTTATTATTTACTTATTTTTCCAGGCGAAAAACCAATTTAGGTTATCATTGATAAACAGTAGTTGTTCATTCAGAAAATATTTCATAATCTTAATACAAAGAAGTGTTTGACTTTGTTGACACAGTTACTCTTTGCAAAGTAATCCAACATAATGCAGATGAAATTAATAACATTTATGACGGAGTATTTATTGTTCAACTGAACTTTTAGTTTATGGCGGCATAACCCTTCACAAAGGACAAAAAACAGTTGTCAATTATGTTACAGTGTCATTGGAAGTTTTCTTTTATTAATTGTATATTTTTAAAAAAGTTTTTATTAAATTTAATTGATGATCAATGTAACTGGTTGGTTTGACAGTCAGAAGATTTTTACTATAGTCTAATAAATTTTTTAATTTTATAAAATTCCAAAATTTAAACTATCTATACCAAAACTTTTAAGCTTTGCTTGATAGCAAAGATAACTATTAAATATTAAGAAACACAAACAACAAATTTGTTGAAATAATTATTACCCACAATCATGATTATAGCAAATACAAGATAAAACTAAAATTGTTATTATTTTTATAACTGTTGCTGTTTATTTATTTAAATATTACATAAACAAAACAAATAAAATCAATAATAGATATACAAAAAGGATAAATATTTTGAATTAGAAAATAGAAGTATTGAGTTTAAAAAAATTATACTGATGTTAAAACAAGGAGATGATATAATTAATGGCTGCAGAATTGTACAAATGTAAACTTTGACCTCACCTTGAAAATCAAATTTGCTGTGGATGTTGTTCAACTAATCATAAACAATGTACGATTTATTGTGACGGGGGCTCCACAATACTAACAATAGTGGATGTACAGTAAACTCCCGATTATCCGGGGAGGATTAACCGGTTTGCAGATTATCCGGGGTCTGCTATTGTTTTACAAATATCCAATTTTTATTCCAATCAGATTCATGTGTTTAAATTTTCAAACGGTGAATTACGACGTAAATACATATAAGGCATAATAGAAGTTAAGATGAGGGGAATAGATATGTAAATATGTACGTACTAATTTTTACATTGAAAGGGAAGCATCCTGACGCGGGTCAGCGAAATAAAAGGGGAGAGCAAGGTGGCTATTAATACGTTCAGCATGGCGAGCGTCCCAGCAAGTTTTGGGTTCCCTTGCGATTCACTGAGGGCGTGCCGGTGCGCTCCCCTCTTTTCTTCCGAAGGACGGCGAGCACTCCGGCCTTGATTTATAAATGTTCATATATCTGTGGTAAGATCATTTATTTATCTAATAGGCAAGGTCTTGGAAGAGAGTGAAGATGACGATATAGAAGATGAGGAGGCTAAGATCAGCCATGACACTGCGTTGAGGTCCGTCGATTACCTTATTCAGTACGTAGAGGAGCAAGACGACTCTTCACTGTGCGACAAAATGCGATCTCAAGAAACTTAGATCGCACATTAAAGCTAAATCAATGCTCACAAAAAAACAAACGAAAGTGACAGATTATTTTGTTAAAAAGTGAAAGTATTATGTGTAAAGGAAATTACATATGTACATACATACTTACTTTTGACATATACTTATGTATGTATTGTAAATAGTTAGACATATAAATGTACATGTTATAATCCGTCAAATAGATCAACATTTTAAATTATTTTCTATATTTATTTTGTCGTCTGAAGATTGTTTGTGAATTGCTTTAACCGGGGTCATTATTTGTGTAACTTTTGGTATAATAATTGATTATCGATCATTTTTTGTATACTTTGTTCGGATTATCCAGGGAATTCGTTTATCCTGCGTTGCCGGGCCACCCTATTCCACGGATACTCGGGAGTTTACTGTATATGATATATTCATTGTTAACATAGAGTGGCTGATGCACAAACACACACACACAGAACTCAAACGAACAAATACCTACATGGATAGATAGAATTACACAATTTTCTAAAACATCCTGATGCTAGATATTGTTAGGCGTATTGTTTTTAATATAACAAGACAAGGAGTGGTTGAAATGAGGCATTTCAATGACATACATGAGGAAGACAGCACATGGATCCTTTGAATGAATAGGCAGTGGCTAAAAGTTGTTGATATTCCCGTAATGTTCTTATGTTAAACACAGAAATGTAAAAATCACTAAGGCGATTGTTAGTAACTCAGTACTACCATGGTCCTATGATCTCAAAAAACCCCCAAATTATTAAATAACTTCTGAAACTAATTCTCTTTCTCTCTTTACAGCTCTTAAATAACAAGTTCAATTTATCAGGCTTAGTAAAACTTAATAGGTTGAATAAGAAGAAGATGTAGAAGTAGAAATTTAAAAATAGATTTTTTTTTGATTTCAGAAAGAATAAACCAAACCATAACAAAAGCCAAATTTATTATATTACATTTTGAATTGTTCCTCAGTAGAGATACCTATAGATCTTATTTTCTAGGCCAGGCATTATTGTCTAGTAACGTTTTGTTTAATACTACTCAACCGGTGTTGCTACTTTTGGAAAATGAATTGACAATACTAAACAACTAGCTTCACACTATTTACAGATATAATTACGATAGTTTTTGTTTGAAAGATAACGGTATTATAAATATTATGTTATGTATTTTAAGAACTTTTTGTTGGGATTTTTTGGCCCCACACATATTTTTTAACAATTTTAATGATGTTGAGTTGATTATTCCAATCAAACAAATTGGTTCATTGAAAGAAGTTTATCTTTATATACTTTCACAATAAAAAAAATAATTTTTAATGACGTATTATACAAATTTCCACTATTGTTTTCAAAATTTCACAAAAGCTAAAAAATAAGTCAGAAATATTGATTAAATATTTAGATGTATAAAAATTTTTACAAAAATGTTATTGGTTGAAGTTAAGTACAAACATTGGTACACTTGGATAAACTCATCCTTACCAGGAAGTAAGTTATAACGTAAATTCCTTAAAAAGTAAATTAATGGGAAGTTTCAAAACTTCTACTTGTTATGAATCTCGTGTAGTATTTATCGGACCTGACACATTATTTATCACACAGAGAATATGTTTGCACATCCGTTCTATATACAAAATAGTTAGAAACCTACAAATCAATCACATGTGACACAAATATATCTCTTTGTGGTAAGCGCCAAAACACTTCTCTCCCTAGTCAGCTTATTATGTGGGTAAACGGAACATGAAATTGTGGTTTTGTTGTTTATTGTTTACACACAAAACAGAAAGAATATTAAGAGAGTGTTGCAGAGATAAGAAAATATAGATACCTTAAAAGCAATGTTGGCCTGACGGAGTTTATTTTGGTATCATTTATGCTATAAAAAAACTATGTCGGGCCCGAAACATGTTTATGTATATATAATGATAAGAAACGTATATTCATACTTAGATAGGGGAACAAAAATTAAGTACACATTATTCAAAATGTGGCTTTAAATATTTTGGCAATTCTCCGGAAAACACAGATATTGTGGCCAGCAACTAAAGTGTTAAGGGGACTCTAAATCTGATTTTTGTTTTTTTTGTTTGTTTCTGATGGTTCATTTTTTTAGAATTTTCTGAATCTAATGAAATTATAGAATAATTTGTTACACATTGTATAGGTGTTGACACATAAGCTGACATGGACCTGGGCATCAGTACAGGCAGGGGGTGGGTGGTGATTAGGGAAAGATCCTTCTACAAACATTTCCGCGGATGTAGACATACATTACTTATATCATTTCGCATTTCATCTACTGGATTGCCTTTACACGGGGCTGCGAAGACAATTGACGCAACCCGCCTGACGCCAGACAAGTTTTTTTTATCTAAGCTAGTACAGACGATCATGTCAATTGCAGCTTATGTGTAAACACCCATAAACAAAGTCAGACCATAGTATTTGCATATATTTAAAGGGGCCAAATGTATTAATATGTATTTTGAAATTCTTGAAAGTTTGTGTGTACAACTCACCAAAAGTTAGATCTCACTTCAAAATCTAACGCTTTACATATTTCAAATATATTATTCTCTTCACTTTTTACGACATCACTACAAACAGCAGGAATCATTTCTGGGTCAAATGGTGGACTCAAGAAAGTGTGCACTTTGACAGCTTCAGGATCATAGTTCAAAAGAAATCTATGCAGATTTTCATCTTCTTCAGCTAGTGATCTGAAATAATCAAACATTTTTGAATCAATAAAAATAAAAAGGAGATAATTCTAATTTTCTTACCATTTACCCTAAGAAAAGAGTTCAAAGCTAAGAAAAATAAACTAAAAGGTGCTAAAGCCAGACATTATTCCTAAATCATTCAACACTAACATTGAACTATTGAACTATGGTTGGTAAAATAAGAATTTATTCAAATAGTAAATAACAATAGCTCTTAATATATAAACTTGATTTTTCGAATGTGTTGAAAAATTTCTTATTTCTGAAAAGAGAAAGTTTTTAGAACTGAAATTAAATTTTATCAAAGAAAAATAAATTGACAGTAAACGAATTTATACGAAACAATAAAAACTACAAAACATTTGTAGTCAGTTTAATAGAAAAAAAGGTAAGATTCCACATAACTGGATCATTTTGAAGCCAATATCATTTAGTCTGATTAAGCTGATGCTATTACACAAACTTTCAAAAATAAAAGGAAACATTGTTTTCTCTAATAAAAAGACTTTAAATACTTTTAAATGTTTATGTAAATAACTAGTTAAATGTTATGTGATAACTAGTAGCTCACGTGAAGATGGAATCAACAAATATAAAAAGACTTTATTAAACACCAAGTAATATCGAATTTGGTTATTTTCACATATGTAACTCAGAAATAGGTTCTGAATTGTCTATGTTAATTTCAAGTGCTCTTACAAAGTACCAGTTTAGGGTAGATATGATATCTCTAAAATACACTGTTCATTATATCGACCTTAAAGCACTTGTAAATGTAATGACAGGTGTATTAACAGGTGTATTAACAAACCGAAGAACAAGTCTAACAGTTTCAAGATAAAGCTGTACAACATTATTTGTAGGGTATAGAATGTTTATGTTCATGAGTTATCTTCTTTAATTGACAAGATTGGGTTTGCACACACATTTGCAATATGATTTCAATATCTTCCACTTAAGGATTTAATGACATTACAATACTGCATTCACAGTATAGCCTATTTCCTGTTCTATAGGAAATGTTTTTAATAGTGAGTGTATTCAGTATTCAGTGTACAATATTAAAAATGTTCATTAGACTAGAAAAAAGCAAACAAATAAGCAACTAATGTTATTCCTTAATTAGAAGGTAAAAAAAACTTGGCATGTTTTTTGTATAGAACAAGCTTTTGTTTTTTAAATTTTGGTTCAATTAAACAGCTTGTCTGATAAAGTAAAAGTCCAATTCACCAGAATCTAGAGTATCGTCGCTTTCTGAAGGCTTAAATATATAATTCTGTAGACAGTGGTCCTGATAGTAAAACAAACACAGCTTTTGAACACCTGTGCTATTCTGGTCTTTTATTGTGAGCTGTTTTATTTTGGAACAAGTGACTTATTAAAAATAACTTCTATTTTATTCATATTACCATTTTGAGAAAGCCTATAGATAGTTATAAAATCTCGCATAACAATTAAAATAAAGAAACCTGCCAACATAACTTTGGATAAAAAAACTAGGAAAATAACAATATTACGGGTTCTATATCTTATATAGAATTATTACTTATGACTTTTTTATAGATAGTTTATTTTGACACAAATCACATTTGTTAATATACAGAACTATAAAACACTAGGTATATAAAAATGGTACATAAAATGTTCTGTTGGCTTTTTCATTTCTTTACCTGTTTAGTTGACTGAACATTTAAATCAAACTTTTTAACCATATTTGATGACTTATCTCAAATATAATTTTTCATATATTTTTTTTTAAAAAAAAAGGTGTTTCACTAATTGAAGGATCTTTATTTCTGCATTAAAAGATTAGGACATAATCACAAATTAGTAAAGTTCCTGTTAACTCTATTTCCATGGCAGATAAGCGTGCCTGAAAATCTCCTGTACAACTAAACCCACTTTATCTGTTGACTTTTTTTTTAAAGATTTCTTTTTCGAACACTGTAGAAATTAATTAAAACATTCTGCTATGCTTCTTCTTTGATATATTGAACAAAAAATAAACCCGCCAGCTATAAAATGTTTCATCTCTAATTACATAAAATAATCATTTTATTTTGGAATAACATTTATAAAATTATTAAGAGTATTTTTTAAACCATTATTGGAATTTTGTAAAAAATAATTGGAAACTAAAAATGAATCTAAAACAGCTTTTAATCTATAAAAAGATTAATAATAGATGTTAAATATACTAATAGCCTTGTTTACAAAACTAAACACAATATTAAAAGTGGTTATACAGCCAAGAGCTACAGTTTTGTGTTTCTGTGTATTTTATAAGCAGAGCATCATAAATAAAACTTTTATAGATATTAAAAACAAACTGTTTAAATATATATCATGGAATATTTGTTTCAGTCTTATTAGTAAAATAAAATTTTTGTTATTAATGTCAGTTAACTCTAAAGATCAACATGAAACACCCTGTATTAATTTAAATTTCCTAATATGAATAACACATTTAAAAAAAGATTTTATATTTTATTTATATGATGTGTAAATGTATATAACGAGAGCGGTCCACATATTAACTTGTTTTAAAATCAGAAATAAGCACTGTTTAAAGAAAAAAGATATAAAAATTCTAAAAGCATATTCTTAAACTACTCAAATAGTCACAATTTAAATTGAAGCACTTATATTAATCCACAAGTTTTTGGATTCAATTGCCGAAGAAATCTGGAGTCTATATATTTAACCACTTGTTCCTGGTTGAAAGAGTGACGGTTAAACAAAGTTTTAACATTTGTTGATTCCATCTTCATGTGAGCTACTAGTAATCACTAAACACTTGAAAATGTTTACAAACTTGCCTATAGTAGCACTTACTTATATTTGTTGAGGACGGCCGTTTCGGAAGATGTGTCCTATTGTCAACTCAGACCGTAACTCAGTTAGGCTACTGGGTTATGGTAACCTCTTACGCAACTCTTAGTCAGGACATAACTGAGTTACGATCTGAGTTGACCATGGGACACATCTCCCAAAACTGCCGTCCTCAACAAATATAAGTAAGTGATACTATAGCAAGTTAGTAAATATTTACAAGTGTTTAGTGAAAACTAGTAGCTCATGTGAAGATGGAATCAACAAATATGGAAAACACTGTGTTGTGTCCCGGGTCTTTGTTGCTAGAGAGAAATCATTCCTATACAAGAAGTGGGCTACTGTCTTTACTCAAGGTTTTAAAAATAGCAATGAATGATGATGCTGTTTTTTATAGTATTCCATTAAGGTTTAGCACCCATCTAAAACAAAAACTTGTGATAGTCAAGTTTCCCCATGACAATTTTAAGCAATCAACTTTGAGGGAAATGAAGTGAGAGCTCTGCACACAAGAATTGTCAATTTTAGACCCCATTTCATTGGTCACAAATTTAGGACAGCCAGTGTAATTCTCACTGATTCGGCCTTTATAAAATAAAATGCACCACAACGTCATTCCCAGTGGCGGCTCCTGCCCAATTACATTGGCGGGACTCATGACAAGGGGTCTCCCCAGATTTACGAGGTGCGGAAAAAATTTTGAAATTTGATACCCATTTAACTTGTTTTATATTCTAAGCACCTACAACTTTTATTAAGTTATACTTATTGATTAATATATTAACATTGCTATAACTAATAGACGTATTACGGTGTGATTTATGTAATGTTGTAAGGTTGGGTAGTTAAGTGATCGCCTATTGGTTGCTAAAGCGTCGAGTACTTAACGAGTAGTGTGAATCATGTTTTACTTTTAAGAGTATATTAGGCCACTGTGTATGCACATCAAAGGATCTATAAATGGAAACAATACTTATCTAGTACACAAATATTACTCTTTAAAATGAGTTTAAAAGAGTAGTTTCATAAACGCTTATTATTATTAAATATAAAATTTGATTTGTTTACTTTGAGTCAAAGGCACCAACATTTATTTGTGAGAACATTACAAATAAGCCTACAATGCTGCTTCCTAAATCAGCCAGAATTGTCAGCACTGATTAGTCCTTTCACAGCGCATGTGCAAGACGATGGGACTCCATCCCAGTCCACCCGTAACAAGCTCGTTGAGTGACGTCACCGCACGGTTTTGGCTGTCTCAGCTTATTCCATGCACACACAATGCACTAGTCTGGAGCTCTCTGCTGTGAGCCCTGCGCGGAGCTTGCGGCTAATTTTGTGCGTCAACTGCTAAATATTTTATGGTTTTAACATTACTTAAATAACTCTAAGCTCTTCTTAACCTAATTTAAGATAAATGAATATTAATTAAAAATTAATTTTTGTAATTGGGAGGGCTGCGCCCCAGAGCCCTATTGGACAAATCGCCACTGGTCATTCTATCCTCTTTCCTTATTCTGTCTTGTACACATCTCAAAACTGTCGATTGGTTTGTGGTTTTATGCAATAAAAGCCAGATCGATGAAACATACCTTACAACTCAAAGAATTATTATAGAAGCAGACAATTCAACCATTCCCTATCAACAGAGTAGAAGGGGTACCATCTAAGCTACTACATCTGAATGTAAACTGAGTTTGGGGATGCTTGAGTTCATAACAGCAGTTATTCCAAAATTGAGATTCAGTTGGGCCAAAACCTAACTGACTTTCTAGAAACTGTCATATGTTAAATCTAAGATTTAAATTAAATATTTTTAAGACATATTTCTAGACTTACAAAGGAGTGTTGTTAAAGCTACTGCGTAGGTTTATATCAGCTCCATGTTGTAAGAGGAGTTCAATCATTTCATAGTTTTTCTGGAGCACAGCCTCTAACAATGGTGTTGTGTTTGCGACTGCCGGCACATTTGGCCATGCACCATATTTGAGTAATGTTTTTACTAATGGCAAATTACCTTTGCATATGGCTTCAATCTGCATAACAAAAAATACATAATTTAAATAATAATAATATAAATCACACACATGCATGGTGTTGTGTTTGAGACTGCCGGCACATTTGGCCATGCACCATATGTGAGTAATGTTTTTACTAATGGCAAATTACCTTTGCATATGGCTTCAATCTGCATAACAAAAAATACATAATTTAAATAATAATAATATAAATCACACACATGCATGGTGTTGTGTTTGAGACTGCCGGCACATTTGGCCATGCACCATATGTAATGTTTTTACTAATGGCAAATTACCTTTGCATATGGCTTCAATCTGCATAACAAAAAATACATAATTTAAATAATAATAATATAAATCACACACATGCATGGTGTTGTGTTTGAGACTGCCGGCACATTTGGCCATGCACCATATGTGAGTAATGTTTTTACTAATGGCAAATTACCTTTGCATATGGCTTCAATCTGCATAACAAAAAATACATAATTTAAATAATAATAATATAAATCACACACATGCATGGTGTTGTGTTTGAGACTGCCGGCACATTTGGCCATGCACCATATGTAATGTTTTTACTAATGGCAAATTACCTTTGCATATGGCTTCAATCTGCATAACAAAAAATACATAATTTAAATAATAATAATATAAATCACACACATGCATGGTGTTGTGTTTGAGACTGCCGGCACATTTGGCCATGCACCATATGTGAGTAATGTTTTTACTAATGGCAAATTACCTTTGCATATGGCTTCAGTCTGCATAACAAAAAATACATAATTTAAATAATAATAATATAAATCACACACATGCATGCATCTTGTTACATGTATCATTCTTGTTACTCTGAAAATACACAAATGTTAAAAATTAGATGTTTTATACTAAAAAAAACTACAGATTTAAGCTTTGAGTAAACAGATAATCAAAGGTAATTATTTTAAAATATCAAATGTTAATATTACGATTTACACCAATTGTTTGTATAGATGCATTTATATGGTGTTTTAATGTTTTCACAAGTACTAAGATTATAATACTATATACCTCTGCAAAAACACCTGATTAAAACTATGGAATATGGATATGGAAAACCTAGGTTGATATTGAGGTTATTTTATATTGGGCAACAATTAACACACAAGCTAGGTTAAAATGCACAACATATTTTATATCAGACAAATAAAAATTAAACATTATAACATACTTTAAACACAAGATTATTAAAAATGTCTGTAATTGTTAGAATACAATATATCAACTGATACATATTCTTTCTGTTGTTCCATATACCTAAGTGCAGTATTGATTTATTTTAGCCCATCAGAATTTATTGAATTTTGAGATTGTTTCATCCACACTGTTGCCCTCTTTGGGATTGTTGATCATATCTATAATTTCTTCATTGGTGATCTTAATCTACACATCCCCATTGCACCAAGTTTGAATGTTTGTTGTTAACTTGATCAAGAATTAATTCATTGGGACTAGTTTACTTAGATTCTTCTCTATTTAGTTAATTAGAGCTTCGCTAGTGATAATTATTCACACAGGTATAGGTCAAAATAGTGAACTCAAAATCTCACAAAAATTTAGTTTTTAATAAACACACACACAACAAACTAGTTTGGGCGATGATGTCGCCTTCCTCAGTGCTTGGCCACTACTGTGTGGCACTAGTTTGTTGTGTGTGTGTGTGTGTTTAATAAAAACTATTTTTTTGTAAGATTTTGAGTTCACTATTTTGACTTTTACCTTTTAGATTTTTTTGTTCAAGATATTTCATTAGTGGTTTTAACTTCAACCTATGCTGAACCAATCTAGTATGCTACATTTATAATGTCTCATTATTTAGAGCCTAGTTAACAGTCTTAAGTAGAGTTCTCCAAATGCAGTTTTCACACCCTAAAGTACTACTTGTTTGCTAATTTTATTAATAAGCACTACATTAATAATAACTGCCATGCCACATTTTGCATTTTTAACCGGTTATATTATCTCTCTACATACTGAGGTGATGAAAGGGAACCCATCATAATTTGCATAGATAACAGAATGCATCCATTAACATAAGAGGCGTGTGTCCTTTCACTCTGGTAGGTTGATAACCTTGAATTATACAACAGGGTAAATGACTGTACTACATTCACCCCATAGCCTTAACCACTGGTGTGGTAAAATTGTCCAAGTTAAATTGAATAAGAATACTTTTTTTGAACATTTTTAATGTACTTTTTGTACTTTACATTTTACAATTAAATAGTACATTTTTTTGTACTTTTATTATACAAAAATATTTTCAACAACAAATCCTTTCTATAAGGCTGACTGAGAGGCCCAACTAAAATCATATTACAGAAAATTTTGTAAGGCAGTTTGTGTGTTGAAAATAATATAAATAATGGTTTATAAATGAATAAACCTTTAATCATTTACAGTTTGAGTTCAAGAAGTGCGAAATCTTAAGCACAATGCTTATATATCACCAGGCTAAGCTTGCTACTGGCATAACAAAGCAGAACAATATTTTGGAATTTCCTTCAAGTTCAAACACACTCTGGATGCCCTAGAAAAGTATGAAGTTCACTTGTTACATGTATGTGGTCAATGGTGACTTAACTATGGAAAGAAAATTTATCAGTTATAAGAAAAGAAATAGGAGCTGCAAACATATGGTTGAGTGTTGATAAGGAGCAGGTCCTCTGGGCAGAGACTTCAATAACGTAAAACAACTTGATGGATATGAAAAAGACATTCGTTGTTTTATTCACATTATAGAGTTGGACAAAATGAATGAGTTGACTATCGTTTAGGCAGTCCAAGGGGCTTTGCTCATTCTATAGAAAGGGACAACCAGCACTTGGGAAATGACTATTACTTTTAGTGACCAATAGCAGTGTCAAATACAGAAAGAAGTCTATCTTAAACTAATTCATAACACCTGCCTAGCTCATGCCCTACACAAGGTTGCATAAGCAAGTATGCAAGAGTATGTTGTAGTAAATCAATTGATTTACCTTGGAAAGATCTACTAGAAGCAATCAACTGACTGGACATTATAAATAAATAAGATACAAGACTGAATCTTAGAGTAATTTTCTCTGAAGATGATTGCTTTCCAATCGAAATATACATCAGGATATGAATAAAAGGTTTTTCCGGTTTAAGAGGTTTTATTTATTTATAATTAAAAATTACACTACAGATGTTCCAAGTTATTATAAACTGACTGGATGTCGACAAGTATGTTACCTTAATTATTAAAAAAAATTAACAAAATAGTCATTATATTGAGTACACTTTTACATTCATGATAAATTAAGATGAAAATCATGCAATATTTACTCTGTTTTAAGCTTAATTAAGATAAGATTGATTCTTAAATACTTAAAGTGAGAAAGTCTGAACATAAAAATTTTAAGAAAAATAATGGATTAAATAAACTTATTACTAAGTTTTAATTTTTAAGATGCCAGAGCAAATTTAAAACTAATATGTTCGCATAATATGTGTAAAACATGAAATTTCTTACAGCTTTATGATGTTATAATTTATCCAAGATATAAGATGATTTTCAAACTGGGAGAAACCTAATTAATCTTGACATATTAAAGCAATTAAATTTTGTGAAGAAATAACAAAAAAACTTTATTTCTGTGTTACTTTCTTATGCCACTAACTGCATATGAAGTTATAGTTCTAAGAACAGTAAACTTTTATCCTTACTTTTTAAAAAATGACCATAAAAGCATATTTATGTCAATTTCAGATGATAATTTATCAAAAAAGAGTCAACGAAGACAAACGAAAATTTTATAAATAACCTTTGCACACACAAACACACTTCTCTAATCGGCACCCCAGCTACCCACACACTCTTGAAATTAGCGCACTCTGCCAATCAACTAGCCAGTCAACCACCACAAGGTAAAATTTTGTAGAAGTATTTCCCGGCGATAGCCGAACCCTGTACTACCACTTGGCAAATCTGCCACGAACAAGTCACTGGACTTTATTTTTAAAAAATTTCAGAAGATTTAACCCTTTGAGCTTTTGTTACCAAGGAATGACGTCTTTAAAGGCATCTTCAATGCAATTCCTATGGTGTAAGTGCTTTGGTTATCTTACTAAAAGTGTTTTTGTAAACTTTTGCACAAATCAATAGCAAGAATCGCAATGTAGTAGTGTTAAGAAAAGACTGGCTTATGTAATTACATATTGTAAATTTTAAAAAAGAAATACTGTTTTAAAGACAATTAAATGCTTCAAAGGTTGGTATTAGTCAACAGAAATTTTGTTTTCTTCAATTTTGTAGTCCATTACGTTCGGTGAATCTTAATTAATCACTTAAACAATAGTTTATGACAATCCGAACTTTAAATTTTGTAAAAACTTACTGAGACAGAACGTTTTCGATCGCTGTGGCGATCTTCGTCTGTGTCTTCTGCTTGGACATCTTGAGTCAAGCGGTGACGGTTTTAAAGGCAGGTTTTCGATAGTATCAAAGAGTATGTGTGATTTGTATTGTGTTTGTTCGTTTAATATGTTTGTACTTTATGTTTTTGTGTGTCTGTAAATTTCATATTGTTCTAGTGTGTAGAGATGTGGTCCTATTTTGTTGATGTGTAGGATTTCTATGTTATGGTAAATGTCTGTGTAGATCACATAAAAGAAACAGGACACAAATACACAGACATTTACCATAACCTAGAAATCCTACACATCAACAAAAAAGGACCACATCGCAACACACTAGAACAATATGAAATTTACAGACACACAAAAACACAAAGTACAAACATATTAAACGGACAAACACAATACAAATCACACATACTCTTTGATACTATTGAAAACCTACCGCATGACCTGATATCTCCAAGCAGAAGACACTGATGAAGATTGCTACATAGCGATCAAAAACGTTCTGTCTCAGTAAGTTTTAACAAATTTACTAAATTCAAAGTTAGGATAGTCATAAACTATTGTTTAAGTGATTAAGAAATTTTGTGCTATAGTTTGACTGTAACTATGTTATGAAATTGACTAAACAGAAAACCTCTCTCTCTTTAACCATTTTATGTTGCTGTGTTGTTTACTACATTGTATGATTAAAAATTAATAACATAAAACTTTTATTTCCAACATTCTATTAAAATGGATAACAATAATATTTATGTTTCTTATACACTATTAATACAATTTTTGTTTACTATGACTATCTTCCAACACAATTTTTTTAAAAAGTTATCCACTCTTACATGATGAGATAACATTGTATTTTAAAACCTCAGATATTCCTAAAACAATTATTTCTAATTTTTTTTCACTAAAAGTACTGCTATGTTGTATATCGAGGAATGTAGTAGTATATAGAATATTAATACATTATGTAAAATTTGTATGGTTCTAGCCTGACAGATCTTATATATTCTTATTCAGAAACATGTGTTCTATCCAGGTATTCAGTACAAAAAAAATGTAAAAATGTTTTAATGTTATTGTAACCCCCAGATTATTGTAAAGTGGGTCGTGGGGGAATTGACTTATTTAAAAAAAAACCTTAATTTCCTTTATCCACTTGTACTTACAGAGACTCACCGGGTCAATTGTTTGTCTAAACAAAAAAAACTAAAGTAATTTTTATAACATATTTTGAAAAATAATATTTCAGTTTTATATTTTAATTTCAATTTAATTAAATCAAGTTAGAACAATCAATGTTTAAAATTATTATAATTATCCTGCGGTAAATCAACTTATTAAAATTTCTGAAATTTTTCCAACCATCTACAAAAATAGAAGTCAATAATTCAAATCAAGCTAGAAAAAAGATTTTTTAAGGAGTATTTTTGCAATAGCAAAGTAGTATATTAATTTTACAACTAAACAAATATTAATAAATATATAATTACATAATTCATAATGAAAATTTAGTTGATTTTTAGATAAAGTTCAGGGCTTTATCCACTGGCAGATCACGCTCGACACACCACAGGTACCAGGATATGATTGGGGTTACGGGTGGGATCATATTTTGAACGCGGTTTAACTGGTGCATCTCTGCCCTACAGTATCCATCATCACCATGTACAGCTGGTTAAACTGGCGCGTCTTGCCCTACATTACCCATCATCACCATGAACAGCTAATGCGTAAATGTGGTTACGTTTGATAGGAGGTTGAACGGGTGTTCGGGGCCTACACCCTGGCTTAGGAAAGAAGAGCAAATAGAGAGGTTTGGCCACGGCAAAATGTCACGTTTTTAATACCAAGTCAACAAACTGTCGTCTTTTCTGGTTATCTGCCACTTTCAAATTTTGCGTCATCTGAATTTTAATGACAATGGAGAACATCTTAAACCCAATTGTTGAAAACAGCGATGTATTAATTTTGCTGGGCTAACAGCCACATTGTCATGACCCAACGCAATGTTCTGTTCATTTTCGGCCAGAACGACTACGTTCAGGACTTTTAAAGTCGACTGTTGAACCTGTCTCAAAGAACTTTTTCACGAGTCTGTGAACTGTTGATTCATTCGGTGTTTCCTTAAGTTTTAGAGTACTGTGGAGTTGCCTGACAGTAGCTGTATAACTCTCCCCCTCTGATAAAACGTTTTATGATTAAGACTCGTGCACAAGTAAACTTCTCTAGGTTTAGAGACATATTGTAAGAACGAAAGAAACACCAGCTGTGTCAACAATCGGAATGTTCCCAGAAATAGAAACATATTCAAATTTTGTTGCCAACCAATAAATGAAAACTTACCAGCTATTTATAACGGGTGATCTTTTTGAATTACCTTTTGTTGTGTGAAGTTGTAAAATCACTAAGTTTCAATATAATTTTTACTTCACATAAAGCTCTGCACAGTGATTGATAAAATAAAAAGTATTGGAGGAAGATCTCTAAAACACTTACCAAAGGAGTCCAGCCTGCAAAGTCTTTGACGTTTGGATTAGCTCCTTTGTCTAATAATGAAATCACAGTATTCAAATCTTTCTAAAACATAAAATAATTTAAAGGTGAAATTTAACTACTGAAGACCTTAATAAAACAAATAATCTCTATGGAAGAAAATAACAGGTAATGAAAAAGCCAAGTAAGAGTACAATTAATAAAAAGTAACCAATTAATTGTTAATCAATTTATTGTCGGTTTAAATATTGTACACAAAAACTGAAGACCAAAGTATGTCCATTTTCCAAAAGAAATAATTCTTTAAAAACCTGTAAGCAAAGCTTTGTTAGTTGCCATAGCATGTTGAGCGCACACATTATTCCAAGTTATATTATCCAGCACTTGAGCAACCGAAATTATGTAGCCTACTAATTCCAGAGTCACTTTCATAGTTTTTAATGAAATTTCAAAACTTTTGACTTTTTTTTTTGATACTAAAATATGCGGTACATAATACCAATAAATAGCAAAACTGTACACCCAAATGTAAAACCAATGAGTTACTTAATTTAACAGATTTTAATTTCCCTCACATTATTATACACAGTGTGTTCAAAAAGAGAAGGGAAGTTCTTAGCTGCATGTGGTGAACAATAATTAAGAGTGGGATTAAATGCAACATAGTTTTGGAAATTTTAACTTCATTCAGCACTTTTTTAGCAACATTCACTTTATGCAGTTTTTGTACAAGGGTTGGAACAAATTTTCAAACAGGTTTCATACATAAAATACCTAAAAAATGTTTTGGAATATCCCAGTAATATGAATGATTATTCGGTTACTGCAATTATATTTGTCCAATTACTATTGATTGATAGTATGCTGAGGTGTACAAGACATTTATCATTTTCAAAGTTATCTAAGGAATTTTATTAAACCTTTGTTTACTTACCGCAACCTACCTGAAGGGAATACTGAACATTTCCTAAACTTTGCTGCACTTATTTTCATTTATAAAAACCAAATTTAATGCAAATCATGTGCTCATTTTTTTAAAATAATTTTTAAAAGATGGATCCAACACAAACTTTTTCAACTACTAACAAAGAAAACATTTGATATAGATGCTAATTAACATATTATTTATAGACATGTGTGCAAACAGCAAAAAAATAATAAATAAATTAAAAATTCCTAAGTTATAAAGAATCCCATTATTTTTTATTTAAAATTAACTTTTTATTCTTAAAGTTTGGTTCTTTCAATAGAAAACCACTATAACTAAGCAATAATCCTATGGAATTTTACTAACCTCTAAAAATGACAGGTACTTTTCACAAAATAAAATCTGGAATTATTCTAACTTTTGTTTTACTGATCAATATAATTCCTTTGCCATTTTAAGAAATCATGATATTTTTTACAATTTCATGGTATTCACAGAGTTGTGAATTATTAATTACTATTTTTGTTTTAAAATTATTTGTCATCCAGTGAACAAACCTTAAAAATAATTTGCTCATTATAAATGGATCTCCACTCTTGTTTCTAGCTCATACAATAAGACTTTCTATTTAATAACAACACAAGGTGTTTTTCGTTATTTGGAAGTCTATAAATTGATGTTGAAGAAATAGGCCACATTTCAGGCCAGTGAATAGGTCAGCAGGTTCATAAACGTTTTGATGACTTCAGTCATCATCATCAGTGATGCTACTTTAAACTGGTAAATCAGTGTTGCTACCAATTTAATGGAAAATACTACACCCAAAATGACAGTGTTGCTATAGGAAATCCATTATCAAGTAAAAGAGAAGCTGGCCTATTTTCCTAGGGTATGGGTACATTATGTTGACGATATGTGGTTTTAATAAAAACCATAATATAGAGGATTTTTGCAATGAACTTAATAGATATCATAAACATATATCTTTCACCGTAGAAATTGAAAATAATGGAAGTTTAATATTTTTAGGCGTTCGTTCTAGTCATTAGAAATAATAACAATTTAGTATATATATATATATATATATATATATATATATTTTTTTTTTTTTAAGGTTAGTTTTGGTGGGTAAAGATTATTTAGATTTTTTGGACTAGGAGACTGACAGACTTACCTTGGTAAGAGTCCACTCTGTAGCCTTGAAATAGAAACACATAAAAGCACTTAAACAATGATATATTTTAACCACACAGTGGTCTTTGTCAATCGAAGAGAAAACACAAAAAAACAAAAAGAAATATGAGAGAATCTCATAATGGCCACTTGACCATTGTCGTGACTGAAAGGGACCTCATCACATAAGGTAAAATTATTGCACTTTGTGGTGGAAAAAATTATTTACAAGTAATAATAATAACTTCATATATATATATATATATATATATATATATATATATATATATATATATATATATATATATAGAGAGAGAGAGAGAGAGAGAGAGGGAGAGAGAGAGAACATACGCATACAGATACACACATAACTAAAGATTCTTTTTATACTGAAGCACATAAGAGAAGCTTTTAACTCTATGTTATATAGATTAATTACTCAGCCTTTTTTGAAAGAATATTATATAAAGAAACTGTTATATTTACGGTTTAGCTAAGTTTAACTAATATAATAAAACATTGATAGATAGTATCTATAATAAAATTAAAATACAAAAATTAATAATTCAAGATGTACGTGACTAAAAAATAGTGAGAATAGAAAATGGATTAGATTTGTTTATCATTCACCTATACCTAACTTAGTAAAAAAAAACTTTGGAGAAAAATAGTAACGCTACTTACGGGAACTAACCTAAGAAATCTACTAGAGATACAAAAAAAATATATAATAAAATGAAATTAAATTGGGAATTTTTAGTTTCCAATCTGAAACATGTCCGATGAAATATATAAGGCAAACTAAAAGAAATATACAAATTAGAGCAAAAGAATATTTTTCTCATTTAAAATATAATAGGCCTGGAAAATCAAATATGACAAAGCATTGTTTGCACGAAAATCATATATTAACAAATGAAAACATAACCCTTTTGAAGAATGTGATAAACTTTAAAGAATTAGATGCATGGGAAACTGTATTTATAAATAGATATAAAAATAAAATTTTAAATAATGAATTAGGACAAATTCAAAATACCATATTATGGTAAATTAATTTAATATTAAATACTGTCTTTAGTTTTAAATTACCTAAATAATATTGGTTATATTATATTTTAATATTAGTTTTGTCAAAATTAACTATTTGTAATTATCACATTTTCTTCATTGTAAATTTGTAAGGCAAGGTTGTAAGTGGCTATGTCCAGATCCGGTTCTAACTTTTGCATAAATATGACAGGGGCTATGTTCCACTTCTTTAGTTAAAATTATAAGTTTGTAGTAGCATCACTGATGATGATAATATAAATCATCGGAACATGTATGAAATTAAAGTTTTATAATTGTGAGTGTGTACATATTTATTTTGATTAAGACATAGTTTTGTTTTAGTGTTGTTTGACCTGTTGAGAGTCAGCGAAGCTTCTGATATCAATATATTAAATTGATGAAAAGCTTTAGTTTGTTGTTTTAGTGTCTAAACTTTGCAAATAATATTGAGGCAACAGCCGAAAAAACCACCAACAGAAGCAAACTGCTGAAGAGATTAACAGCAACTACATGGTGTGCTACCCAGGATGTTCTAACTTCAACGTACTGGACCTATGTACGACCAACAATGGAGTATGGAGGAGAGGTGCTCAACCTGACCAGCTCAAATTGCCTAAAGAAGCTAGACAAGGTTCAAAATAATAACATGAGGCTCATAACTGGAGGAGCTAAATCGACTCCAATACTAGCTATGGAAATCCAAACAGGACTGGAGCCCTTGGAAGTCAAAAGAGACAAACGTCTCCTAAAATTCTGGGGAAAAAATAAAAGAACATATAGAAAGTTTTGGGAAACATATAAAGCTGCCACTTCCTGCCTCAGAACTCAGATTACTCCAGTAAACAAAGCTCTACAACTGGAACAAAAATATAACCTTTTCCTTTATGCAGAAGCTGCCCCATTAAATCAACACAATCGAGTCTTTGACAATCTACCTCTAGTTTTTCTAAACCTTGTTGACCAGGTGAAAGCAAAATCACAGGCTATGGATATTGAACTCAGGAAAGCAACGTTAATTCTTCATTTAATTTTTGTTTGTTATCCTGTGTGTATTTTATTGCTTTATTTATCATGTGATTCGACACGGGTCAAGTGACCGAAAGGCGCTTCATCACTGAAGGTAAAATCATTGCACTTAATGGTGGATAAAATTACTTACAATAGTAATATATTAACTTCATATATATATATATATATATATATATATATATATATATATTCTTGATATTTAACATTATCCATTGTTTTTCCGTTGCACTGACTTTATGAAGTTAATATATTACTATGTGAGTAATTTTATCCACCATTAAGTGCAATAATTTTACCTTGAGTGATGAGGCACCTTTCGGTCGTTGACCATTGTCGAATCACTGATTTTTCTCTGCTCAAAGCAAGAAGAGCAGAGAAAAATCAGTGATTCGACAATGGTCAACGACCGAAAGGTGCCTCATCACTCAAGGTAAAATTATTGCACTTAATGGTGGATAAAATTACTCACATAGTAATATATTAACTTCATATATATATATATATATATATATATATATATATATATACATACCTCATCACAACAAGGTAAAATTATTGCACTTAGTGGTGGATAAAAGTATTTACAACTTATATTTATTTTATTTCATTCTCTCATATTTCTTTTTGTGTTTTCTCTTCGATTGACAAAGACCACTGTGTGGTTGAAATATATCATTGTTCAAGTGCTTTTATGTGTTTCTATTTCAAGACTACAGTGTGGACTCTTACCAAGGTAAGTCTGTCAGTCTCCTAGTCCAAAAAATCTAAATAATCTTTACCAACCAAAACTAACCTATAAATATATATATAATATGGTGATATGTTTTCTTGTAATATAGTTAATAAATTAAAAACATTTCAAAAACAAGAATACTTTTAATGAATATATTAATTCAAAGCTTTTCGCCGATAAATAGTACCAGCATCTTCAGGAACATATATATGTTTATATATATTTAATCTTTCCATTTTCATATTCCTTCACTTCTTCATATTCTTTGTATTTGTGTTCTTTCTTCCTTTCCTATCTTATATATAATAAATCTTGAAACAGTTTAAAAACCTGGCTCTTAAAATCTCAAAAATAAACATGCATATTTCATTCTCATATTTCACAGTGGACTCTTACCAAGGTAAGTCTGTCAGTCTCCTAGTCCAAAAAATCTAAATAATCTTTACCAACCAAAACTAACCTAATATATATATATATATATATATATATATATATTTAGGTTAGTTTTGGTTGGTAAAGATTATTTTGATTTTTTGGACTAGGAGACTGACAGACTTACCTTGGTAAGAGTCCACTCTGTAGTCTTGAAATAGAAACACAGAAAAACACTTAAACAATGATATATTTCAACCACACAGTGGTCTTTGTCAATCGAAGTCTTCTAGTCCAAAAAATCAATATATATATATATATATATATATATATGAAGTTAATATATTACTATTGTAAGTGCAACGGAAAAACAATGGATAACATAAAATACAAGAATATATATATATATATATATATATATATATATTCTTGATATTTAACATTATATGTATATATATATATATATATACATATTCTTGATATTTTACGTTATCCATTGTTTTTCCGTTGCACTGACTTTATGAAGTTAATATATTACTATTGTAAGTAATTTTATCCACCATTACAGGGTGTCTAGTAAAATAGCTTGAAGAAATTCCCTGAGTTTTCCCTGACTTTTCCAGGGTGTCTAGTAAAATAGCTTGAAGAAATTCCCTGAGTTTTCCCTGACTTTTCCTCCTTTAGATGTCTATAGAAAGCCCAGTTTACATTGGGCCCATCCATTGATATCTGAAGGATCTTGGATAAATCCAGACTTTGAAGAACGAATTGAGTAACTCTTTTGCTTTTGTGTCTGTAAGGAACACAGAGCCAAAATATCGAGCTTTCACTTCATCCGCCTCTGCATCCCAATACCTAACACTCAAATCCATTTGGGCTCTTTGTGAAATTTTGTTTAAACTTTCATCAAAGCCAATTACATAGTTAGAATTTGAATTTAATGATGTCAGTAACAGGTCTTTAATATAATTTGATAAACCGAATACAACACTATAGGAAATTTTATCTTTCCCCAATCTCATGTTCTGTGCAATGGTGCTATCAGGGAACATCCTTAGAAAGAGGCACACACTACCTTCTGCATTGCGTAAAGAAGTGTTGCATTACTAAATTCACGCACCATATAATCTCTGCTTCAGTCACTTCATCTTTTAGTTTATATTTATCCTAAGGAAGGAGGGGAGGTAATGACGACATCTGCATGACGCGCTTGCCCGCTACGGCAATGAAAACTGGAACCTTCCATGTTGAAATAAACAGTGTACAAATAATCACCGTCAAATAAAACACATACTACCACGAGTCTAGACAAATAGCTGGCTACGAATGTTTAAACAGCGTTCTGTGTGGTCAGAAACAGACTGAGTTATCTGTTATCCCTACCTGTCCATATGATAACAGAACCACTGCGCACCCCAAGGCCACGGTCCAGGCTAAAACCTCCCAGCTGTACCAACTCGACACGTTTAATATTTATTGACATAAGTCCTGAAGTCATAGCATTGGGCTTATCAAATAAATAATAGGCATCTAAATCAAGAAGTGTTATTTCCTGACTGCCCTGGCCCTAAACCAGCCCGCTGGCTTACAATAACAAATATTCGAGAGCAATAGCCACTAGTTTTGTTTCTAATCAAAATAAATATTTTCCCGATTTTTTAAAATTTTCCCTGACTTTTCCCTGAATTTTCCAGAATCTTAAAATTCCCTGACTTTTCCAGGTTTTCCCTGTCACTAGACACCCTGCATTAAGTGCAATGATTTTACCTTGAGTGATGAGGAGCCTTTCGGTCTCTTGACCATTGTCAAATCACTCGTTTACCTTGGTAGGTGTTAAATTCTTGATATTTTACGTTATCCATTGTTTTTCCGTTGCACTGACTTTATGAAGTTAATATATTACTATTGTAAGTAACTTTATCCACCATTAAGTGCAATGATTTTACCTTGAGTGATGAGGTGCCTTTCGGTCACTTGACCATTGTCAAATCACTGATATTTTTCTGGTGTAGAAAGATTCTAGAAAAGTATTCTTCTGGTCATTATATTTTCTATTTTTAGAACATAGCGGTACACCAAGGTCAACGGGAAATCCACTTAGCTCCCAGTCTACAACAACCCTGTTCAGTATGCCCAAGAACGATGGCACGGCCAGCGATTGAAAGTTAGCTCGCATAAATACCAAGTAAGATTCTTGTTTAAGTACATAAGTGAAAGTGATTATATATATATATATATATATATATATATATATATATATATATATATATATATATATATATATATATATATATATATATATACATGATTAATAGTTAATATCATGAGTATATCGGTTCATTTTGTAGTGCATAAAATACCATTGATTTCCGGTCTTGCCGACATCTTGCTCATATGAAAAACATGTAAGTTAGTTATATGGGAAAATTAGGGTACTAGAGTTAGTTATATGAGGCGATCAAAATAGAGAAGCAAGTTAGCCTAAACAAGCGTGATGATACTTCAACTTACCCGCAGTGTAAAAATGTGTCATCAATAGATTTTACTGTCAGAAAGGTGAACAAAATGAAAGGAATGCAAGCAATTGTTTAGGCTAGGTGTGTGCAGATTGGCATCAATTAGTGGGGCTTATTTCCTTTATATATAGTAGTGAAGTTATTTTAGTTTGTGTTCTTCATTTGCACTTTAACTGTTGTTGGGTTCACCTCATGAATGCTAGATGAGATTCCAGCAAAATGTTGGAACTAGGATTTTAAGCATTAAAAATGAACTAATGTGCTCTGGATATAAACTATTTGTCATATTTTTCCAACAGTGAAGGAATTACGTAAAAATGGTCCACCGTTGTACGTCAAAGGACAACTCACACTCCAAATGTTTATGTGGTAAAGAAATACTATAGTGTTTAAGAAATGTAAAATTCGGTGTTTATAAAGTTTAAGAAGCAAACGTAATTATATTTTTGTAGTTCTAATGGAACCTACCAGTAAAGTAGGGAGACATACCCTGATATAGGATATACCGAAGATATTCATATGTACAGGATTGCATTCCTGGAGTAGGCCTACTTTCCATCGAGGTTGTAAAGAAGAAACTATACATCATACCACATATAACTACAAAAATATTACAAGTGAAACAAGAGAATTTGTCAGTAGTAGTAATGACAGTAGAATATAAGCGTATTTTTGTTAACATTCAAGTCAATATATCTTACCATTATAATATTCATACATTACTGTTTCTACAATAATCATAGTTTATTTTATAAGATCTATTACATAAATCCCTCTACAATCAAAGAAAACATAGGTAATATTTGTTTAAGAATGGATTTACCTAATTTTTTATGTATGTTAATGATAAACTTCAATGGCACCTCTGAACATATTTTTGTTTGAAGTTCTAAATACCATATCAACATAAAAAATGTATGTGTCTCACCAGTTCCATACTCCATTCTGTCTCATAATATATGAAAAACTATACTTAGTATTAAAGAAATTACTTTCACAAAACTCCAAATATCTAAAATGTGTTTACTGCGATAATAAAAGTAATTTCAAGATGAGATAGGAGTGCAAAAAAACCAATTTACAAATATCTGAATTGCTTTACTTCTTAGAGGAGTCTGCTTTGAATGTAAACTAAAAATAACTATAGTTAAACTTCATGTAAATTAACTTATATTAAAGTCTACACAGTCTTATATAGGTGATTGATATCAGAACGAGATAAAATATCAACCTTTATATAAGACTTTTAAAACTATATTTTAAAAAAATGCTTACTTTTATACATGCTGAGTGCAAAGGAGTTTCCCCCGTAGCATTTTTTTTCTCTATTTCAGATGTTTTGATTTTATTTTCTGTACTTCTATTTCGAGGAGTTCCTTTTTGTTTTTTTTCCAGTTTTCTCCGAGAAATTGGGGTCCTTACAGGACTAACTTTTGATGGAATTTGTGAACGCTTCATGGATCGTTTTAATCGTGATCCTGAAGACTTATTTTGTTTCCTATGTACCTTGGGCAGGTTTCCAGTGTCTTCTAATTCTAAACATTTATCATTTGATTTACGAGTAGAATTAAAAGAATCGTACAGGTTTTTTTGAGTTGGAAGCTTTTTGTTCATTGGCGTACTCTCTCTAGAGGTATTTTTTTCCATAACACTACTTTTGTTTACAATTTCCATTTCCATGTTACTTTTGTTAGAATTATTTTCAGTACTGAAAGAAAACATTGTTTAAAGAAAGCAATAATACAAAGTTTCATATGAAGACTACAAATACATATTTTAACATAGAATTTTACTTTTTTATTTATACTAATGACAGATCACAGACAGTTATTTCATGTTTTTTTAACACTCAATATTTCAAATTACTTTCCAAAATTCCTTTTCAAGAGCTCGTCTTTATTAAACAAATATACAACATAGTTTACAATTTATAACATTACATTAAACATAATAAAAATCAACAACACAAAACTCTTAATAAATATTCTCATTTACAAGTCAAATTTTTATCACAATAAAACAGACAAATCAAATTCTGGGGAAATGATAAAGAAGACCCTGTGAGTTTTTTAAATGAAATAGAGGAATTATTTGACAGAAATCGATAATACGATGGATGAGATGATAAAACTAAAAATAATAGAGAGATATTTAAAAGGGGCAGAGGATGCTTGGTGAAAAGCCATTAAAACTGATACGGAAACATACCCAGACTTTAAACTGGAATTCACCAAACATTTCTGGAGTTTTCACCAACAGGATAGAGTACATAGGCAGATAAACCAGGGACGATATCATAATAATGGACCATACTCTATGTTATGAATCTAATTTATAATCTTTATGAATATGAAAAATTTTGGCAAAAGTGTTCAATTAGCGAGTGTTGGTAATCCAACAAATAGCATAAAACAGGCGATAGCCTTTTTACAACAATTTGACAATGTTACGGAGAACAGAAATGGTAACAGAAACACCTCACGGGTTCAACAGCGGCAGGTCACATCATACCATAAACCTAACAAGAACCTCAGGTCCCATGGTGACTCCACAAAATCACTTAACACCAAGTATCCTAAAAACCAAAATCCAAAAACATCTATCCAAGGCCCTAGTGACCAAAGAACAAAAAACCAGGTAATAAGATCTCTGGGAGATATGAGGATTGGAAGTTAGGAATCCGTAAGAACAAATGGCCAAAAATAAATAAAAACAGTGAACGAAGGAAATGGCCGGTTTACCATCATAATGAAGTTATTAGCCTTGGCGGTTTTTCCATGTCTATTAGGGATGAGTTGCTGGAGGAAGGAAATGACTTGCTTCTAAAACTGGAGCATATAGACCAATGTCCAGTTATAGAATGCACAATTAAATGCCAAAAGATCACGACAGAAATACCGATCACAGGTGCCCAAATGTCTGTGATTAAAATTGATAAATACTTAGCTCTAAAACAACAGGGAAATAATTTTTATGAACTACCTATAGCTAATGTAGAGTCACAGTATTAGGAGTAACTTGTAAATGAATAAAACTTCAGGAAATGTTTCCTCTAACACTTAATTGACACACAAAGGAATTTGTTTTTCTAATTGAACCTTGGTTGAACTTATATTGGGAGCAAACACTTTGTGCTATAAAAGCTTGCATAAACATGGACAAATCTTTCGTAACCTACAAAACTGACGGACAACTGTTCCTTCCGGATTTTTTAAAAACTTAAGGGAAAATTGGGCAACAATTGAATAAAGGAACTTCAACAAATAGAAATAATACCTCTCGACAATGTCCGTATTTAACCAAGCAGTTAGGCAACCCAATTAAAACCGGACAAACAACATCAAATGAGCCGATCACGGAGGGGTTGATAGTTGATGGTGAGAGGGATAAGCCATTAACAGAAATTTGTGAGTATAATACAAATTTGAGGCGGGTAGAGGCTAGGACAAACCAGGGAGACACAATAAAATTTAACAAAGAAAAAAATATTCAAATAGACGAAGTAAAGTTCCAGGTTAGAACCGGGGAACAGGGAATAAAAGCAAAACAAAATAAATAAATAAAAGACCGACAATACAAACAATTTGCAAAATAGGTTGACAAAAATGACACTAACAGAAAAGGGTTTGAATTAATCAGTTGGAAAATGATTAAATATATAGGCTAACTAAATAAAATAAAATAAAAAGGTTTAACAAACAAAACAAGAGAACAAATTTAAGGAGGAAGGAAATCAACAAACAAATATATTAAATAAAAATGGCTACAAGCCGAAACAAACGGAATTTCAACAAGTTAGGGAAATGCCTAATTGTAAAAATTATAAGTTAGTTGAAGTAAAAATCACAAAACAAGATAATTTAACTAACCCTAACTCTAAGATTAAGTCATTAAAATTCGCAAAGGCAAATTTCAATAATAAGGTATCAAAATATCATTAGAATAACATAAAGCCGAAACAGACAAAACGCTGCAAAGAACATAAAATAATAAAAAAATGGCTGAAGATAAAAACGATGACAATTAACAAAGTCCATTGCCAAAATTGCCTTTTAAATGATTAAGAGGAATCAAAGTGTCAAGAATTATTAGATAAATATACTGATGTTTTTAGTGACAGCCCAGGAAGGTCAAACAAATATAAACATGCATTGAAAATTAAGGAAGGGAAGTCGTTTGTAAATAGAAACTATCTGATTCCAATGAACTGCAAACAGGTTCAAAACGAAATAGACAAAATGCTTTTGTATGACATAATTGAAAGAGCAAGAACTAGATAAATATACTGATGTTTTTAGTGACAGCCCAGGAAGGTCAAACAAATATAAACATGCATTGAAAATTAAGGAAGGGAAGACGTTTGTAAATAGAAACTATCTGATTCCAATGAACTGCAAACAGGTTCAAAACGAAATAGACAAAATGCTTTTGTATGACATAATTGAAAGAGCAAGAACACCATATGTAAATCCTATGGTTGTTGGCATAAAACCAAACAAAACAGTACACCTATGTCTAGACGCTAGAAAATTTAATGAAATAACACTACCCGACTATGAAAGTTTACCTAATATAGACGATATACTTAGAAAAGGGAGGAATAAGCAATATATTTCCAAGATCGATTTGGCGTAAAGTTTTTGGCAAGTACCTTTAACACACAAATCGAGGAAATATACTAGCTTTTTGTTCGAAAAATAAGGTGTACAAATTGAAAGTCATTCTATTCGGGTTACAGAATTCTCTAGCGGCTCAAGTAAGGACAGTTGACTTAACTTTAGGCCTTGAACTAAGTGATAACATACTAGTTTACGTCGATGATTTATTATGTCTATCAGAGACAGTTAGGAACATCTAGAACACTTGCAAATAATATTTTCCAAATTCAGGGAGGGAAACTTAACAATTAATCCCAAAAAGACATTGTTTTGCCAACAGGAGGTGAAGTTTTTAGGCTATAGTTTTGACCAAAAAGGGGTAAAATCTGACCCAGAAAAACTACAAGCGATTCACGATTTTCCATTTCCAAAGAATAAACGAAAACTTGAACGGTTCTTAGGATTTGTGAATTATTATTCTCACTTTACGAGTCAATATTCCCGAGAAACCTCAAATCTGTTGAAGCTTAAAGGAAAGGACAACCCTGGGTTTGGGGTGTAGATGTCTTCGAAAAAGTAAAAAACCTGTTTGTGGAAACAGTCACACTGATGCATCCGGTTAAGGAGCAGGGAACGTTTTTACAAACTGATGCCAGTGACAATGCTATAGCCAGTCAGTTATACCAAAAAAATCAACTAGCGATACTGGATTATTAACCGATAATGGATACACTGCCCGGGTAAAGAAAACATTCCTTGTGACACAACAACCCGGATGTACCAGACTGACATGGGTAATTGAAATTGCAAAAATGACCTATATCTCCATTCAAGGTAGAATGTCCAGTATCTTTACAAAGAATGTATAAAAATATGAGACAAAATTAGGAACAACAACCTGATAATTACATATAATAAGCCATATACATAATTTTGTCACATATAAATTAATAATTAACATATTATGTAAAGAAATAAATGGGAAAACAAAAGTAGTAATGTCGAATGTAAGTATTGATCTGTTTATAGAACAGGTCCACAAATCATATGAACATATAGGCGAAAAAAATAGTTAAAATGATAAACAGATTTACAGTGGGGCAATGCCCTGGAGAAGTTCTAAATACAAATGTGTGAACTAGGGACCTTAAGAATGTCCATGTAAAATTTCAGCTCAAGGGCTCCAGTAATATTTACGTGATTAACACACAGACACCATTAGATTTTTATATAATAGTATAGATTAAACCCAAATAAATATATCAAGCTATACATTTACCAATTATTATTTTGAAAAGCCAAGAGAAAGAAAACCTGCTTGTAACATAGCATTTGTAAAGTATAACTAACAGCGAAAGATGAATAACAACAAACAATTACTATCAGCTGTTTAAATGTGTTTTAAAGTGATTTTTATAGGTGATTTTCAGCTGATTAAGCCAAGTTAAGCATACAATGAAGTATAGAAAATTGAGTTTCAAGCCCCATTGAATTTCAAGGCCAATGGGGCGGTGCCCTGATGGAGTTTCTAAATAAAAATAGGTCTATATGTTAACCAGGACCATAAGAATGGCAATGTAAAATTTCAGCTAAACTGTGTATAAATATACACAGCTCTCTTTTCAGGACTGAGGTATCCAAGAATGTATTAAAGAAATAGAAATATATTCTATATAGCTTAATGTTTGATCCTGAGACCAATTCGATTTATTTTGGCATCCTTTTATACTTATTTTATAATTTTTTTGCACATGCTTTATAAAAATGTGCTTGATGTCCAAAAACATGAAAAATACCAGTTTCATCAACACAATAAAATTCATACAACTATACATCAACTCGAAAATTTCATTTCTGTGTCACTTTTACCATACCCTGAACTAAATTCTTTATGAACAACATTACTCTAACAAATGAAATTATCCAAAACTATTGTAAACAATATAACATAAACAAAATATACAGATAAACTGTCAGAGAGTTACTGTAGCAACTGTGTAATTGCTCCAGATGATGTACTTTTTTGATCAACAAAAACCATAGCATTCTAGATCTGAAATGTTTTTTAATATGTAATATTTTTTCTATTGATATTAAGTATATTATTGCAGTGTTTCACTTAGGCGAGAAGCGAAGATATATGATTGTGTATTGGCACTCTTAGTATTACCAACATAGAGACAGTTGTGTGCTTTGGCTTATATAAGGTTAGATGCCGACATTTAAGCTCAAATTCTACTAAAGGTAATACAAATGTTCCTCGGTCAATGAATCAAGACATTAGTGTAGCAGTAAACACAAATTAGGAATCATCACTCTTCAGCCAACTTATACATAATGATATGCCTTGAATGTTATCATTAAAAATTTTAATGAATGAATTTTAAAAAATCAAAAGAAGAATTTTAAAACTAAAAAACATAAATTAAGGTGCAGAGAAGATATTACAGAATGATTTGAAGAAGATGAAGATGATCCTGGTTACAGAAGATATGTAAGCAATTCAAATATTACAAAAGATTTGAGAGCCAATATATCTTATGACAACAATAGTAAAAGCAAGGGATGTTTTGAAAGTTTCTAAGCAAGAGACATTATAAAGCTCAAACAAGCTATAGTAAGAAATATCAAAAATCACAGGAATATTTTAAAATATCAGATTTTGTACTTAAGCCTATTGACGATGCAGACATTATGGACCCCTGAGTTTGAGCTTCAACTACAATCTAACCATTTGTGCTAGAATAAAACTATTCACACCATTAATTAGTATGTTCAATTCTGTGTTTATGTATAAAACCAAAACAATTTTAGCATGATTTTTGTTAAACTTAGCTCAAGATATAAAGAAAAAAGTACGGTTGTATCACTATTTTTTATTGAATTTCAACTTTAAAGCATTTCTGCATTAAAACCACTAGTCCAATCTTTGTGAAACTTTTATAGCATATTGTTAGTAAAGCAACTTTATCTCACGGCACCTTTGTCCGATTGAACTGATTTTTAGCTTGTTTTAAACAATAAAATCTCAACATATAAAATTTATATAAACTATATGATTTTGAATTCATTGCGTTATTGACTTATTTGATACAAGGGTGACGTGAACTGGAGTGTGCAATCGCCTCAGTCGCCCGAGGTGAAAGTAGAGTACAGTCTGGTGCCTACCAGTCAAATTTGAATGTAAGAAATATTTCCAATGTTGGATATGCTAGAATCTGTTGGACATGTTAAAAATATAGAAGACCACTACTGGGAACAAGGCCATCTGTGACAAAATTCCGAAATAGAATTGTAAATATATATAAATTATGTATGTACATAAATAAAATATGAAACATTTTTAAAAAATACAAAAAACCAAAAGCATTTCCAAAGCTCTCATGGAAAAAGCTGATAAGAAATGTTTCTTACATTCAAATTTGAGTTTAAACAGTCAGCCTGAGCTAGGCTCTCCGAGGACTCACGGGTGGACTAGTAGGCACCAAACGGTACTATACTTTCACCTCGGGGGGCTGAGGCGATTGCACGCTTAGCGCACAGTATCCCTGTATCACATAAAAATCATAACGCAAAGAATTCAAAATCATGCATAAACAATTTATGTGATAAGAGGATTTTATTCTTTAAAACGAGCTAAAAACCAGTTCAATTGGACAAAGAAGCCGTGAGATAAAGCTGCTATACTAAATCTACACCATACTTCTATAATAATTGAGATACAATTTTCAAATTAAAATTTTAGGTTACTAATAAGTCATATAATATGGTATGAAAATTTCACAAAGATTGGACCAGTGGTTTTAATGCAGATTTGCATTAAAGTTGTACTTAAATAAAAAATAGTGATAAAACCATACATTTTTCGTTATATCTTAAGCTAAGTTTAACAAAAATCATGCTAAAGGTGCTTTAGTTATATACATAAACGCAGAATTAAACACACTAATTAATGGCGTGAATAGTTTTATTCTACCACAAATGGTTCGCTTGTAGTTAAAGCTCAAACTCAGGGGTCCATAATTTCGGCATCGACAATAAATGTTTTTTTTCAACGCCTAATAAATTTTGCCAGTTTATTATTTTTGTTTCTAAATATACTAACTTTTATTTGACATTCTGTAAAATTATAAATACATTCACCTGCATTTTGTTTTGTAAGTTATTTATTTTTGTAAAACTATAAAATGCAGGTATCTTTCTGGATGTAAACTTAATTGAACAATTTTTGTAAATTTACAACTTCGGGAATTCGTGGAATTTCTTGCATAAATTAGCAATAATTATTGAGAGTTGACTATATATACAAAAAATTAGCATGATTCTTGCTAACTGCATATACATATCACTTACTGAAAATCATACTTGTGCAAGTACTAAAACTGTACTTGTAATTATATTTTTGACAAACATCCTTTCGGAAGTGTTTAATACCCCCAATACCATTGAAGTAAAGAAGGCAATTGCATTAAAGAGATATGGTTTGAAAGAAATGTATATTGTTTTATTTTGGCATTAACATCCAAAACAATTGGCAATAAGTAATTTTCTAAGTTTTCTGTACTGATTTATTTAGAACAGTAAGTTATTCTATTAAATCAAAAAAACTTATCCTATTTGGATTTGTTCATTGTATATCATTTGTTTTAAAATTTGTATATAATTCCAGATTGATATCTTTAGGGGTTTCTGCATACCTTAATTTTTTCATTAATTGTATATATTTCCTATTGAACCAAGCTAAAAACCAGTTCAATTGGACAAAGAAGCCGTGAGATAAAGCTGCTATACTAAATCTACACCATACTTCTATAATAAATGAGATACAATTTTCAAATTAAAATTTTAGGTTACTAATAAGTCATATAATATGGTATGAAAATTTCACAAAGATTGGACCAGTGGTTTTAATGCAGATTTGCATTAAAGTTGTACTTAAATAAAAAATAGTGATAAAACCATACATTTTTCGTTATATCTTAAACTAAGTTTAACAAAAATCATGCTAAAGGTGCTTTAGTTATATACATAAACGCAGAATTAAACACACTAATTAATGGCGTGAATAGTTTTATTCTACTACAAATGGTTCGCTTGTAGTTAAAGCTCAAACTCAGGGGTCCATAATTTCGGCATCGACAATAAATGTTTTTTTTTCAACGCCTAATAAATTTTGCCAGTTTATTATTTTTGTTTCTAAATATACTAACTTTTATTTGACATTCTGTAAAATTATAAATACATTCACCTGCATTTTGTTTTGTAAGTTATTTATTTTTGTAAAACTATAAAATGCAGGTATCTTTCTGGATGTAAACTTAATTGAACAATTTTTGTAAATTTACAACTTCGGGAATTCGTGGAATTTCTTGCATAAATTAGCAATAATTATTGAGAGTTGACTATATATACAAAAAATGAGCATGATTCTTGCTAACTGCATATACATATCACTTACTGAAAATCATACTTGTGCAAGTACTAAAACTGTACTTGTAATTATATTTTTGACAAACATCCTTTCGGAAGTGTTTAATACCCCCAATACCATTGAAGTAAAGAAGGCAATTGCATTAAAGAGATATGGTTTGAAAGAAATGTATATTGTTTTATTTTGGCATTAACATCCAAAACAATTGGCAATAAGTAATTTTCTAAGTTTTCTGAACTGATTTATTTAGAACAGTAAGTTATTCTATTAAATCAAAAAAACTTATCCTATTTGGATTTGTTCATTGTATATCATTTGTTTTAAAATTTGTATATAATTCCAGATTGATATCTTTAGGGGTTTCTGCATACCTTAATTTTTTCATTAATTGTATATATTTCCTATTGTGGAAAATGTTTTATTATATAACAGTATGCATAACAAGGTTAGAGTTGGACATACACATGGTTATATTTTGTTTACTTTATATTAATTACCTTTGAAGATCCAATGCAGTATTTACTGTTTCAACAAAACTAACAAAGTGAGACAGCATAATACAACGCCTTATATCTTTTCTGGTAAATGATGTTCCACATTTTGGACAAGAACGAACCCATAAAATACAACTATAGCAGAAGCTGTGACGACAAGTTGAAATTCTTACTGGTTTATCAAAGCACTTGTTACTGAAACATAATATCACTATGATTAGAGTAATAATTGAAATATAATCATCATTGAAATAAATAAATAAGAATATAAAACATACAATGACATTATAAGCCAAAGGAACAGATAATGACATGAAATCAAACCTACATAATTGTTAAAAACATTAAATTTAAATCAAGGACAACATCGCTAACCAAATGGTCATATACTTATTCAAATCAATATCAAACCAGCTAATCAGATACTAAAATCAAATCAGTGATGAGAACACCAGGTAAAGGAATATATTAGTCATATAACCATTATTGTTATAGATTGTCATCTAAAACAAAAAATAGTTTTTATAGAGTGAAAAAGTTAGGCATTCTCTAAAAAATATAATTTTCATATTGTTATCATTATACCATATATATATATTCTTGATATTTTATGTTAGGCCTATCCATTGTTTTTCCGTTGCACTGTTTTTCCGATCACTCAAGGTAAAATCATTGCACTTAATGGTGGATAAAATTACTTACAATAGTAATATATTAACTTCATATATATATATATATATATATATATATATATATATATATATATATATATATATATATATATCCTATTTTTCCCTTCCCGGGTACAGCCTGCAAATGTGAAGGTCATAATTTAGTGAACTAGTTACTTGGCACAATGTAGTTGTATTCATTGGAACAGAGAGTTTTTCTTGAACTTTATAGTCCATTACGTTCGGTGAATTTTATTAATCACTTAAACAATAGTTTATGACTATCCGAACTTTGAATTTAGTAAATTTGTTAAAACTTACTGAGACAGAATGTTTTCGATCGCTATGTGCTGATCTTCATCAGTGTCTTCTGCTTGGAGATGTTGGGTCAAGCAGTAACGGTTTTAAAGGTAGGTTTTCGATAGTATCGAAGAGTATATGTGATTTGTATTGTGTTTGTTCGTTAATTACGTTGGTAATTTGTGTTTTTGTGTCTGTAAATTTCATATTGTTCTAGTGTGTTGAGATGTGGTCCTTTTTTGTTGATGTGTAGGATTTCGAGGTTATGGTAAATGTCTGTGTATTTGTGTCCTGTATCTTTTACAACCACATAAAAGAAAAAGCACATCGAAAACGTTCTGTCTCAGTAAGTTTTAACAAATTTACTAAATTCAAAGTTCGGATAGTCATAAACTATTGTTTAAGTGATTAATAAGAGTTTTTATTGCAGAGTACAATGTCCGAAGCAGTTCAATTTATGAAACGCGTGAAAAGTGTCATGAAAAATACCCACAGAGTACTCTTCCTGCCAAGAGGATGGTTCATGTGTTGCTATAAAAGTGGTGTATACAGGGACAATTGTAAATAAATAAAAAAAAAGCCGAATTTAGTCTAAACTTCTGAAATTGTTGACAACTTTGCAGCTCATATAGAAAAAAGTCCCTGTAAATAAAAAGGGAGTTTGTCAAAGCAAGTTGGTGTGTTACACAGATCTTACCAAAGAGTTCAACACACTTTGAATCTGAAATCTTACAGAATCAGTGCAGTTTGTGAACTTCATCCAGCAGATAAAGGTAAGAGAGTGACATACTGTAACTGGATACATGAAAAAGTAGCAGACGGTGAAATAGATCCATTTCTTTTCTTATCTTCTGATAAAGCATGGTTTTAAGTGTCAGGTTACACCCAAAATGGAAGAATTTGGTCTGCCATAAACCCGCATGCCATTAATCAACAACCACTTCATGACACATGAAAATCAGCATTTAGTGTGAACTTAGTGGATCGATTTGTTGAGCCAATTTTCTTTAAAGACAACAGTTAATAACGATGTCTATATGCAGATTTTCGATCAATTCATTATTCAACTAGTTATGTTTCTTGATAAGAATACATTAGACATAAACTAATGTTAAAGTGATTTAATGTTATTTATTATTTATGTTGGACATATGAAAATAAACATTGAGTTTATAAAATGTTATACATCAAGAAAGCAGTACAAAAGTCTTTACAAAAAAGTCTTGCCTATTAGAGTGCACAAACTTATAAAAAACTGAAACATTTCCCAATTTTATATGCAACCTTGAATTATAAAAACAATTATTACGTTTTTATAAGCAAATTCATCCGAACCATATGCTTTGTAGCTATATTGAAATATTCATATATATTAAAATTGTTAATTAAAAATAAACCATTCACTTTATTCTGTTTTTTGTATGTTACTACACTTATGTTAAGTTACAAACACTGCAAATTTTAACAAAGCCTCATGATATTTGAACAGTAGTTACGTTTCTTGATAAGAATACGTGGTTAAAATGAAAAATGTCCACAACCCGAGGAAAGAGTATAAAATTGGTCAAAAGCATGTCTTAAGACAATATCCATGAGAATTATTTTTTACACGGTTTGTTATTTTTTATTAAATTAAAGTTGGGTTAAAATTCAGTGCGGAGTAATAAGAAGTACTATGTTTGAATATTAACAGCACATACTTTTTATTTGGATATTTAAATATACCTACAAAGTCTTCAGTAATTTTGAGTAAAATATGGAATATAAAATAAAAACACTAAGGCAGAAGAATAGCCACCAACTTCTATTAAACCTAGAATATTGACTTTTCCCAAACTGCTCGAGATCCTTATAGAAGACATAAATTCCCATCAGAAAAATCTTGAGAAAATGATAAAGTTACAGAATAAAGTTATAGCTGAATATTACAAATGACATAATTATGGTAGCTCAATTTTCAATGCAATTTATGGTTTGTTCATTCTGGCATCAATAAATTACAATAGCAATTAGATGCATAATGAATTTTTATGACTCATGAAACAACTAATATTTCTACCTCTACAATATGTATAGAAAATTGAAATCATGCATGAGAATATTTTTAAAATGAATTTAATGCAATTGTTCTTTTGAGATATGTAATTATGGTAAAATTGAAGTTGGAAAAAAATGAAGTTGGTTTCCTTTTAAAAATTTTTTTAATTCCTCGTTTTATGTGTAGAACACGAATATCAAATTTTACTGAGGAAAATACAGAAAGTTAGTTTTTTCACATTTTAAATGTTAGTCTGTAATGGCATGTATAGCGTGAACCGGCCGCGCAGTACCTACAGCATACTGCACTACGTCATAGTAAATTTATTATAATACTAAACTTAAAATCTAAATATTTAACTTTTGGTTATAATTTTATACAACAATACTATATACCTTTGTTAAAATATACCTATGAATTATCCAGTCAAGATAGAATTGGTTGTAATATTCTGCATCGGCAATAAGTCTTAATATTTACCAAAATTACAACGCAATCAATCCTGGCTGGATACTTCGTAGGTATACTTTAATATAGGTAGATAATATTGTTGAATAAAATTATAACCAAATCTATCCTGATTGGGTACTTCGTAGGTATATTTTAATATAGGTAGATAGTGATGTTGAATAAAATTATAACCACATTTATCCTGACTGGATACTTTGAAGGTATATTTTAATATAGGCGTAGAGTAATGTTGTATAAAATTACAACAAAATCTAAATATAGTGCAGTGCGCTGTAGCTACTGCGTGCCCGGTTCACGCAATAGGCCTACATGTCATCACAGACTAACATTTAAAATGTGAAAAAACTAACTTTCTGTATTTACTCCAGTAAAAAAGTTGATATTCATGTTCTATACATAAAAACGAGTACTTTTTTTTTAATTAAAAAAACCCAATGACATTAAGAGTATATTTTTACCATAAAATTATAAACTTAAAACCAAAATTAAAAACATTGTAGATTTTAAAAAATTATTCTTAATAAAGGATGCTTACCATAGGAAACAGTGCCAATCACTCAATATATCCATATATTTGGCTTTATCAAATAATTCCTTTTCTTTGCTCAGTTGTTCAGAACTTTTAGCTCCATCAAGCTCGGTTTTTGATATGACATCCGCTTTATCAAATAATCCTTTTCTTTGCTCAGTTGTTCAGAACTTTTAGCTCCATCAAGCTCGGTTTTTGATATGACATCCGCTTTATCAAATATACCTATGAATTATCCAGTCAAGATAGAATTGGTTGTAATATTCTGCATCGGCAATAAGTCTTAATATTTACCAAAATTACAACGCAATCAATCCTGGCTGGATACTTCGTAGGTATACTTTAATATAGGTAGATAATATTGTTGAATAAAATTATAACCAAATCTATCCTGATTGGGTACTTCGTAGGTATATTTTAATATAGGTAGATAGTGATGTTGAATAAAATTATAACCACATTTATCCTGACTGGATACTTTGAAGGTATATTTTAATATAGGCGTAGAGTAATGTTGTATAAAATTACAACAAAATCTAAATATAGTGCAGTGCGCTGTAGCTACTGCGTGCCCGGTTCACGCAATAGGCCTACATGTCATCACAGACTAACATTTAAAATGTGAAAAAACTAACTTTCTGTATTTACTCCAGTAAAAAAGTTGATATTCATGTTCTATACATAAAAACGAGTACTTTTTTTTTAATTAAAAAAACCCAATGACATTAAGAGTATATTTTTACCATAAAATTATAAACTTAAAACCAAAATTAAAAACATTGTAGATTTTAAAAAATTATTCTTAATAAAGGATGCTTACCATAGGAAACAGTGCCAATCACTCAATATATCCATATATTTGGCTTTATCAAATAATTCCTTTTCTTTGCTCAGTTGTTCAGAACTTTTAGCTCCATCAAGCTCGGTTTTTGATATGACATCCGCTTTATCAAATAATTCCTTTTCTTTGCTCAGTTGTTCAGAACTTTTAGCTCCATCAAGCTCGGTTTTTGATATGACATCCGCTTTATCAAATAATTCCTTTTCTTTGCTCAGTTGTTCAGAACTTTTAGCTCCATCAAGCTCGGTTTTTGATATGACATCCATCTTTTTCTTAAAAAAAAAACCTTTTCACTCTCTCCCTGTTTTAAAAGTAGCTTTAGGTTAGCTAATAGAAATGTAAGTTTTCTTCCTTTAAAATACTTTCAAAACTTAAGTTTTGGTGTAAATAGAATCACTGCTAATGACTTTAAAAATAAACATTCACAACATACAGTACTTAAGGTTTTATTATGATATAGGTCATTGCCTGTTTAGTGATACACTAAATGAAAATTGTACTTCATTACCATTCTTTGTAACGTCGAAAAGGCGGGAAATTAGTCTAGTCACAGAGTGTCTATAACAGAGTTGTTTGAACGAAACTCAACATTTGGACCAAACTTCGGGCCACACATATATGTGATGCAGAGTCCAAGAAATCTAGTTACTGAAGAGTGTGGAATTAAAATTATTGGCCAGAGGAAAACCTTTTTTAAAATAGATGAAAAATGGTACATTTTGAGGCTGTTAAATGACTTCAACTGACTGATACACTGATCCAATTTTGTATAACTGTATTAAATACTTATTTCTTGTGAGTATAAGTTATAAATAAAAGAATAAATATGTATGCTACGACTCACAAATATAAAAACCTTATTATCATACGCATTTCAATGACAATATATCATCATCTTCAGTGATGCAATACAATTTAAACTTAATTGAAAAAAATAAACATAACTTATAATGTATTAACAAAAGTATGAACTAAATCTAAGGCATTGTTTAAATTTTGTAGCAATAAATCTCCAGTTTTTGCCTATCCGTTCTATTTACACTAGCAAAGTAACTAACAATAGATGAGTGTCACATTTAAGTATATGTTGTAGTGTGAACTTTTTTTTTACAGTAATTGGTTTGATAAGTTAATTACAATTGATGAAATATTACTTCTGTAAAAAAGCTCATTTTTCATACAGGATGGAAGTATATATGTCGTCATTCTTTATCCCTTTTTATTCACTAATAGTTAAAATTGTATTGGCCACTTGCGTTGTTCCCTCAGCACATTCCCCTCCACTACTCCATTGTTCCCGCTTTTTTGCAGCTTCTTTTCTCTCATCTCTCATCATTTTCTGAAAAAATGGTTTTTGTCAAGAAAGTTACTGCACAGTAATATGAAGGTAGTTATGTTAAGTTAATATTAAATAATTTTAATTTTACGTGAATCCTCTTATGAACAAACGTTCACAGAAATAGTAATTATTACCTTTCTAATAGTTTTACATACATAACTAGAATACATGTGGGCCATGTGGGGTATTATCTAAACTAAGAGAGTTCGTTTTAATATTAGGACAAGTTAGTTTTTTATTAAAAATCAAATTTATCCTAACGGTTATATGTGTTAGCTATATTTCAATGTAGTCTCATATTTTGTGATTTTAATATTCATCTGATTATAATTATTGGTATAGTTACAATCCTGCTTAATTATGGGGATTTCACGATTTCCTCCAATTTTAGAATTGTTTAATCTGCCCCTCTTCACTTTCAACAAGCATACCATTATATTTACCTAGTTTATTTTTGCATATTATGATTTTTATTTTGGTTTTGACCTTGAGTTGTCTGCAAGTGTTGTTTTTTCCTTTTTTTTGCAAATTACTAATAAGATAAAGATAAAACCTTTCTTGACACAATTATAAAATTGTGTGCATGGTGAAAATAAGGGTGAGTAGATTGGATTTACTATCTCAATATAAACTTAAAGCCTCGAATTTGTAACATTTTGTATGTGTTGGGCGAATATGGATTTTTAAAAATGATAGCCTAGGCATTGATACTAATTTTTTGTTAAGTAATGGCTGCATTTACTATTTACTCTCAAAAAATTACAAATTTAATAAAGGATATAGATTAATGTCAAAACACTATTAGCACCACATACCTTTCAGAATTATTAAAATCATGCACAAACCTAGTTTTTTGTGATAGTAAGTAAAAAAATTAGAAGGATGAAACAAACACAGACTCTATTTCACACACAAAACAGAATATATTGCATTTAACATCAACACACGTTTCTTTCTAACCGTGGCCCACAAACGTCAGAAAGAACTGAGAAGTAAAAATATAGTCTTGATGACGTTGTTGAAAAATTTTTATTTGTTTTTAGATTACTTGTTTTAATGTGTAGAACATGAGTATCAACTTTTTTTGGTAATTGTTTAGATTCCTAAACCGCGGATGTAGAAGTTGTGAATGGGCGCTGAGTGATACAAATGTTTTGTTACGTCACAGTGGTGTGCATAAGCTTTGGTCGCGGTATGTCATGCAACCTTGCGTGTGTAGATATTTGAGACACGTTTTGGCTTAATTTTTATACATATATTTAAATATACGGTAAAAATGCAGAAGCTCGGCGCCATACGGTATTTTGGGAAATGGTTTAACACCACCAAATAGGACGATATCCACAAGAATTTTTTAAAAATTGACCTCGGAAAGTTACTTTTTTTCAATTTAAAGTAGCGTAAAATATTCAGCGCGGATGTAGAAGTTGTGAATAGGCGCGGAGTGATACAAATGCCTCGTGATGTTACAACTGCATTTCAATGTATGAAATTAAAACCAAATCTAACCTGACTTGACACTTTTTCGGTAAATTTTAGTATAGGTATACAGTATTGTATAAATTTAAAACCAAATCTATCCTAACTGGAGAAGTTTCTCAAATATCTACACACGTAAGGTTGCGTGACGTACCGCGGACAATGCGTACAACCTTATGCGCAGCACCGTGACGTAGTATCACTCCGCGCCTATTCACAACTTCTACATCCGCGCTGAATTTATTACCCTACTTTAAATTGAAAAAAAGTAACTTTCCTACTTCAATTTAAAAAAAATTCTTGTGGATATCGTCCAATTTGGTGGTTTTGAACAATTTCCCCAAATATCGTATAGTGCCGGAGTACTGCATTTCAACCAAATATACTTATAAAGTCTCCAGTTATGATAGATTTGGTTTTAAATTTATACATTACTGTATACCTATATTAAAATATACCTAAAAAGTATCAAGTCAGGTTAGATTTGGTTTTAATTTTATACATTAACTAAATGGGTAAATTTATACAATTAGAACCAAATCTATCCTGACTGGATACTTCATGTTTTATACTTTTATTTTGTTGAATTGATTAAAATTATGCCAACATGTAATGCTACACATTATCCAAGTGTAACGGTTAGTACATTTGTGATGTGTATCCCTCCACGAGTCAGGCAGCCTATTCACAACTGCTACATCTGTGCTGAAAATTTTACCCAACTTTAATTAAAGAAAAATAATGTTTCTAGGCAAAAAAAAATAATTTCAATGGAAATAGCCTTTTTACATGTTTCATGAAAATATAGGCCCGGTTTAGGAATGTAAACAAATACCCTTTTTTTCTGCGGAAAGTACGGAGTTACTTTTTTTTCACATTTTAAATGTTAGGCTATAATGGCGTGTAGGCCTATAGCATGAATCGGGCGTGCAGTAGCTACAGCACACTGCTTCTAGATTTGGTTGTAATTTTATACAACATTACTATATACCTATATTAAAATATACCTACGAAGTATCTAGTCAGGATAGATTTGATAATAATTTTATTCAACATTACTATCTACCTATATTAAAGTATACCTACGAAGTATCCAGTCAGGATAGATTTGGTTGTAATTTTATTCAACATTAATATCTACCTATATTAATGTAAACCTAAGAAGTATCTTGTCAGGATAGATTTGGTTGTAATTTTGGTAAATATTTAGACTTATTGCTGATGCAGAAAATTACAACCAAATCTATCCTGACTGAATCATTCGTAGGTATATTTTAATATAGGAAGATAGTAAAGTTGAATAAAATTATAACCAAATCTATCCTGACTGGATACTTTAAAGGTATATTTTAATGTAGGTATTTAGTGATATTGTATAAAATTATAACCAAAAGTGAAATATTTAGATTTTAAGTTTAGTATTAAAATAATTAGGTTAAAATGCATAACGATATTTTGGCCACCTACGATATTTTGGAATATTGTTCAACACCACCTATTGGGATGATATCCACAAGAATTTTTTTTTTTTATTGACCTAGGAAAGTTACATTTTTTCAATTTAATGTAGGGTAAAAAATTTGTTTGGAGTGATACAAATGTTTCGTGACATCACAACCGTAGTTCGTGTTTGAGCAATCTAAACTTAATGTAACAACATGTCTTTAAGCTATATTGATAACTATTATTTTTGTTACTGCCAATGAAGGTGAATTTTATATATCTATATTGATATATACCTATGAACTATCCAGTCAGGATAGATTTGGTTCTAATTGTATAAATGTAACCATTTAGGTAATGTATAAAATTAAAACCAAATCTAACCTGACTAGACACTTTTTAGGTATATTTTAATATAGGTATATAGAAATTTATAAATTTAAAACCAAATCTAACCTAACTTGACACTTTATAACTATATTTAAATATGTGTATAAAAATTAAGCCAAAATATTGTTTCTCAAATATCTACACACGTAAAGTGTACAGCGCCTGATGCGTACGACCTTATGCGCAGCACTGTGATGTCACGAAACATTTGTATCACTCCGCACCCATTAGCAATTTATACCTCTGCACTAAATTTTTTACCCTACTTTAAATTGAAAAAAAATATCTTATCTAGATAAATAAAAAAAAAATTTTTTTGGATTTCGTCCTTTTTGATGGTTTTGAACAATTTTCCAAAATATCGTAGGTGGCCGTGCTTATGCATTTTAACCATAGACTAACATTAAATGTGTAAAAAAAATTAACTTTTCTTATTTTTAGCGGAAAAAAGTTAATATTTGTGTCTTGCTCATTAAAATGAGTAATTAAAAAAAAAAATTTAACAATTTAATTAAGACTCGTTTACACTATACATTCCATTACAGACTAAAATTGAAAAAAGTTACTTTCCGTATTTTTTGCGAAAAAAAGTTGATATTCATCTTCGTCATATTAAAATAAGTAAATAAAAAACAAACAAAATTGTTTTAAACCAACGTCATTAAGACTATATTTTTACCAACAGAGGATATGAATCCAAACGATTCTTAGTGAGGCTGAACTTTGGAAAAGTAAGATATTACTCAAACTCTATAGCCTTTCAAATAGTAACTACTAAGTTGATTTCATATTTCTTATCAGCAATAAATGTTACATCACAATGATACATATGATGCCAAAAACTACAAATAGACGGACTTTCATTTTCAATTAGTATTAGACAACTTAACTACAAAATTAAAAACATAAACAATTAAGGACAAAATAGAATTGCATAATTTATAAAAAAGCTGATCCAACAATCGCTGCATTTTCACCACTGGCAAATTGGAACAGACTGCCAAAACAGCTTTCACACACAAAGAGATGTTGACTCAACCGCTGTTGCCAGCAAACTGGGAGCTGTCTCCTGTGGAAGGGGAAGGTCCATGGTACATTTTCCCCCTGTACTCGATTTTTTTGAGCGCTTGCCAGACATTGCCCGCGGAAAGTCTTATTACTTTTCAATCGCACTCTGTATATTTCATCTGAAACTCTCGAGAGAACAAATTGTTGGAAAATGTAAAATAGAGGCTACATCTTTCCGAGTGTTTTTTAGGAGTATTGTGCCAGGTATAAAATAGCGCATTCTAATTTTCTATAATTAAAAATGCGTCCCTACAGAAAGAGATTGTATTTAATAAAAGTTGGAATTGATTTGGAAGGGTCTCATTTTACAAATGGTTAGCAATTGATTTTTTTGAAATATGCAAAAATAAATTTATAGATTGTTTTTCTTTCGAGTGATAATAAACTGTAAATATATATTATGTATAACACTACCTCCAATGTCTTCAAATACACCTATGTTAAAAAAGATGTAAAAAATCTGTTATAAAACTTGAAACTAATGTAATTTTTTACATTTTAAGGTTGCAATTGAAGTATCTGGTACGATTGGATACTATTGGCTAACATCAGTGATTTTTAGGGTACTCTAAATCTCAAAATGTGGTAGTTCCAAAGAGTTTTGCAGCCATGGATGTTGGTAGATGGGAATGTGTGATTCATTGAACACTGCAATTCTGTAAATTCATAGGCAACAGAGAATTCTATTAATGCTGCAGAGGCTAGGGCAGCACTCATTTGCCTCTAAGCATTTTCTGCTGGCTCCCTGGTGCCAATGGGTTAGTCACAAAGTTAACACTTATAGTTGCACAGAATTTCCTCCATGTTACCAGCTGCTTACCATATTGGCGGTTTTTATTTGACCATGTAAGTATTATAAGATTTAGTATAATAATACAATAAACTGTATTTTTATGATATTATTGGTATCATTTATGTCGTACTAAAATTGAATGTTAATTAGTTTTAGACTTTTGCCGTTATAAGTGTTGTTTTAGAAAGAAAACCATGAAATGTGTATGACAGTATTTTCAAGTTGATTAAAACAACACTGATTCCACTTTATTTGCAGGGCTTATGTTCTCTGAACTTATCGCAAATACTGAAACCGACTATATATGCACTGTATATTGTACACCTATGAACAATAAATTTATTCTATAACTAAACTTTAAATATTATTGTAAAATTAAAAGTATAAAAATTGTTGTGGAAATCAAACTAATCACAATGTCAGCAAAAGTACAACTGGCTGGATGACCTCACTACATAAATATTGACACAGTGTTGATCATTTAGAATAATAGTAGGATAATTATATTCATACCCAGGAGACTTTCCATAAAAAAATCTCTTACATTCGATGACTGTAATATGGTTTATGTTTGTTGTGTGGCCTCGAATCACACCAGAAACATTTTGTCCGAATATGATATAATGCAATATCTTGGCTAAAAAAGAAATAATAGTATAAATATTGATATAAAAATTTAGCTGTAGGCAAGTCGTTCTGCACTGAAAAATAGTTGATGATGGGATGTTAGTCTTTGATACAGTTTTAATACACTTGTAATACAGTATGGTATATTTGTGCTACATAATTTTTATACAAATTTTTATTATTAATTACGTTTCCTTTAACCTGAAAACGCAAAAATTCTATCAAATATGGGCTCTCCCACACAAGACACTTTGTATTCTTTATTGTTAAACAATATCCTTTAAACTTTTAAAAAATTTTAATCCGTGTAGTAATTTATAAGCAAATATTAATGAGTTCCTTGTTGCAATTATCTTGAATCCGCTGAATAAATTGTAAGTAATTATGTGGTTAACTATGTGAAAAATATTTACTTACTTGCTGATGCATTTTGAACCAGTTTTCCCATTGACGAAGCTAACCGGCTACTCGATGGAAACCCGCTACCCTTACCCAGGACGCTCATCGTCATCAATCGACTGTCGGCCACCCTTTAAACGTTCATGCCACTTGAAACCGTTCTCCCCAACGGTGTTTCCATTTGTTAAAACATGCTTCAACTGAAACAATGCTTTGGGGGGTTTTATGAACAGATTTAATTTGGTTTAACTTTTATATTTAATGTTTTTTGTTTTTAGTTTGAACCATTTAACACGGCAAAATATCTGGTAACAACAACGATCATACAAATTAACTAAGCTTTCTGAACTAACGCAAGAATGAACGATAACTGTCCTATTAGAGTGAATGAACCAACTCGAGGTGGGAACAGACTATTGTAAATAAGAGTCATTGACAAAATGCTTGGACGCCCGAAAACCTAATGTGTCGACATAAGATTGTAGTAAACAAATGTCAGCTAATCTCTGCTATAAATAGTCTCCGACGTGACATAAGTATTATATATGTCTCCGTTTACATTATCGATCTCGGAAACACATGGCACAAACAGAAACAAACATTCCGAGTTGAACGTTTAGTGCTTATTTTAGTAGTAGGGTCTTTATTTGCATGTAAATTTTTTTTTCTGTCTTTTTTATTGTGTTTCCTTATTTTTCATACAGTAATTTATTATTTGTATTGCTTTTTTGTAATTGTGACCCAATAAATAAAACAATATTAAAGAGTCTAATACACTGTTCTGATGTCACCAATAAACATGTATATGTTAGAAATAATATTGAGAAGAAAACAACGGGCTTGGTAATTAGATGCTACAGCAAGCTATGCAACCCGCATAGCGTTTCACTGCTGTCGGAGGTAGAAGTTAACGAAAAACAGACAGTAGGTTGATGAGATCACCAATATCGCCGCCGTGCTGAAATTGTTAAGTTTCTACAATTAAAAATGTGTCTTTACTAAAATAGATTGTACTTAACAAAATTGGAATTGATTTGGAAGGTCTCATTTGGCAAATGGTTAGCAATTGATTTTTTTGAAAAATGCGAAAATCAATTTATAGATTGTTTATCTTTTGAGTGATAATAAAATGTAAATGTATATTATGTATAACACTACCTCCAATGTCTTCAAATAGGCCTTTTTTTAAAAAAATGTAAACAATCTGTTATATATAACTTGAAACTAATGTACTTTTTTACATTTTAAGGTTGCAATTGAAGTATCTACCTCTCCTATGGGCTGCATGACCTTGATGTGGTGGAGAGGCTTAATCCGGGCGTGGGGGACGGGTGGAGCGGGGAGCTGTAGGTATGTGGCTCCCTTTAAACGGTTGGATACTATTGGCTAACATCAGTGATTTTTAGGGTACTCTAAATCTCAAAATGTGGTAGTTCCTAAGAGTTTTGCACCCATGGATGTTGGAATGTGCGATTCATTGAACACTGCAATTCTCTAAATTCATAGGCAACAGAGATTTCTATTGATGCTGCAGAGGCTAGGGCAGCACTCATTTGCCTCTAAGCATTTTCTGCTGGCTCCCTGGTGCCAATGGGTTACGCACAAAGTTTACAATTCTAGTTGCACAAAATTTCCTCCATGTTACCAGCTGCTTACCATATTGGCGGTTTTTATTTGACCATGTAAGTATTATAAGATTTATTATAATAATACAACAAACTGTATTTTTATGATATTATTGGTATCATTTATGTCGTACTAAAATTGAATGTTAATTAGTTTTAGACTTTTGCCGTTATAAGTGTTGTTTTAGAAAGAAACCCCTGAAATGTGTATGACAATATTTTCAAGTTGATTAAAACAACACTGATTCCACTTTATTTGCAGGGCTTATGTTCTCTGAACTTATCGCAAATACTGAAACCGACTATATATGCACTGTATATTGTACACCTATGAACAATAAATTTATTCTATAACTAAACTTTAAATATTATTGTAAAATTAAAAGTATAAAAATTGTTGTGGAAATCAAACTGATCACAATATCAGCAAAAGTACAACTGGCTGGACGACCTCACTACATAAATATTGACACAGTGTTGATCATTTAGAATAATAGTAGGATAATTATATTCATACCCAGGAGACTTTCATAAAAAAATCTCTTACATTCGATGACTGTAATATGGTTTATGTTTGTTGTGTGGCCTCGAATCACACCAGAAACATTTTGTCCAAATATGATATAATGCAATATCTTTGCTAAAAATGAAATAATATTATAAATTAGTAAATATTGATATAAAAATTTAGCTGTAGGCAAGTCGTTCTGCACTGAAAAATAGTTGATGATGCGATGTTAGTCTTTGATACAGTTTTAATACACTTGTAATACAGTATGGTATATTTGTGCTACATAATTTTTATACAAATTTTTATTATTAATTACGTTTCCTTTAACCTGAAAACGCAAAAATTCTATCAAATATGGGCTCTCCCTTGTATTCTTTATTGTTAAACAATATCCTTTAAACTTTTAAAAAATTTTAATCCGTGTAGTAATTTATAAGCAAATATTAATGAGTTCCTTGTTGCAATTATCTTGAATCCGCTGAATAAATTGTAAGTAATTATTTGGTTAACTATGTGAAAATATTTACTTACTTGCTGATGCATTTTGAACCAGTTTTCCCATTGACGAAGCTAACCGGCTACTCGATGGAAACCCGCTACCCTTAGTTTCGTGCATGAAACTTCAGTTTTGAAATGTTGCAGTAATTAAGTTATTACTTTTCACTTAGTTAATCAAATAATTACTTACAAAACATTTAAATGGCTTTATTAACATAGCATTGTTTGATTTTATCAGTCAGTTTGTTAAAGTTGAATGAATTAACTTTTTGATTTCAATATTTTAAAGCCATCAGTTATCTTTTTTAATGACTGCTTTAATTTATTTACCTCTGCTTCTCAATTAATTTTGTTTCAATTTTCATATTTTTATGATTTCTGTAGGTTTAATTATAAGTATTTATTCTTGAACTCACATGTTGCAAAAATTGCAAAAACATATTAGGCAACAACCTCATAATTTTTATTAAATAAACTTCTCTATTTTATTTAACTATGGTATTTTTGTAACAAATTTCCCTGAAATGATTGCTTTGCAACTGAAATATATGTTAACATTAAACTTAATAAAAAAAAGTTGTTTGTAATGGAGAGAGGTTTTATTTATCCAATAAGTAGTGTTAAGTTGATCGCTGCTAGGAAGCTTTGGTGAGTTGAGTGGCATCAATCTAGTTTGGGTGTATTTGTAATATTTGAGTAAATATTGATTTTATCCTCTGTACAATGAAAATTTTCATTCAGTGTTGTACAAAAGCCCAATATCAGGTAATTTAAGCCATAGTTGAAGTGCCATCACTATATTTCGGGTGCATTTGTAATATTTTAGTAAATATTGATATTATAATCTGTATAATGAAAATTTTCAATTAGTGTTGTACTTTTTTGATACAGAAATACATGGCAACAAAATTTTTAACTATGATTTGATCCCATCTTCAAAAAAAAGAGGCCCTACAGTAGTCTTAAACTAACACTCTTGAATGTATATCTATATGTCACTGTGTTAGCGTTACAATAGAAAGACGTATTAGCATTTACTTCTTTTGTTCAATTAGGAGTAACATTGTAAGTGCTAATATAGGGAAGTGAGTATTAAATTTTGTAAAATAAAAATTATAATAATAAAGATATTTATTTTTGAAGTATCAGATTAAAGTTATGTTTCCCATTGAAATCTGGTAGTTATAAAAGGTTTGTTTTACTTAGCTCGATAACATTGTTTTTCAAAATATCAATAAACTGATGCATTTTCTGGTAGCTATATTACAATTTTATTATTCGCAATGTAAATTCTATTTTAAAAACTGAGCATTTTTTTAATGATATAGAAGGTGTCTAAATGTTGTTGCGAGAATTCTTTTCATGTCCATAGTCAATTTCGGTAATAATATATATCTAGTTTAAAAAGGCTGTAGGTGTCAGCACCAGAAGTATCGAAAAAGTAGCATCTGTCTTCCATTCCTGATCTAGCAGTAAAGCGTGCAGGTTATCTTAATTTTTGTCATCCTTAAATGAATGGTTTTAATAACCTAGGTCCATTATATTTTCTAAATAATGGAATGCTTAGACTTCTAGGTTGGTCAAATACAGTGTCAACATGTATTACATTGAAGACGAATACCACTATAATTGAGCAATAGTTATTGTACAGAAGTCTACCTAAAATGTATATTATAAAAAAATTGTCATGCCAAAGCTTCCACACCTCTGCAGAGAAATAAACGGAGGGTGAGGAATTTTGTGGATACAGCAATCACAGTTATGTATTTCAGCTGAAACTCTCGAGAGAACACATTGTTTAAAAATGTAAAGTAGAGGCTACATCTTTCAGAGTATTTTTTAGGAACACACTTTTCTGAATATGTTGACACTATGTTAGTTATTGCGGTAAATATTTATGTATGTACATCCAGGTAATAGACCCTTAGCTTTACTTTGAATTTGTAAAGTGTGATTGTTTCCAACACCATAATTTATGTAACTTTTGACACAATATTTGCTGCAATTGGAATAACCTGTCTCTTGTTTAGAAGTTAGTTTGGAAAGGAAGAAATAAAAGTAAAATACCTTTGCTCAAATTTTACATAAAAGTGGAACAGTATTCATATTTGTATATCAAACTACAAATGTATGATTACAATTATATTATATTTTCTTTGGAGCAGATAACACTGGTAAAAAAGGCATCCATTCTCACTAAATATACTTTGGATAATGATTGACATTTACTTTCTTACGTTTGTTTGTTTTTATTTTTACTTATGTTGCTCTTATAATTTATAATCAAAATAAAATTTCTTTGAAGGTTGCAAATAATAAATAGTGGTTATAACTTAATATACAGGTAACATTATTTTTTAATCACAATTGTTAATAATATAATTCTTTATTGTTTATTTTTCATGTTGAACATATGTTAATAAACATTAAGTTTATGAAATGTTATACATCAAGAGAGCAGTACAACAGTCTTTAGAATGAATTCTTACCTATTAGAGTCCTCAAACTTATATAAAACTGAAACATTTTTATAATTTTATAGGCAACCTTGACATAAGCAAATTCATCCTAACCATATGCTTTGTAGCTATATTGAAACATCCATGTATATTAAAATAGTTAATTTGAAAAATCATTTACTCTATTCTGTTTTTTGTCGGTTGCTACATTTATGTTAAGTTACAAATTTTACCAATATCTCATGATATTTGAACAGTAGTTATATTTCTTGATAAGAATACATGATTAAAATGGACAATGTCCACAACCCGAGGAAAAAGTATAAAATTTTTCAAATACATGTCGTAAGACCATATCAATGAGAATTAATTTTTTTCACAGTTTCTTAATTTTTGTCAAATTGAAGTCGGGTTAAAATTCAGTGCGGAGTAAGAAGAACTACTAGGTGCGAGTATCAACGGCACGCAGTACTTCGTATATGGCTATTTAAATATACCTACAAAGTATCTAGTAATTTTGAGTAAAATATGGAATAACAAAAAAAAACAATAAGGCAGTATAGCCATCAACTTCTATTAAACCTAGAATACTGAATTTTTCCTAAACTGAAAACCACGATTAGAATCATTGTAGATTTTAAATTTATTCTTTAACAGTATTAATAAAGGACGCTTACCATACAAAACAGTGCCAACCATTCAACATATCTATATATTTGGCTTTATCAAATAATATCATTTCTTTGCTTAGTTTTTCAGAACTTTTAGCTCCCATCGCATGGTTTTTGATATAACATCCATTATTATTTTTAAAAAAAACCTTACACTCTCACCCTGTTTTAAAAGTAGCTTTAGGTTAGCTAATAGAAATGTAGGTTTCCTTCCCTAAAAAATACTTTCATTACTTGAGTTTTGATGTAAATAGAATCACTGCTAATTACTTTAAAATGAACATCCCCTACATACAGTTCTTGAAGTTCTATTGTAAAATAGGACATTGCCCATTTAGTCAGAGTAATTTAAAATTGTACTTGATTACCATACATTATAAAATTTATAAGGCGGGAAATAGGTCTAGTCACAGAGTGATTAGAATGTATCGTATTAGTACATATGAAATTTGTTTGTTTAAAAGCATTATTTCATACAAGATGTAATGTAAGTAAATATAGTTGTCATTCTTAATGCCTTATAAATCAATAATCGTTTAATTTTTATTGACCACTTGCGTTGCTCTCTCAGCTTATTTACCTCCACTTCTTCATTGTTTCCGCTTTTATGCCAGCTTCTTTTCTCATTTTCAGAAAAAATGGTGGTTCTAGTTATTGAATTTGTTTACGGAAATATGTTAGGCTTTCATTTCTTTTATGTGTTGTCCCTTTAATAAGCGTCAGTTTATTTTCTAAATTTATTTGATCGTGATCGCCTTTGTCAGGAAGTTTACTGCACAGTAATATGAAGGTAGGTTTGTTTAAGTAATGTTAACATTTACTAGAATCCTACCTCATAAGAATGATGCCAAAATCATACAAATTAAGCCAAATTGTTGTTTCTCAAATACCAACATGTAAGGTAAGAATAAAGATAACTTGACGTCACTACAGTTGTGTCGTCACTTAGCGCATGTACTGACATGTTTTTGAACAATTTTATATGGTTTTCACAAATGATGGGCAATGTGCATAATAACTTAATTTTGTCCTTGTTCATGAAGACTTGCTATATCGTCAGGTGTACTTTATGGTATTTATTTCCTTCAGCCATGTAATCATTTTAGCAATAAAAATATACCGGATGATTTTGAGATAGAAACTATCAAAATGCCTCATACTTGCTGGTAACAACCTAAAAATTACATATTTTTTAATGTTGTAAGTAAGGTAATAGAGGAACTTGAGTGTTCAAGCATTTCTTGAATAAAAATATGAAAGATACATGTTACGTAAACACGACTTTATGACTAAATGACTTTATTCAAGATTTTAACGTGAAGTATGACAATACAAGAAATATTTAATGTTTGGCTACTCTTTTTATATATAGGTAATAGGGTTAGTTGTTTAGGTAATATAATATTAATTGCAAATAACAAATAATAAATTGACAATTATGGTTTATTTAATAATTCCTTCTTGATAATAAATATTTATTCTTAATTGTTTGCAATAAAGAAAACAATAACTTGCGTTTCAAAAGACTGTAAATTTATTATAATGTCTATTATAGTAATCAAAGCTTCTGCGATTGTTAGTACATAAAGTAATAATTTATTTTTCCAAAGGTAGGCAGCACAATTTTGATTTCTCCACATTAAAGCTTCTTTTTTGTTTTACGTTATATTGTTTTTAAGCAAAAGTTAGAACTCGAAGGGTGTTTAAATGTTGGATGTAATTTTTTCTGTTTTGTGCGTTGTAACTGGAATAGTGTCTGTAATTACTTGTTTTGTCCTTTTGCCCTATCATTGCAGAAATAAAGATATGTGTGTGAGTTCTATAATTCTGTAAAGCTTGTTTGCATGTTGAAAATGTAGTGTTTATGGTGCATTCATAAGGGTTTTTTTTTTTATTAAACTTTTTCGACATTTTAGCAAGTTAAATTTTTTTCAGGCAACTTACTAGTTCTTACTTGGGAAATATAAAGGTAAAATATTGAATTTTCAGGGCTTTAGGTTTTCTGTGCTGTGGGATGTAACATTCTGTTTCCCATAAATTGTAATTTTTTGGGTATAAGTGGGGGTTCTTGTTATTTTTTTGTACTTGCTGTCACTTTCTGTATTACTTAGCATCATTATGTGAATGCCAGTTACATGGGAAAAAGTAACAATTACCAGTTTTTAGTAAATACCAATGGCTTAATGAATATTGTATGTTGCAGAGTGCAGCCGTTGCCAGTTATTGAAAACAATGCAATGCAAGTTTAACCCAAAAGTGCTTTTATGTGTTTCATTGTCTTCTATTTCAAGACTACAGAGTGGACTCTTACCAAGGTAAGTCTGTCAGTCTCCTAGTCCAAAAAATCTAAATAATCTTTACCAACCAAAACAGTCCAACATTAGAAACACAATATATAAAGGTAAGATATTTTCCTATGAAGTATTGTTTTATTGTTATTTATGATTTGTGGAATATTTTACATAAGCTTAGACTTTATATTGTAACGGTTAAGGGTTTTTTTAGTATTTGATTATGCAACACAACCGTGAAACCAAAAATAATCCTTCGACTTTCAAGTTTTGTGTATGATTGTGTTACATTTTTCTTACATGGTTAATATGCTATTTCAAGCCATAATAAATTTGTTACTAGGATATGATGGCAGAATTAAATAGAAATATTTATTTAAGGGATAAATACAGTTTTTAAACCTAATAAGAGTGAGTTCAACATATATTTTACTATAGTTTGGGTTATCAATAAATGTTTTACATAAATATTTTGTTTATTTCACACATTTATTTTAGAATAACACAGGGAGAGAGAGAGTTAAATATTCATATCTGAAGGTAGCATGTAAACGTTTATACAATGACAAACAGATTCTATAAATCAGCGGTTCTCAACCTGGGGGGCGTAGAAGAATTCCAGGGGAGGCGTCAACAAATGTTTTAAAAAATTGAATTTGATGTTGGACACAAACACACAATCATTGAAATTTTTTTATAGCTTAATAGAGCTATAAAGCTCTATTTCTTTACTCCTTTTCTTCCTTTCCAAAATCTCGTCGATGATACCCAAAGTCTTCCAAAAGACAAAAAATAGTTAACGAGAAACAGTGCCAGCCCTCACACTAGCACTACAAAAGTAGCGAACATTTTTCTGGTTATTACTTAAACATATTGTAAGTAAATTTATCATATATAAGTCTAAATTAACTTAATCCGTGAAGGGAGGCGTGACCTCACACCAAAGTGTGAAGGGGGGCTCAGAGCCTAAAAGGTTGAGAACCCCTGCTATAAATAACTTAGCCAAAAATTATATACATACCAATCAGATTAGAATGGAAAACAGATACTTGTAGATTAATATTATTAATCCCAGAAGTTACAAAAGCTTAATATCAGGTGCATTAGTAATATTTTAGTAAATATTGATTCTGTCATCTGTATGATGAAAATTTGCATGCAGTGTTGTACAAACTCCTAAATCAGGTCATATAAGTCCTAGCTGAAGTGGCATCCCTTTATACCAAGTACATTTGTACTATTGTAGTAAATATTGATTTTATCCTCTTAATAATGACAATTTTAATTCAGTATTGTACAAACTCGTAATATTAGGTCATTAAAGTCATGCATCAATTTCAACCAAGTACATATGTAATATTTTAGTAAATATTGATTTTATCCTCTGTATAAATAAAATGTTTAACTATAATTTGATCCCATCTTCAAATAAAGAGCCCCTTTAGTAGTCTTAAACTAAAACTCTTGAACGTATATCGATATATCACTGTAGAAGTGTTACAATAGAAAGACAAGTATAGCATGTATTTCTTTTGTTTAATTAGGAGTAAATATGTGAGTGCTATTATAGGCAAGTGAGTATTACATTTTGTAAAGTAAAATTTATAATAAGAAAAATTTTTTTTCTGAAGTATCAGATGAAAGTAATGTTTTCAACAGTATAAATTTAATTTTAAAATGCATTTACTATAATAAGAAGAATTATCTAAATGGTATTACGATATTATATTTTCATAAATTTCACTAATATATATCTAGTTAAAAAAGACCGAAGGTGTCAGCACCAGAAGTAACGAAAAAGTAGCATCCGTCTTCCATTCCTGATCTAGCAGTAAGGCGAACAGGTTATCTAATTTTTTGTGATCCTAAAAGGAATGGTTTTAATAATATCTTGGTCCATTATATTTTGTGATCTAAATAATGGAAGTCATAAAGACTTCTAGGTTGATCAAATACAGTGCCAACATGTATTACATTGAAGAAGAATATCACTATAATGGAGACAATAGTAATGGTACAAAAGTCTATCTGAAATACGTACAAAATTTGTCATGTCAGATCTGAACGAAGGGTGATGAATTTTGTGAAACAGAGAACACAATTATACATTTCAGCTGAAACTCTCGACAGAACATATTGTTGAAAGATGTAAAGCAGAGTATTTCTTTAGAAATATTGTGCCAGGAAAAAAATAGCACAGCCTAATTTTTTATAAATAAAAATGATTCCTCACAATAAGAGATTTGTATTTAACAAAATTGGTATTGATATGCAAGGTCTCATTTTACAAATGGTTAGCAATTGATTTTTTTTGAAAAATGCGAAAATAAATTAATAGATTTTTTTCGGGTGATAATAAACTGTAAATATATATTATAGATTAACAGTACCTCAAATGTCTTGCACTATGTAAAAAAAAAAATTTGTAAACAATCTGTTTTTAAAATCTTAAACTAATGTAATTTTTTTAATTTCTAGGTTCCAAATAAAGTATCCAGTAGAATAGGGGGCTATTGTAGATAGGAATGTGCGATTCTGTAAGTTCATTGGCATCAAAGATTTCTGTTGAAGATGCAGAGTTTGGGGCAGCACTCATTTACCTCTGAACTTTTTCTACAGGGTCCCTGGTGCTTATGAGTTGCACACAGACGCAACACTTCAAGTTCTACAAAATTTCGTCCATGGTACCTGCTGCTTACCATTAGTGCTGTTCTTTTTGACCATGTAAGTATCATAAGATTTATTATATTACAGTACAACTTACTGTATTTATATGATATTTATTGGTATCAATTATGTATACTAAAATTGAATGTTTATTATTTTACTACTTTTGCTCTTATAACTTTATATTCGGAGCTTATGTTCCCCGGACTTATCGCTAATACTGAAACCGACTGTTTATTGTACAACCATAAAAAATAAATTTATTCTGTAACTTGAACTGAAAATATTATTGTTGAAATCAAACTGATCACAATGTCAGTAAAAGTACAATAGTCTGGATGACCTTACTACATAAATATTGGCACTATACATAAAATGTAAGTGCTATTATAGGCACAGTAGTATTAAATTTTGTAAAATTTAGTTTGGAGTATCAGAAGAAAGTTATATTTCCCATTGAAACTTGGTAGTTATAAAAGGTATTGTTTTATTTAACTCGAAAACATAGTGAGTTTTTCAAAATATTAATACGAGGTCTGTTCAAAAAATACACGGACTGAGGTCATAAAAAAAAGTGTACTTAATTTGGAAGTTACACGTCTGGGTCTCCTTCAAAGTACTCTCCTCCCCAACGCACACACTTATCCCAACGGCGTTTCCACTTGTTAAAACAGTCCTTGTACCCTTCTTTTGTGATGGAGTTCAGCTCCTTCGTCGAATTCGCCTTAATCTCCGAAATCGTTTCAAATCTTCTTTTGAGGGGTTTTTTGAGTTTTGGGAATAAGAAAAAGTCACAAGGGGCAAGGTCAGGTGAGTAGGGGGGGGGAAGAAGAGTGATCGAGTGTTTGGCCAAAATCTCACGAGTTCTGAGTGCTGAGGAGCTCTAGCGTTGTCGTGATGGAAAAACCGGTTTTCACTTTTCCACAGTTCTGGCCTTTTGCGTCGGACGGCGTCCCTCAGACGTTTCAGTACTTCAATGTAGGTAATCTGGTTGAGTGTAGAGACTTCAGAGAGGTATTCCTAGTGAACAACACCATTAGCATAAAAAAAAAACTGGAGAGCTTTTTTTGGGTCTTGGGGACGTTTGACTCACCTATTGGGATGATTGGACCTTCGTTTCAATGTTGTTACCATACACCCATGATTCATCACCGGTTATAATTCTTGACAACAAGATCCCATCTTTATTTGATCGATCGTGCAGTTCCCGACAAACCCGGATGCGATTGGCTTTTTGGTCGTCGGTCATCAGGCGTGGCACAAATTTTGCAGCGACGCAGTGCATCTTCAATTTGTTGGTCAAAATCTCGTAACAAGATCCAACTGATATCCCACACTCTTCAGAAAGCTCCCTAATGGTCAGACGTCTGTTTTTGCGCACCAGGGTGTTGATTTTGTCAACGTGTGGGTCGTCAGTTGACGTTGAAGGATGTCCAGGACGCTCATCGTCATCAATCGACTGTCGGCCACCCTTTAAACGTTCATGCCAATTGAAACCGTTCTCCCCAACGGTGTTTCCATTTGTTAAAACATGCTTCAACTGAAACAATGCTTTGGGGGGTTTTATGAACAGATTTAATTTGGTTTAACTTTTATATTTAATGTTTTTTTGTTTTTAGTTTGAACCATTTAACACGGCAAAATATCTGGTAACAACAACGATCATACAAATTAACTAAGCTTTCTGAACTAACGCAAGAATGAACGATAACTGTCCTATTAGAGTGAGTGAACCAACTCGAGGTGGGAACAGACTATTGTAAATAAGAGTCATTGACAAAATGCTTGGACGCCCGAAAACCTAATGTGTCGACATAAGATTGTAGTAAACAAATGTCAGCTAGTCTCTGCTATAAATGGTCTCCGACGTGACATAAGTATTATATATGTCTCCATTTACATTATCGATCTCGGAAACACATGGCACAAACAGAAACAAACATTCCGAGTTGAACGTTTATTGCTTATTTTGGTAGTAGGGTCTTTATTTGTATGTAAATTTCTTTTTTCTCTGTCTTTTTTATTGTGTTTCCTTATTTTTCATACAGTAATTTATTATTTGTATTGCTTTTTTGTAATTGTGACCCAATAAATAAAACAAAGAGTCTAATACACTGTTCTGATGTCACCAATAAACATGTATATGTTAGAAATAATATTGAGAGAAATAATAATAATATTGAGAAGAAAACAACGGGCTCTATAATTAGATGCTACAGCAAGCTATGCAACCCACATAGCGTTCCACTGCTGTCGGAGGTAGAAGTTAACGAAAAACAGACAGTAGGTTGATGAGATCACCAATATCGCCGCCGTGCTGAAATTGTTAAGTTTCTACAATTAAAAATGCGTCTTTACTAAAAGAGGTTGTACTTAACAAAATTGGAATTGATTTGGAAGGTCTCTTTTGACATATGGTTAGCAATTGATTTCTTTTGAAAAATGCGAAAATAAATTAATAGATTTTTTTTCGGGTGATAATAAACTGTAAATATATATATTATAGATTAACAGTACCTCCAATGTCTTGCACTATGTAAAAGAAAAATTTGTAAACAATCTGTTTTTAAAATCTTAAACTAATGTAATTTTTTTAATTTCTAGGTTCCAAATAAAGTATCCAGTAGAATAGGGGGCTATTGTAGATAGGAATGTGCGATTCTGTAAGTTCATTGGCATCAAAGATTTCTGTTGAAGATGCAGAGTTTGGGGCAGCACTCATTTACCTCTGAACTTTTTCTACAGGGTCCCTGGTGCCTACGAGTTGCACACAGACGCAACACTTCAAGTTCTACAAAATTTTGTCCATGGTACCTGCTGCTTACCATTAGTGCTGTTCTTTTTGACCATGTAAGTATCATAAGATTTATTATATTACAGTACAACTTACTGTATTTATATGATATTTATTGGTATCAATTATGTATACTAAAATTGAATGTTTATTATTTTACTACTTTTGCTCTTATAACTTTATATTCGGAGCTTATGTTCCCCGGACTTATCGCTAATACTGAAACCGACTGTTTATTGTACAACCATAAAAAATAAATTTATTCTGTAACTTGAACTGAAAATATTATTGTTGAAATCAAACTGATCACAATGTCAGTAAAAGTACAATAGTCTGGATGACCTTACTACATAAATATTGGCACTATACATAAAATGTAAGTGCTATTATAGGCACAGTAGTATTAAATTTTGTAAAATTTAGTTTGGAGTATCAGAAGAAAGTTATATTTCCCATTGAAACTTGGTAGTTATAAAAGGTATTGTTTTATTTAACTCGAAAACATAGTGAGTTTTTCAAAATATTAATACGAGGTCTGTTCAAAAAATACACGGACTGAGGTCATAAAAAAAGTGTACTTAATTTGGAAGTTACACGTCTGGGTCTCCTTCAAAGTACTCTCCTCCCCAACGCACACACTTATCCCAACGGCGTTTCCACTTGTTAAAACAGTCCTGGTACCCTTCTTTTGTGATGGAGTTCAGCTCCTTCGTCGAATTCGCCTTAATCTCCGAAATCGTTTCAAATCTTCTTTTGAGGGGTTTTTTGGGGGATAAAATTGCTTACAATAGTAATATATTAACTTCATATATATATATATATATATATATATATATATATATATATTTTTTTTTTTAGGTTAGTTTTGGTTGGTAAAGATTATTTAGATTTTTTGGACTAGGAGACTGACAGACTTACCTTGGTAAGAGTCCACTCTGTAGTCTTGAAATAGAAACACATAAAAGCACTTAAACAATGATACATTTCAACCACACAGTGGTCTTTGTCAATCAAAGAGCACTGTTACATGATTACATGTAACAGTGCTCTTTGATTGCACTGCATTATGATTACAATTTATAATTATTTTATTTCATTCTCTCATATTTCTTTTTGTGTTTTCTCTTTGATTGACAAAGACCACTGTGTGGTTGAAATATATTATTGTTTAAGTGCTTTTATGTGTTTCTATTTCAAGACTACAGAGTGGACTCTTACCAAGGTAAGTCTGTCAGTCTCCTAGTCCAAAAAATCTAAATAATCTTTACCAACCAAAACTAACCTAAAATATATATATATCGTGATATTTCTCGTCCTTTTTTCCGTTGCACTGACTTTATGAAGTTATTATTATTACTTGTAAATAAAGTAATAATATTTATTACAAATAATAATAATAACTTCTTATATATATATTATTAGATAATTATTTTCCTGAAGATGCTGATACTATTTTATCGGCGAAAAGCTATGAATAAATATATTCATTAAAAGTATTGTTGTTTTTGAAATATTTTTAATTTATTAACTATATTACAAGAAAACATATCACCATATTTTATATATATATATAATTTTTAGCTCTGACAGTTTTCTATTCACTTATCACTCAAATTATAATAAACTTAAACAAGAATCTTATTTGGTAATTAAAGTCCTTGAAAGTTAACTCACATATATACCAAGTAAGATTCTTGTTTGAGTACATTATAGTGTGTATATATATGTCAATATTATATTATTCATTCATGGTCATGTTGTTACTGTTTGTCAACAAAAAGCTTTTGAATAAAAATTAATAAGTAATCCTTGTATTTGAATAACCTCAGTTGTTTTTATTATTATACAATAAAACATTTTATATATATATATATATATTTCACAATGCCCATTATTTTTCCGTTACACTGACTTTATGAAGTTATTTGTATTAATTGTAAACAATTTTTTCCACCACTAAGTGCAATAATTTTACCTTATGTGATGAGGCACCTTTCTGTCACTTGACCGTTGTCGATTCACTGAATTAATTTTCTCTATTTTTCTGGTGTGGTTGTTCGGTCCGCGATCAGATACCAACATCACGGACCGAACAATTACACCAGAAAAATAGAGAAAATTAATTCAGTGTTTCGAAAATGGTCATGTGATCGAAAGGTGCCTCTTCACATAAGGTAAAATTATTGCACCAGTAAAAGGAATGGTTTTAATAATATCTTGGTCCATTATATTTTGTGATCTAAATAATGGAAGTCATAAAGACTTCTAGGTTGATCAAATACAGTGCCAACATGTATTACATTGAAGAAGAATATCACTATAATGGAGACAATAGTAATGATACAAAAGTCTATCTGAAATACGTACAAAATTTGTCATGTCAGATCTGAACGAAGGGTGATGAATTTTGTGAAACAGAGAACACAATTATACATTTCAGCTGAAACTCTCGACAGAACATATTGTTGAAAGATGTAAAGCAGAGTATTTCTTTAGAAATATTGTGCCAGGAATAAAATAGCACAGCCTAATTTTTTATAAATAAAAATGATTCCTCACAATAAGAGTTTTGTATTTAACAAAATTGGTATTGATATGCAAGGTCTCATTTTACAAATGGTTAGCAATTGATTTTTTTTGAAAAATGCGAAAATAAATTAATAGATTTTTTTCGGGTGATAATAAACTGTAAATATATATTATAGATTAACAGTACCTCAAATGTCTTGCACTATGTAAAAAAAAAAATTTGTAAACAATCTGTTTTTAAAATCTTAAACTAATGTAATTTTTTTAATTTCTAGGTTCCAAATAAAGTATCCAGTAGAATAGGGGGCTATTGTAGATAGGAATGTGCGATTCTGTAAGTTCATTGGCATCAAAGATTTCTGTTGAAGATGCAGAGTTTGGGGCAGCACTCATTTACCTCTGAACTTTTTCTACAGGGTCCCTGGTGCTTATGAGTTGCACACAGACGCAACACTTCAAGTTCTACAAAATTTCGTCCATGGTACCTGCTGCTTACCATTAGTGCTGTTCTTTTTGACCATGTAAGTATCATAAGATTTATTATATTACAGTACAACTTACTGTATTTATATGATATTTATTGGTATCAATTATGTATACTAAAATTGAATGTTTATTATTTTACTACTTTTGCTCTTATAACTTTATATTCGGAGCTTATGTTCCCCGGACTTATCGCTAATACTGAAACCGACTGTTTATTGTACACCTATAAAAAATAAATTTATTCTGTAACTTGAACTGAAAATATTATTGTTGAAATCAAACTGATCACAATGTCAGTAAAAGTACAATAGTCTGGATGACCTTACTACATAAATATTGGCACTATACATAAAATGTAAGTGCTATTATAGGCACAGTAGTATTAAATTTTGTAAAATTTAGTTTGGAGTATCAGAAGAAAGTTATATTTCCCATTGAAACTTGGTAGTTATAAAAGGTATTGTTTTATTTAACTCGAAAACATAGTGAGTTTTTCAAAATATTAATACGAGGTCTGTTCAAAAAATACACGGACTGAGGTCATAAAAAAAAGTGTACTTAATTTGGAAGTTACACGTCTGGGTCTCCTTCAAAGTACTCTTCTCCCCAACGCACACACTTATCCCAACGGCGTTTCCACTTGTTAAAACAGTCCTGGTACCCTTCTTTTGTGATGGAGTTCAGCTCCTTCGTCGAATTCGCCTTAATCTCCGAAATCGTTTCAAATCTTCTTTTGAGGGGTTTTTTGAGTTTTGGTAATAAGAAAAAGTCACAAGGGGCAAGGTCAGGTGAGTAGGGGGGGGGGGAAAGAAGAGTGATCGAGTGTTTGGCCAAAATCTCACGAGTTCTGAGTGCTGAGTGAGCTCTAGCGTTGTCGTGATGGAAAAACCGGTTATCACTTTTCCACAGTTCTGGCCTTTTGCGTCGGACGGCGTCCCTCAGACGTTTCAGTACTTCAATGTAGGTAATCTGGTTGAGTGTAGAGACTTCAGAGAGGTATTCGTAGTGAACAACACCATTAGCATTTAAAAAAAACTGGAGAGCTTTTTTTGGGTCTTGGGGACGTTTGACTCACCTATTGGGATGATTGGACCTTCGTTTCAATGTTGTTACCATACACCCATGATTCATAACCGGTTATAATTCTTGACAACAAGATCCCATCTTTATTTGATCGATCTAGCAGTTCCCGACAAACCCGGATGCGATTGGCTTTTTGGACGTCGGTCATCAGGTGTGGCACAAATTTTGCAGCGACGCAGTGCATCTTCAATTTGTTGGTCAAAATCTCGTAACAAGATCCAACTGATATCCCACACTCTTCAGAAAGCTCCCTAATGGTCAGACATCTGTTTTTGCGCACCAGGGTGTTGATTTTGTCAACGTGTGGGTCGTCAGTTGACGTTGAAGGATGTCCAGGACGCTCATCGTCATCAATCGACTGTCGGCCACCCTTTAAACGTTCATGCCACTTGAAACCGTTCTCCCCAACGGTGTTTCCATTTGTTAAAACATGCTTCAACTGAAACAATGCTTTGGGGGGGGGGGTTTATGAACAGATTTAATTTGGTTTAACTTTTATATTTAATGTTTTTTTGTTTTTAGTTTGAACCATTTAACACGGCAAAATATCTGGTAACAACAACGATCATACAAATTAACTAAGCTTTCTGAACTAACGCAAGAATGAACGATAACTGTCCTATTAGAGTGAGTGAACCAACTCGAGGTGGGAACAGACTATTGTAAATAAGAGTCATTGACAAAATGCTTGGACGCCCGAAAACCTAATGTGTCGACATAAGATTGTAGTAAACAAATGTCAGCTAGTCTCTGCTATAAATGGTCTCCGACGTGACATAAGTATTATATATGTCTCCGTTTACATTATCGATCTCGGAAACACATGGCACAAACAGAAACAAACATTCCGAGTTGAAAGTTTAGTGCTTATTTTGGTAGTAGGGTCTTTATTTGTATGTAAATTTCTTTTTTTCTCTGTCTTTTTTATTGTGTTTCCTTATTTTTCATACAGTAATTTATTATTTGTATTGCTTTTTTGTAATTGTGACCCAATAAATAAAACAATATTAAAGAGTCTAATACACTGTTCTGATGTCACCAATAAACATGTATATGTTAGAAATAATATTGAGAGAAATAATAATAATATTGAGAAGAAAACAACGGGCTCGATAATTAGATGCTACAGCAAGCTATGCAACCCGCATAGCGTTCCACTGCTGTCGGAGGTAGAAGTTAATGAAAAACAGACAGTAGGTTGATGAGATCACCAATATCGCCGCCGTGCTGAAATTGTTAAGTTTCTACAATTAAAAATGCGTCTTTACTAAAAGAGGTTGTACTTAACAAAATTGGAATTGATTTGGAAGGTCTCATTTGACATATGGTTAGCAATTGATTTTTTTGAAAAATGCGAAAATCAATTTATAGATTGTTTTTCTTTTGAGTGGTAATAAAATGTAAATGTATATTATGTATAACACTACCTCCAATGTCTTCAAATAGACCTTTTTTTTAAAAAAATGTAAACAATCTGTTATATAAAACTTGAAACTAATGTACTTTTTTACATTTTAAGGTTGCAATTGAAGTATCTACTTCTCCTATGGGCTGCATGACCTTGACGTGGTGGAGAACCTTAATCCGGGCGTGGGGGACGGGTGGAGCGGGGAGCTGTACGTATGTGGCTCCCTATAAACGGTTGGATACTATTGGCTAACATCAGTGATTTTTAGGGTACTCTAAATCTCAAAATGTGGTAGTTCCTAAGAGTTTTGCACCTATGGATGGCGATTCATTAAACACTGCAATTCTCTAAATTCATAGGCAACAGAGATTTCTATTGATGCTGCAGAGGCCAGGGCGGCACTCATTTGCCTCTAAGCATTTTCTGCTGGCTCCCTGGTGCCAATGGGTTACGCACAAAGTTTACAATTCTAGTTGCACAAAATTTCCTCCATGTTACCAGCTGCTTACCATATTGGCGGTTTTTATTTGACCATGTAAGTATTATAAGATTTATTATAATAATACAACAAACTGTATTTTTATGATATTATTGGTAACATTTATGTCGTACTAAAATTGAATGTTAATTAGTTTTAGACTTTTGCCGTTATAAGTGTTGTTTTAGAAAGAAAACCCTGAAATGTGTATGACAATATTTTCAAGTTGATTAAAACAACACTGATTCCACTTTATTTGCAGGGCTTATGTTTTCTGAACTTATATCGCAATTACTGAAACCGATTATATATGCACTGTATATTGTACACCTATCAACAATAAATTTATTTTATAACTAAACTTTAATTATTATTGTAAAATTAAAAGTATAAAAATAATTGTGGAAATCAAACGGATCACAATGTCAGCAAAAGTACAACTGGCTGGATGATCTTACTACATAAATATTGGCTCAGTGTTGATCATTTAGAATAATACTAAGATAATTATATTCATACCCAGGAGACTATCTATTAAAAAATCTCTTACATTCGATGAGTGTAATATGGTTTATGTTGTGTGGCCTCGAATCACACCAGAAACATTTTGTCCAAATGTGATACAATGCAATATCTTTGCTAAAAAAGAAATATATACATTATAAATCACTAAATACTGATATAAAAATTTAGCTGTAGGCAAGCTGTTCTGCACGGAAAAACAGTTGATGATGCCATGTTAGTCTTTAACAGTTTCCAACACATGAATTACAGTGATCCCTTGCTATTCACTGAGGTTACATTCCTCAGACTTACCACAGATACTAAAACCAACTGTATATGGAAAGGGGAGGATTGCATTCCAGATAATAAATGTTGACAATAATTACATAAGTATTGTTATTGTAATTATATGGAAAGGGGAGGATTGCATTCCAGATAATAAATGTTGACAATAATTACATAAATATTGTTATTGTAATTATATGGAAAGGGGAGGATTGCATTCCAGATAATAAATGTTGACAATAATTACATAAATATTGTTATTGTAATTATATGGAAAGGGGAGGATTGCATTCCAGATAATAAATGTTGACAATAATTACATAAATATTGTTATTGTAATTATATGGAAAGGGGAGGATTGCATTCCAGATAATAAATGTTGACAATAATTACATAAATATTGTTATTGTAATTATATGGAAAGGGGAGGATTGCATTCCAGATAATAAATGTTGACAATAATTACATAAATATTGTTATTGTAATTATATGGAAAGGGGAGGATTGCATTCCAGATAATAAATGTTGACAATAATTACATAAATATTGTTATTGTAATTATATGGAAAGGGGAGGATTGCATTCCAGATAATAAATGTTGACAATAATTACATAAATATTGTTATTGTAATTATATGGAAAGGGGAGGATTGCATTCCAGATAATAAATGTTGACAATAATTACATAAATATTGTTATTGTAATTATATGGAAAGGGGAGGATTGCATTCCAGATAATAAATGTTGACAATAATTACATAAATATTGTTATTGTAATTATATGGAAAGGGGAGGATTGCATTCCAGATAATAAATGTTGACAATAATTACATAAATATTGTTATTGTAATTATATGGAAAGGGGAGGATTGCATTCCAGATAATAAATGTTGACAATAATTACATAAATATTGTTATTGTAATTATATGGAAAGGGGAGGATTGCATTCCAGATAATAAATGTTGACAATAATTACATAAATATTGTTATTGTAATTATATGGAAAGGGGAGGATTGCATTCCAGATAATAAATGTTGACAATAATTACATAAATATTGTTATTGTAATTATATGGAAAGGGGAGGATTGCATTCCAGATAATAAATGTTGACAATAATTACATAAATATTGTTATTGTAATTATATGGAAAGGGGAGGATTGCATTCCAGATAATAAATGTTGACAATAATAACATAAATATTGTTATTGTAATTATATGGAAAGGGGAGGATTGCATTCCAGATAATAAATGTTGACAATAATTACATAAATATTGTTATTGTAATTATATGGAAAGGGGAGGATTGCATTCCAGATAATAAATGTTGACAATAATTACATAAATATTGTTATTGTAATTATATGGAAAGGGGAGGATTGCATTCCAGATAATAAATGTTGACAATAATTACATAAATATTGTTATTGTAATTATATGGAAAGGGGAGGATTGCATTCCAGATAATAAATGTTGACAATAATTACATAAATATTGTTATTGTAATTATATGGAAAGGGGAGGATTGCATTCCAGATAATAAATGTTGACAATAATTACATAAATATTGTTATTGTAATTATATGGAAAGGGGAGGATTGCATTCCAGATAATAAATGTTGACAATAATTACATAAATATTGTTATTGTAATTATATGGAAAGGGGAGGATTGCATTCCAGATAATAAATGTTGACAATAATTACATAAATATTGTTATTGTAATTATATGGAAAGGGGAGGATTGCATTCCAGATAATAAATGTTGACAATAATTACATAAATATTGTTATTGTAATTATATGGAAAGGGGAGGATTGCATTCCAGATAATAAATGTTGACAATAATTACATAAATATTGTTATTGTAATTATATGGAAAGGGGAGGATTGCATTCCAGATAATAAATGTTGACAATAATTACATAAATATTGTTATTGTAATTATATGGAAAGGGGAGGATTGCATTCCAGATAATAAATGTTGACAATAATTACATAAATATTGTTATTGTAATTATATGGAAAGGGGAGGATTGCATTCCAGATAATAAATGTTGACAATAATTACATAAATATTGTTACTGTAATTATATGGAAAGGGGAGGATTGCATTCCAGATAATAAATGTTGACAATAATTACATAAATATTGTTATTGTAATTATATGGAAAGGGGAGGATTGCATTCCAGATAATAAATGTTGACAATAATTACATAAATATTGTTATTGTAATTATATGGAAAGGGGAGGATTGCATTCCAGATAATAAATGTTGACAATAATTACATAAATATTGTTATTGTAATTATATGGAAAGGGGAGGATTGCATTCCAGATAATAAATGTTGACAATAATTACATAAATATTGTTATTGTAATTATATGGAAAGGGGAGGATTGCATTCCAGATAATAAATGTTGACAATAATTACATAAATATTGTTATTGTAATTATATGGAAAGGGGAGGATTGCATTCCAGATAATAAATGTTGACAATAATTACATAAATATTGTTATTGTAATTATATGGAAAGGGGAGGATTGCATTCCAGATAATAAATGTTGACAATAATTACATAAATATTGTTATTGTAATTATATGGAAAGGGGAGGATTGCATTCCAGATAATAAATGTTGACAATAATTACATAAATATTGTTATTGTAATTATATGGAAAGGGGAGGATTGCATTCCAGATAATAAATGTTGACAATAATTACATAAATATTGTTATTGTAATTATATGGAAAGGGGAGGATTGCATTCCAGATAATAAATGTTGACAATAATTACATAAATATTGTTATTGTAATTATATGGAAAGGGGAGGATTGCATTCCAGATAATAAATGTTGACAATAATTACATAAATATTGTTATTGTAATTATATGGAAAGGGGAGGATTGCATTCCAGATAATAAATGTTGACAATAATTACATAAATATTGTTATTGTAATTATATGGAAAGGGGAGGATTGCATTCCAGATAATAAATGTTGACAATAATTACATAAATATTGTTATTGTAATTATATGGAAAGGGGAGGATTGCATTCCAGATAATAAATGTTGACAATAATTACATAAATATTGTTATTGTAATTATATGGAAAGGGGAGGATTGCATTCCAGATAATAAATGTTGACAATAATTACATAAATATTGTTATTGTAATTATATGGAAAGGGGAGGATTGCATTCCAGATAATAAATGTTGACAATAATTACATAAATATTGTTATTGTAATTATATGGAAAGGGGAGGATTGCATTCCAGATAATAAATGTTGACAATAATTACATAAATATTGTTATTGTAATTATATGGAAAGGGGAGGATTGCATTCCAGATAATAAATGTTGACAATAATTACATAAATATTGTTATTGTAATTATATGGAAAGGGGAGGATTGCATTCCAGATAATAAATGTTGACAATAATTACATAAATATTGTTATTGTAATTATATGGAAAGGGGAGGATTGCATTCCAGATAATAAATGTTGACAATAATTACATAAATATTGTTATTGTAATTATATGGAAAGGGGAGGATTGCATTCCAGATAATAAATGTTGACAATAATTACATAAATATTGTTATTGTAATTATATGGAAAGGGGAGGATTGCATTCCAGATAATAAATGTTGACAATAATTACATAAATATTGTTATTGTAATTATATGGAAAGGGGAGGATTGCATTCCAGATAATAAATGTTGACAATAATTACATAAATATTGTTATTGTAATTATATGGAAAGGGGAGGATTGCATTCCAGATAATAAATGTTGACAATAATTACATAAATATTGTTATTGTAATTATATGGAAAGGGGAGGATTGCATTCCAGATAATAAATGTTGACAATAATTACATAAATATTGTTATTGTAATTATATGGAAAGGGGAGGATTGCATTCCAGATAATAAATGTTGACAATAATTACATAAATATTGTTATTGTAATTATATGGAAAGGGGAGGATTGCATTCCAGATAATAAATGTTGACAATAATTACATAAATATTGTTATTGTAATTATATGGAAAGGGGAGGATTGCATTCCAGATAATAAATGTTGACAATAATTACATAAATATTGTTATTGTAATTATATGGAAAGGGGAGGATTGCATTCCAGATAATAAATGTTGACAATAATTACATAAATATTGTTATTGTAATTATATGGAAAGGGGAGGATTGCATTCCAGATAATAAATGTTGACAATAATTACATAAATATTGTTATTGTAATTATATGGAAAGGGGAGGATTGCATTCCAGATAATAAATGTTGACAATAATTACATAAATATTGTTATTGTAATTATATGGAAAGGGGAGGATTGCATTCCAGATAATAAATGTTGACAATAATTACATAAATATTGTTATTGTAATTATATGGAAAGGGGAGGATTGCATTCCAGATAATAAATGTTGACAATAATTACATAAATATTGTTATTGTAATTATATGGAAAGGGGAGGATTGCATTCCAGATAATAAATGTTGACAATAATTACATAAATATTGTTATTGTAATTATGTTTTTTTTTTCAATCCAAAATCACAAAAATTCTATTAAAAGTACGGGCTCTCACACACAGACACTTGTATTTTTTTATTGGTATATGATCTCCTTTAAATTTTTTAAAAAGTTTTAATTAATAGTAATTTGTACGCAAATTTTTTAGAGTTCCTTATTGCAATCATCTTGAATTTACTGAATAAATTGTGAGTAATTATTTGAGTAACTAAGTGAAAAATTTTAATTTGCATGCTAATGCATTTCGAAACAGTGTTTATTGACGAAGGTAACCGGCTACTCAATGGAAAGTCACTGCGCTTAGTTTCTTTAATGAAACTTCAGTTGTGAAATGCTTCAGTAAGTTAAAACTTCACACATAGTTAAAAAAATAATTACTTACAAGATATTTAAATGGTTCTGTTTTATTTAATTTTATTAGTTAGTTTGTTGAAGTTGAACTTTTTTATTTCAATATTTTAAAGCCATAGGTTATCTCTTTAAATGAGTGTTTTAATTTATTTACCTCTGCTTATCAATTACTTTTGTTTCAATTTTTTTATTTTTATGATATCTGTAAGTTTAATTGTAAGTGTATTTTTTAAGAATTATTTTACAACTAAATTTAGTATTTAGTCATTATTTCAGGCTGTTCTTTTTTAAACTTTGTAAAACTTTAAAAACAATAGTAAAAATCAATATAATACTTCATAATAAATTATTAATTTTATTATTAAAATCTTTAAAGTTAAACTTCTTCCAACAAACCAACCTTTTTGGTATAAAAAACTCGCAATTAAAAATATATTTCATGTGTTTATTAGCAACACCAATTGAGTACTACTAAATAAACATGAAAGGTTACTAGACATGCTGGACATAGTGGCCCAACGGTTTTTGGCTCAGATAGTTGTCTTCAATTGTCACAATTTTTTCAAAATTCAGTTTATATTTCAAATTTAAAAATTACATTTAGTAAAGTTTCCTAAACCCCAAAAGCATATAAAGTGCTTATTACCAAATCGTTAGTGTTCATTACTCTCTTAAATCCTGAATATTTTTGTTGCTGTATAAAATGAGTCTATGGTCATGAACTTCTCTAAAGTTATGTTGGCTGTTCTCAGATAGTCTCATTATATATATTATTGCTCCATTTCATTTATTTAAATGCTGCATTGAATTAACTAACAGCCTGGTTCCTCGTCACCTTGAATCCACATCTTCCCATAATCAATTACCAAAATACCATTCCATATCTAGTTTAAATGTTTTAATCTAAAGTCAATATTCTTTTCAGGTTGTCAGCACTGCTGTATGAACGGATACTTCTCTCCTATAATTTTTCAATGTTACAGAAAAGTTTGAGTGGTGTAAATAAAGTTTTAGCGGTTTATGCAAACAAAACTTAAACTTCAGATGTAAGAAAATTTACTTAAAGTGCTTCGCCTTTCCATCCTTGTGGAATTCCTTTCTGTATTTAACTTTCAATGACATTATTATACATGTCTCAATTACTAAATATTAACTTCTTGTTAGTTGATATTACTATTACTGTAAGATTATACAAGTAAAATTAATTTATAATTAAATAATACAGGGTGCGGCAGTGAAACGGGAAGATTTGAAAAATGGTTGGCAGGCCTGGTAGGGAGTTTAGAGAGGGAGAGATGCGACCTTGGCCGTCTAGACAGTTGGAAATTTTAGTAACCATGTATCATTGGACGAACGAACAACGTGCTTTCGCTGTAAAGGCGTTTTATAAAAACAATGATAGTGCTGTTGGTGCGCAACGGGCTTTCCGTCGGGAATTTCATCTGTCTCCACGCGATCCCGTACCTTCCGCAAATGCTATCAGTCTTTGGGTTAGAAATTTTGAAGCGACAGCTAGTGCTACAGGAAAACGAGGTGGCAGTGTTAAAACGGTCGTAACCCCTGAGAACGTTGATCGTGTGCGGGAAGCGTTAGTGAGAAGCCCGCGAAGTCTGGCCTGCTCGTTCACCAGACTTAACAGCACCTGACTTTTTTCTTTGGGGGTACTTAAAATCAAAAGTTTATTTGGGTAACCAACCGAGAACTAAGAACGAGTTGAAGGAGCGTATTCAGCAAGAGATAGACAGAATTCCGTTGGATATGCTACGCACAGTTATGGCCAGCTTTTGCGCCAGACTTCGAGAATGCATAGGAAACCGAGGGAGACATCTTGCTAGCACCATTTTCAAAAAATAATACGTAAGTGAAATATTTTAATTGTAACACTAATTTCCACTAGTATGCTATGAATTTCGGTTAATAAATGAAATGAATACCCATAACTTATTTTTTTGCAAGTTATTCAAATCTTCCCGTTTCACTGCCGCACCCTGTACTTAATTAAGTGAAAACAAGGCATTACTTTTTGAAGCGTTCCTTTAAAGAAGCAAAGACCAAGGAACGATTGTTTTGAAATGCATCAGCAAGTAAGCCCTTATGTTTTCATTTGGTTACATATAATTTAATCATAGTTTAATCAGTGAATTCTAGATGATTACAAGCAACTTTAAAATTAATTTGTTGAAATATTTTGAAATTGACTAAAATCATTTCAAACAGTGGAGTTACATTTGTTGTGAGCTTTAGAACATTTTAAAAACTAATACTAATTGTAAATTTTGATTCATTTCTTTTATATAAACATAATGAATGGTTGTTTTGTGTTATAACAAGATAATTAGGTAGACCAAAACTGTGTTGGTCTACACGTTTTTGAATAGTGGGTTTTTAGTTTTTCGATATTTGTGACTATTTAATTTTCCTAGTTATTTTTACTTCAATTTATTAAATATAAATTTAACTGTATATGTATATATATATATATATATATATATATATATATATATATATATATATATATATATATATATATATACACACACACAAGGGGTGTTTTTAAAGTGACGACCATTTCTGAATTCCGCCGCCCTAAAGCTGAGGTCGGCAATCTGCGCATGCACGCTGTATGCCGGTATCTGTTGGCAAGCCACAGCTACCAATTTGGATTCCTTCGTCACCATGAAAGATTGTTTAAGTATGTTTAAAATGCCATTGACTGCGAAAAATGTCAAAGTGATGGGGTGAAAAAGAAAGAAAATCACACTTGAGGATAATTATGAAATCGTAAAGTGTCTTGTCTTTCATTTTTCCATCAACTTGCACCAAGTCACCAGTGATGGGTGAAGGTCGTCCACTTCATTCCTCGACCTGCACATTCGTGCGACCATCTTTAAGGGCTCTGACCCATTTCCTAACCATCCCAGCAGTCACTAAGCTCTCTCCTTACTCTTCACAGATCTCACAATGACGTTAACAGTCAGTGATGAATGAATTCAAAATGGCGGCTGTCACTTGCCAATAGATACCAGCATTTAGCGCACATGCCGACCTAAGCTCTAAAATGATGAAATTCCAAAGTGGTACTTCAAAAAAAAAAAAAAAAAATATATATATATATATATATATATATATATATATATATATATATATATATATATATATATATATATATGAAGTTAATATATTACTATTGTAAGTAATTTTATCCACCATTAAGTGCAATAATTTTATCTTGAGTGATGAGGCACCTTTCGGTCAATTGACCATTGTCGAATCACTGATGTTTCTCTGTTGTAGATGTTCGGTCTGTGAAGTTGGTGTTTGTTCTTATTGCACTTAATGGTGGATAAAATTACTTACAATAGTAATATATTAACTTCATAAAGTCAGTGCAACGGAAAAACAATGGATAACTTTAAATATCAAGAATTTAATACCTACCATGGTAAACAACTGTACCATAAATATCTTAACCTAAAAATCAAACTCCAGAATTGCATCAACAAAATACAGTTTAATAAAAAATGCTAACACTTAAAAGAACAAACACCAACTTCACAGACCGAACATCTACAACAGAGAAACATCAGTGATTCGACAATGGTCAATTGACCGAAAGGTGCCTCATCACTCAAGATAAAATTATTGCACTTAATGGTGGATAAAATTACTTACAATAGTAATATATTAACTTCATAAAGTCAGTGCAACAGAAAAACAATGGATAACGTTAAATATCAAGAATATATATATATATATATATTCTTGATAGGTATTAAACTTAGTTTTGCCCATTATTGCACTTAATAGGGGATAAAATTGCTTACAATAGTAATATATTAACTTCATATATATATATATATATATATATATATATATATATATATACATCCCGCTATCAATATGGCAGCATTTCATTTTGCAACCATATGGCAGCCACTTGAAAGAGTGGAATATAAATGTTTTTCGTCGTGTATAATTTATTTCTAATAAACATGATACTACTCCATATACTTTGATTTTATAAAATCTTAAAAATACAAAATTGACTGAAGTACTATCAATACGGCAGCATTTCATTTAGGCATCAATATGGCAGCCAGTGTATATTTTCGTTCCTTCTAATAACAATATGGCAGCCGGTGTGTATATTATTCCCACGCTACTAACGATACGAGAACCAACAGTGTTGCCAGTATGGTGCTACTATCTGACTAGTCAAATGTTTAGACTCTAAGACACGTGTGTGTAATCACGGTAAAAACACAAACATTAGTGTGGTCCTTCTTCATTTCAGCTGGCCAATTATTTACTGAACTCACATAAGTCTTAGTTGTTAGTTTTCATAAACGTGTACAACTATCGAAAGCTGACGAGAATACAAGTGTGTGCCTCTACAGGAGTAGCAAAAGGATCAATTAGGGTAAAATATCGGAACACAAAAAAAAGCTAGGAAATAATCAATTGGGATGTTTTTAAGGATTCTGAGTCCACTACTGTGAACAAAATTAAACGGGGATGAACGGGTAGGGCTCTATAGGAGTTATAAAGGAGGATTTTGACTTGGGGTCAAAATGACAAAAGGCAAAAAAAAAACTAGAAAATGATCAGTCGTAGGGTTTTAATGTTGCTGAGTCTTTTACCGTTATCGAACGTAATGGGGATAAACAGGTGATCCTCTATGGGAGTAGCAAATGATGAATTGGAGTATAAATGTGATAAGGCAAAACAAAGCTAGAATATGATCAATCGTAGTGTTTTGGAGGTAGCTGAGTCCAATACCGTCTTCCATATTCATCGGGAATGCACGGATGTGGCTCTACGGGAGGAGAAAAGGGGTAGAATTGTGGTACAATTGTCAGAAGGCAAAAAAACAATTGAAAATGATCATTCGGGTGGATTTTAATGGTGCTGAATCTTTCACCGTTATCGAACGTCAATGGGGATACGCGGGCGACCTTCTATGGGAGTAGCAAATGATGAAATGGAGTATAATTAATTGTGGCATGGCAAAACAAAGCTAGAATATGATAAATCGTAGTGTTTTGGAGGGTTCTGAGTAGAATACCGCCTTCAATATTATAATGGGATGCACGGATGTGGCTCTACGGGAGTAGAAAGGGGATGAATTGGGGTAAAATTTTCAGAAGGCAAAAAAACAATGGAAAATGATCACTCGGGTGTTTTAAAGGTGCTGAGTCTTTTACCGTTATCGAAAGCCAATGGGGATACATGGGTGATCCTCTATAGGAGTAGCAAATGATGAATTGGAGTATAAGTCTGAAAAGGCAAGACATAGCTAGAGTATGATCAAACGTAGTGTTTTTTAGGTTGGTGAGTCCAATACCGTCTTCCATATTTATCGGAAATGCACTGGTGTGGCTTTAAGGGAGTAGAAAAGGAGTAAATTAGGGTAAAATTGTCAGAAGGCAAAAAAACAATTGAAAATGATCATTCGGGTGGGCTTTAATGGTGCTGAGTCGTTTACCATAATCGAACGTCAATGAAAATACACGGGTGACCCTCTATGAGAGTAGTAAATGATGAATTGGGGGTATAATTGTGAGAAGGCAAAAAAAAACTAGAAAATGAACAATCGTAGTGTTTTGGAGGGTGCTGAGTCCAATACTGTCTACATTATTAAACAGGGATGCTTGGGTGTTGCTCTACGAGAGTAGAAAATTGCTAATTGGGGTTAAAATTGTCAGAAGGCAAAATATATATATATATAATAATCACTCGGGAAGTTTTAATGGTGCTGAGCCTTTTACCGTTATCGATCGTCAATGGAGATATACGGGTGATCCTCTATGGGAGTAGCAAATGATGAATTGGAGTATAGACCTAATTGTGAAAAGAGAAGGTAAAATAGAGGTAGAATATTATGACTTGTAAAGTGAAACATTCAACCAAATAAGATTTTATTTTGGTATTTTTATCTTTTGGAGGGAATAAACTAGCTGAAGTAAACAGATACTATCATGAATTAACTATAATGGTCCCTGTCACAAGATTAAAACTGATAATACTGACTGATGTGGTCATCCTTTCAGAGATCGAAAATAAACATTACACAAACACGTACATGACGCGTTCGATCCCAGGCGCTACTTGGTCACGTGTTACAAAGAAATGTATACCGCCATTTCTCCCTCTACTTTCAACATACAACCACATGGGACGTCTCTTTACAATCAGTTTCGTTTCGGCTACAATAGTACATAGTTGTCTTAAGTTGTCTTAGAAATTGTCACACTGATTGTTAAAATTCTATTATTCGTTATTTTTAATATGAATTAACGAAATGAAACGTAACAAATTTATTGTTTGTAATAAAAACAAATATCCACAAATAAATTTACACCCTCAATTTAATTCATTTCTTTATTTAGGCTAGTACATACGCCACTGTCTTATAAAAGGTATTACTCTCTTTGACGTATGTTTTGATAAAAAAAATGAGGCACTTGCTAAACCTATGCCTTACGGGTCGCGTTCCTCGTGTCGGTTTCTTCCAGGTCTTTGGAAAAAATTAAAATTAATAAATCCACCGCCGCTAGGTTGCTATTTTAAAATTTCCCCACCCCATTGAAGGTGTTCAGTGCTCTGTCGAATATTAGGAATAGTTCTCCAGTTCTGTCAGTAAACATAGTGTCATAGTAACAAAAAAATACAGGAGTGCAAGTAGACGATTGTTTTGTGAATCAGCAGGTTAGGTGTAGACCGGTATCCATCGATTCTCTAGATTGGTTACATGTTTTCAAAACCCTCAACAGATCTGCAACTAAATGAACGGTTTCATCTTTAACAATATTCAATCTAGATTTCCAGGCTTGCACTGCACGGGATAAAGGCCAAGTAGAAATTCAACTTTTTTCTTCTGAATTTCTCATTTAATTATCAGTGTTAGAGTTAGTACACTAACTTCTCCTATGTCCTTACTTTACGAAAGTACATTTATTCTCATTTAATTTATTTTATCTCATTGAGCTTTCTGCCACAATTTTTAAATTCTATTTCTTTCGTGTTACAATCTTTTAGGAGTTTTTGCAGTTTAAGAACGATTTTGCAGAATGTTTAGACTAATACATCGAATTTTGTTCAACATTTCTTCTTCAGTGTATTAAAAAAAATGAAAATTTCAATTTTAAGTTTTTACTGCTTGTAAAAAAATATTAAAGGATAAGTAAAGGGTTGGCATACAGTTTATTTACAGTAAGTTTTAAAAGTTAGGCCTATAGTAGAAAAACAACAAATATTGTATCACCTTTACCTCAGGTAGGTAACCACAAAAATCTAACTATATTGTACATATAAAAGAAGGCTTTTATTTGGTCGAGTCTCATCTAATGTTAATTTCTTGTTCACGTAGGCCCATAGAACACGACTATATTTTATAGGTTCAAACGATCACCAATTGCCATTTTCGGGTAAAAAAATTAAACATTGAAATAATAGTATTTCTGTACTTACGACAGCCAAATGTAACCAAAAAACTGTTTTATTTTTCTGTGAGCATATGCTTTAAAAGGGTGCATATAGTATTCTAACAAGGAGTAAAATTTTCACGAAGATATGACATTTTAGTGCCAATACCAATCAGTATAAACATTTCACCAAGATAAGGGCAAAACATTTTAAGTATTTATATAAGGATTCATATATCATAGGTGGTTTTCTGCTAATAAAACTAGAGAGCAGTTCAGGTGGTGTAAGTAATGGTAAATATTTAAACTTCTTTAATTCTACATCTCTAAAGAATGTATGTAAGGATATAGTTCTTCCCAATGTATATTGCATTGTAGACATCACGGTGAAAAACGATTTCGGTAAGCAATGTAATACATCTATTTTATTTATCCATCATATTTGATTTGTCATAGGTTGTTATAGGTACAATTGTGTTTGAGTAAAGACCTATTTTTTCTAAAAGTTCTTCTTTAACTACATTCACTAATTTTCCTGGTAGTCGTTGTTGGCAGTTAAAAAAATTTATTTAATTCCTCCCTTAGATATTTTCCGAAAGGATGACATTTCACCTTGATTGTGATGTTACTTTCATCAAGACACGTTGAATGCACCTGAAAATATATCTGATAAGATTTAAATATATTTTAATCTTCTTCTTTAATTCTATCTTTAACCGTATCCCTCCTGGCTCGCATATCTACAATTTGATTTATTATTATTATTATGGTGAACAAAATTACAAATATTTTGGCGAATATAGCTGAGGAACCCGTCTTCAAAAACTAGCTGAAAAATAGCTTTATGCAGAGTGACCGAATGAAATTAGTCACTATGATGGTATTTCTTGTTAAAAAAAACAAGACGTAAATGATAATGACTGTTTTGTAGAGTTTTTTCACTTTAAAAAATCTCTCCGTTCTTCGGTCGACATGTTACATACATTTTTATAGTTAGTATCAGAATGATTTTAGTTCGTTCGGCTGTGTCTGATCTCAAGACAAAGTCTGCTAATACTCAATCACTTCTCAAAACTGTCTCCTTTGTTTGTATATTTTACGAATCCTACCACTACCAATACCAGTTAATAAATAACTCCTAATTACAAACTTAATATTTCAATTTGAATATTCTCTATTCTTCGTTGATAGAAAATTACTTCAGTTAAGCAACCCTAACCAAGTGCTTATAAAACGTTTTGTAGTCAATCTTTAGACGTTGATAATCATAAATATTTACTACCGATGATCACGGTAATTTTTCACTATACTTCAGATTTACTGATATTTTACTGATAATCTCGTTTTATTTTTATGGTAGGCGAACAAAAAGACTATCTACGATCGAAACATTGGGCGTCCTGATAAAGTTTACAACGGGCATCAGCTATTTTCTAGCTATAATTGCCGATACTTAGTATGGTATTCATATCGTATAGTATCCCCGCAAGCAAGAATCAGTATAGTAGTTTTGAAGAGCCAAGCAACATTAATATGTATGTACTGTAATCAATAAAGTTCTACATACGTATTTTATGCATTCTTAATTATAGTATTAGGGTTCATTAGAACTCCTGTTTTTTTTTCTAGTGTACAGGAAGCTATTTACGTGTAATCCAAGTTTTCGGTAATCCGACGGTGTCTCGGTGCCATCTACCTCGAATTATCCATGCACTACTGTATTTGTTTCCGTACCAATGATCACCATACTTGAACCAGTTTTTCATGCAACTCTAAAGTGAGTGAAAATCCCATAGACATTAAAGTTAGTCTTGGGACTAGAATATCAAGGATAAACATAATAGATTAATTACATTGTTTACTGAAAACGTCTTGATTTCTAGCTACACTGCAATATACATTGGGAAGAACTATATCCTTACATATAGTCTGCTGAGATATAGAAATAAAGAATTTTAAATATTTACCATTGCCTAAACCGCCTGAACTGCTCTCTAGTTTAATTAGCTTATTAACACCTATGATACATGTATCCTTAAATAAGTACTTAAAATGTTTTGCCCTTACGGTCATAGAATGTGTGTATATATCCACGTGTTCTTTCTTATCTACATTATTTATATCTTTCAAACTATTTTTGAGTATTTGGATGAAAAAAATATATATAATGTTATTATTGATAAAAATGATGTTGTATGGCCTATAAATAACGCTAGCTCTTTAATACCTTGGTCATTCATTTGGAAAAGTTGAGATATTGTTGCCAAGTGTTTCATTAGAGTTCTCGATGTAAGTACTTAAGGAATTTGTAAACATGCTATTTTAGGACATACAGCTGTGGATTCGCGACCTTATCTTGGAGAGAACTATGCTGTGTATTTACAGACACAATTCTGATATGGAAACATAAACAGCCGACACTCTGAAAGCCATTCTGACGCGTTTGTTTACTTGATGACCAAACTTATCTTAATGGTCCGGTCAATGCATCTCGTTTTTCCCTTGGTGCTCTTAGATACTATAGGATCGATAAAGTATTTATTTTTTAATTTAACTTGCTTTTCAAATTAATTGTCATATCATCTCTTTCCGATTTTATTAATCTAAAAGTGACTATTATTTGCTGTATATTGTTATAATTTGGTAACATTACAAACATGTTAACACTTGTATTAACAGATGTAACACTTAATATGGCCTACGCCATATATATTCACTAAAAGTTAATACCAATGTATTCAATAAACATATTAATAAAATAAAATATAGACTACCAGCGGCTAAAGTCGAGTATAGAAACAAATGTTTCCGTACTTATACGACCATTTTGACGTTGGGAAGATACCATAAATTATTTACGTTTACGCCGTATGTAAATGAGAGAAAGGGATGGAAAAGATAGAATGCAGAAAGTCAGTTTTCCGAGTCTTCGTCCACGAGAGTACTTGTCGAGTGCGAGCCTTTATCTTTGTTTGGCTTGGACCTATGTTTGTTTACACCAGACAGCCTGATATCACCAGACAATATAAGCTGACAACACTCGCACAGATGTTATTTAAGTTCATGTATACAATACAGAGATTAACGAAAGATGATTCAGTATTTATTAACCTTCAACTACCGTGCTGGAATTTCTGTCACATTACTGCTGCCGATTACATCAGAGGCACGAAATGTCTAAGTGTGATTTATTGTGCGGTTTAACAATTTATCTTGCATTTACTTTATAAAAATTGTTTTTGAATATTCTGGTTGCATGTGACTAGGGTAAACGTAGTTTTATGAGATCAGTTATATTTTATTTACTAATTGAAAACTGTAGTAAATAAAACCTTCTACAGATTTTAGCGCAGTTTAGCTAAAAAGACTTATAATCGCACGATAATTAACATACACTAATTATTTCTTGTTCACTGATTGTACACACTTAACTTTATGTACAAGATAACATTTGACACATTATAAGCTTTATTTATGGAAACGCATTAGAAATAATAACTCAATTTTGACAGCAGTATTTACACAGCGGCTCAGAACATTCTAGACATATTGGCTGATCAAAGTCAGCTTACAAAGTGTAACTAGTCCTTCTATTTTTTGTTGCTGGACCAATTCTACATTGTTTATAACAATTTATCTATACAAATAGAAAAATTTGTAAATTTCTGGAGGTTGCAGTTTTTCGAAATCATCTTCATCGTCTGATGCACTTCGTTGAGATTCGGTATCATGATCTTTTACTAAATTATTTCTGCACTCTGTTGCACAATTCCCCTATTCTCTTTAATGCCTTCTAAAAGTTGGTCATTAGATACAGCACCTGAATCACTGTCTTCTTCGGCTAACCCGTCGCTGATGGTCAGGCACGATGACGGTAGTTAAAGGTTAAGCTTGGAATTTGTAGATATTGGCATAATAGGTTTTCTGAATATATAAACTGATCAAGATAAGTAGATGAAATGATGTGGGTCAACAAATTCTCTTTGTCGTTTATTATAAGTTGTATGAAGGTTGAAAAAATATAAGGTCTACTTATTTATAGTTTTTTTATTTACGGTTATAGTAGAAATTTTTCATTAACGGATGGTTGAAAAGTCATCCGCTGCCCCCGCTAACGATACCATCCTTTTAAAAAAAAAAAAAGAAAATAACACGAAAAGAGAGAAAATTAATTACCCGAAGAAGAATGAGAAAACAAACATAAATGTTTAGATAGTCTAAGTAAAAATGGAAAGAAAATATATGACAATTAGGTAGACAATATACATTATTTTAAAAATTAAATAAAAAATTTAATTTTTATAAAATTATCAATTTGGGACAAACGGTTATCTTTTCAAATTAAATCGTTCGAGTCTTTAAAATTCTTATAGCACATGGCCAGGCTGCATTGAAACACTGCTTCAAGCTATAATGATTAGTTTGACAGACATGCCAGTAAACAAACGTGCTAGAACTGCTATCGGAGTGCCGCCTGTTTATATTTTCATATCACAAACATTTCTGTCAATAGATGTAGCACAGCTTCTGTCCAATACAAGGTCGGGAACCCGACTCTTTCTTTTGGTTATGTTGCATAGTTGGAACAATGCCAATTTCGGGCGATTTATTGTCAATGGGATATAATCACCCCTTGGTAACCCCTTACATCTTATTTTGATGACAAGGGACTAGGACCTTCGAAAATCTTCGAATGCCCATTTTTGGGCAATATTTTAGATTCTGGCAAGTTTTACCTCAAATCACCCACAGCGACACCCTCAGTCCTATCCCGGATTGTACATGGCCAACTTCGGTGCTAGGATTAGACTCAGCATCATTAAAAACCCCCAGTGATCATTTTATATCGATCTCTTGGCCTCTGACCTTTTTACCCCAATTCTCCCTTTGCTACTCCCGTAGAGCATACACCCGTCCCTCCCTGGTGTCTTTCGATGACGGCATTCAATTCAGCATCCTCAAAAACCTCCGAGTGGTAAATTTCAAGTAATGTTTTGACTTTTGACATTTTTACCCCAAATCATCCCTTTGGCACTCACGTAGAGTCACATACGTCCATCCCCGGTGACTTTCGATGACGCCATTGATATCAGCACACTCAGAAACCCCCGAGCGGTTATGTTCCAGCGATTTTTTATACTTCTGACATTTTCACCCCAATTTACTCCTTTGCTAGTCGCGTGGAACCACACCAGTGGATCCCAGGTGACTTTCGGTGACGGCCTTGAATTCCGTATAATCAAAAATTCCAGAGTTCTTATTTTCCAGTACTTTTTGACTGTTGACATTTCTACCCCAAATCATCCCTTTGGTACTAACGTAGAGTCACAACAGTCCATCCCCGGTGACTCTAGATGACGTCATTGAATTTAGCATCCTCATAAACCCCAAACGGTCATTTCCCGCGATTTTTAGGCATCTGACATTTTGACCCTAATTCAACCCCATTGGTGCATGGGTTTAGCCTCACCAGCACATCCCCGGAGACTTTCGTCGACGGCATTGAATTCAGCGTCCCCAAAAACCTCCGTGCGGATATTTTCCAGCGATTTTTTGACTGCTGACATTTTCACCCCAATTCACCCCTTTGGTACTCGCGTGGAACCACACCAATGCATTCCCGGTGACTTTCGATAACGGCCTTGAATTCGGCCTCATCAAAATTCCCAGAGTTGTTATTTTCTAGTATTTTTTTTGACTTTTTACATTTCTACCCCAAATCATCCCTTTGACACTTACGTAGAGTCTTATCCGTCCACCCCCGGTGACTTTCGATGGCGGGATTGAATTCAGCATCCTCAAATACCCCCGAGTGGTTATGTTCCAGCGATTTTTTGAGTTTTGACTTTTTCACCCCAACCACCCCTTTGGTACTCGCGTGGAACTATATCAGTGCATTCCCGGCGACTTTCTGGGACGGCATTAAATTCCGCCTTACCAAAAACCCCCGAGTGGTTATTTTCTAGTTATTTTTTGACTTTTGACTTTTTTACCCCAAATCATCCCTTTGGTACTTACGTAGAGTCACATCCGGTCCATTCCCGGTGACTCTAGATGACGCCATTGAATTTAGCATCCTCAAAAACCCCCGAACGGTTTTATCCCGCGATTCTTAGACATCTGACATTTTTACCCTAATTCAACCCCTTTGGTACATGGATTTAGCCTCACAAGTACATCCCCGGAGACTTCCGATGACGGCATTGAATTCAGCATCCTCAAAAACCCCCAAGCGGATATTTTTCAGCGATTTTTTGACCTCTGACATTCTCACCCCAATTCACCCCTTTGGTACTCTCGTGGAACCACACCAATGCATTACCGGTTACTTTCTGTGAGGGCATTGAATTCCGCCTCATCAAATTTCCCCAAGTTTTTATTTTCTAGTAATTGTTTCACTTTTGACATTTCTACCCCAAATCATCCCTTTGGCACTCACGTAGAGTCTCTTCTGTCCATCCCCCGTGACTTTCGATAGCGGCATTGAATTCAGCATCCTCAAAAACCCCCGAGTGGTTATGTTCCAGCGATTTTTTGACTTTTGACTTTTTTACCCCAAATCATCCCTTTGGTACTTACGTAGAGTCACATCCGGTCCATCCCCGGTGACTCTAGATGACACCATTGAATTTAGCATTCTCAAAAACCCCCGAACGGTCATTATCCCGCTATTCTTAGGCATCTGACATTTTTACCCTAATTCAACCCCTTTTGCACATGGGTTTAGCCTCACCAGTACATCCCCGGTGACTTTCGATGACGGCATTGATTTCAGCATCCTCAAAAACCCCCGATTGGTCACTTCCCAGCGATTCTTTGTCCAATTCAAATATATACATTACGTAGTACTATTGATATCCATGTGGATGCTAGCAATGTTGCCAAGTTTGTGGCTGCCATAATGTTAGAGAATGGTTGAAATATACAGTAAATTTATATACAGGATGCGACTATGCTGCCCCTGGCGGAAATGTTACGAACTTGTGATATACAAATCCCGTTCACTCTGCTATCAATACGAGCACCGTTTGGTTATTACAAATTATTTTTTAAAAATTCAGAACGACCATAGAACTTCCTAATACAGTATAGCTCCAATAAAACACTTCTTCTTACACTTATTGACATGATTTTTATTTCGATTATTGTCAGAGGGTGTTACATTACCATGGATTACTATGTGGCAGCCGTATACGGCTGCCACAAGTACCCGGCTGCCAGTTTGAATGCAAAATGACCAATGTATGGTCTCCGTATTGTTAGCAGGGTGTATATATATATATATATATATATATATATATATATATATATATATATATATATATATATATATATATATATATTTAGGTTAGTTTTGGTTGGTAAAGATTATTTAGATTTTTTGGACTAGGAGACTGACAGACTTACCTTGGTAAGAGTCCACTCTGTAGTCTTGAAATAGAAACACATAAAAGCACTTAAACAATGATACATTTCAACCACACAGTGGTCTTTGTCAATCAAACAGCACTGTTACATGATTACATGTAACAGTGCTCTTTGATTGCACTGCATTATGATTACAATTTATAATTATTTTATTTCATTCTCTCATATTTCTTTTTGTGTTTTCTCTTTGATTGACAAAGACCACTGTGTGGTTGAAATATATCATTGTTTAAGTGCTTTTATGTGTTTCTATTTCAAGACTACAGAGTGGACTCTTACCAAGGTAAGTCTGTCAGTCTCCTAGTCCAAAAAATCTAAATAATCTTTACCAACCAAAACTAACCTAAAATATATATATATCGTGATATTTCTCGTCCTTTTTTCCGTTGCACTGACTTTATGAAGTTATTATTATTACTTGTAAATAAAGTAATAATATTTATTACAAATAATAATAATAACTTCTTATATATATATTATTAGATAATTATTTTCCTGAAGATGCTGATACTATTTTATCGGCGAAAAGCTATGAATAAATATATTCATTAAAAGTATTGTTGTTTTTGAAATATTTTTAATTTATTAACTATATTACAAGAAAACATATCACCATATTTTATATATATATATGATTTTTAGCTCTGACAGTTTTCTATTCACTTATCACTCAAATTATAATAAACTTAAACAAGAATCTTATTTGGTAATTAAAGTCCTTGAAAGTTAACTCACATATATACCAAGTAAGATTCTTGTTTGAGTACATTATAGTGTGTATATATATGTCAATATTATATTATTCATTCATGGTCATGTTGTTACTGTTTGTCAACAAAAAGCTTTTGAATAAAAATTAATAAGTAATCCTTGTATTTGAATAACCTCAGTTGTTTTTATTATTATACAATAAAACATTTTATATATATATATTTCACAATGCCAATTATTTTTCCGTTACACTGACTTTATGAAGTTATTTGTATTAATTGTAAACAATTTTTTCCACCACTAAGTGCAATAATTTTACCTTATGTGATGAGGCACCTTTCTGTCACTTGACCGTTGTCGATTCACTGAATTAATTTTCTCTAATTTTCTGTTGGGGTTGTTCGGTCCGCGATCAGATACCAACATCACGGACCGAACAATTACACCAGAAAAATAGAGAAAATTAATTCAGTGTTTCGAAAATGGTCATGTGATCAAAAGGTGCCTCTTCACATAAGGTAAAATTATTGCACCTAGTGAGGGAAAAATTGTTTACAATTAATAATTATAACTTCACACACACACACACACACATATATATATATATATATATATATATATATATATATATATATATATATATACATACAGTAGATAATTCAAAGCGGAAGGAACCAATGAAAAAATTTGAATTATGAAAGTTGGAGAATACCTTTTTAGGCAAAACAATCCAGCTTTTTTGTGTATACAACCGTTTCAGCTATCATATCGATGGTCTATGTTAAACAATAATTTGAATAAGCAATGACGTAGGCATAGTGGATCTATAAACCTTATAATTATTAGCAGTTAACCCACTGCTGATTTAATTACATGCACGCCCAGACAGTGGTTCCGAATTAATATTCCTAGCATCAATTTAGTTTTATTTCATTACAAAAATATTCCCACTTATAAAGCACTAAATTATAAATTTTTTATTTGTTATTTTTGTCCTTAGTTTATTTCTTGTTAATTGATTATTTTGTGTAATCATAATTAGTAAAAACAAATTAAAAAGTTACAATTTTAAGTTTGCTTTAGGTTCTAGGCTCCCATTATCATTTTTCTTTTCGTGTGTACATAAGAATACACAAATTATAAAAATATTTTTACTACTGACCAGCCCAAAGTAAAATCTATACTGATTTCTCACTTCAGTTGATATAAAAACTGCTGAAGTGCTCTATTTTGTTTAGATGTCTGACAGAAAGTCAATGGGCCATAAATATCTTTTCTTTATTTATGCTATAAGTATCAAGAGTTGATAAATATCCCTTATAAAACAGACGTCTAGTCTTGTGCGTGACAAATCAGAAAATAAACTTTACCAATAACAATACACTGAAGACTAGGCAGAGCTTTGATCGATAACTGATTCTCCTGATACAGCTTGTGCACCAAATCCTGTGAGATTGATTTGAATACAGAGAATTCTTGGAAGGCAATCACTAGTGTCACTGGAATTGGAACCCATATCCTAACTAATCATTTCAATTTAAAGAAGTTGATCTTTGAATTATCTATAATTTTTTTACATTGATACCATATAAAGTTCAAGGGACCAACCCAAATCTTCAAATTATTGACAATTTCAAATTAAAACACATTCTTATCGAAGTTCTACTGTATATATATATATATATATATATATATATATATATATATATATATATATATATATATATATATATAGGAATTTTCGGGCTAGATAGGAGACTGACAGACTTACCTAATGGCAATAGTCCAAAGCTGCAATCTCTTGGAAATAAACACATATAAAAACTTAACACACTATTGAAATATTTCGATCAAAATTATCTTTGTCAATCAAAAAAGAGAAAAAGAAAAGACAAGTGAACCACAGATGTGTATAAATATCAAAATGTCACAGATTTATAGTTTATGATATAGTGCTATATGTGATTTGTATAAATATTGATTATTTGAAATTGGATATTAATAGTCTATCAGAAGGAAGGTAAATGAAGTTGTTAAAAATGGTAGAAGTTAAGGGGAAGGTAAAAAGAATTTTATCTGATGTTGAGGTTAGGAGGCTCTCTAGATTTGGTGTACCACTGGTATGATAACTCCCATCTTCTCAATTCTGAAGGGTTGCAATCAGGGGGGTGGGCCTTAATTATTTTGGTGGTATAACATTCATTGAAAGATATGATGGGACTAGCAGTGTGTTGAGTGGTTGGCCTGTCTGTTCATTGTTCCAACGTCATGTCTGTGACCATTCATTCTGATGCTCAGACCATCTGTGGTAAGGCCTATGTACTCTGCCGGGCAAAATTTACATTGCAACGTATATTACATTTTTGGATGTACAAGTATGATGACCCTGAATCTTGAAGTCCACATTGGTTGCTAGGCTATGGAAACTATTTGTTGGGATGTGTATTGGACATGTTTTGCATTTAGGTCTTTTGCACGGAAAGGAGCCATGAGGAGGTTTAGGCGGTTTTTCAGTACTTGGATCTGGTAATTTTGGATGTACTAAAATATTTTTAAAATTAAAAGGATGAATCAAATATGTGGTGGATTTGAGAAAAGATCTTTGGTGTGGGTGGAAGCTTGAAGCCATCCTTTAATATTTTGTTCAGATTCTGTAGGCCTGGATGGTAATCTGTAACTAAAGACAGTTTGTTGTTTTCCATAGGTCGTCTGGGTTCATCAGATGATTGAGCTAAGCGGATTTGATCCTCAACAAGATGTTTAGGATATCCTCTCTTTTGGAAAGCTAGTAAGGTCTTTCTATTAAAGTCTTCCAATGCTATATCGTTGGAATAAATTCTCTTGCTACTGATTGCCTGACTGTATGGTATGGACCTTTTTATATTCATAGTGTGGTTGCTATTGCAATGTAGGTATTGTAGATGGTTTGATGTGGACACTGTATAGATATTCCCATATATATATATATATATATATAGACACACATACATAGGAGAGGGACCCAAAACACAATTATTTTTCAAGCTGCATATTTCAGTTTTCTTATATAATAACTTAATTCTCTTTTAAAGTATTCTCCATTACACTTGACATATTTATCCCATCAGTACTTCCTTGTTTGAAGCAATTTTTGTATTCGTTCTGTAATAACTGTCAGCTATGTCCTTGTTTTTTCTTTGACATAATGATCAATATTGTTGAATCTTGAGTCCTTTCACACCCTTTTTCATGCATAGAAATAAGATGTAATCACACAAAGTCAATGTCACTTTTTGCCAAAAAATTGCTGCATGTATGTGTGTTGTGGTAAAAAACCAGACCACCGTATATCGCAAATAGAATCTTTTTTTGGCAATGATGTGTAGCTTTTTAAAACTTCCAAATAAAGAGTTTGATTAATCGTATGGCCTGTTGGAAGAAACTGAATAAACTACCCCTTTCACATAAAAAAACACAAATGAGTGTTGCCTTGACTTTTGATTTGAAAGTTTTGTATACAGAGAAACAATGATGTCTTACATTGACTCAATTTTTGCTAACAACACTCACTTTACTGAAGTATACACTTCATACATTTTCAACAAACACCACTTCCACAACATAATCTTTATATATTAACCCTCACATCTCTGTAGGTGATTTTGACTGGTCAGAACTGTTGCGCATTGGAAATGCTGAGAAGGCCAGAGCTTGACAAACTCTGGTCCGGGACGCTGATGTGAGCTTGCTCTGCCTAAGACGTAAGTGCTGTTTCTGGTTTGCCAGCTGCTTCGGTCCTCGGTCAGGTAGTGTCCGCGGTGCACGGGTGTCGGAGCCTGTGCACAGTATTATGAGTTCTAGACTGATGCCCAGCTAGTCGAGCTAAGGAGAAAAGCTATAGACCTTCTGAGGGTTGGAAATGATCTTTATGTGTATCCAAGGATATTCCCGTTCCTGTAGTCTCGCCTGTAATGCTTGACACAATGGCTGGCTTACAAAAACTATATGGATTCAAAAACCCCGTCAAATATGAGTGGCCTAAAGAGGACACGCCAGGATTCTCCTGACGATCCTAACATGGAAGATGCGAGTAAGAAGTTGATGGTGGCAATATCACAGACATTGCCATCACCAAAGTATTTAATATTTGCTAGTGCCAAGGAGGGAAAAGATCTTTCTAAAGTTTCTCCTTTCGTTATTAACAAGGCCATTACTGCCTGTGCTGGAGGTCCCTTAGCCTCTATTAACCCTTTGGACACCAGCCGCTCGGGCCGCAGCCCAACTCCTGACCACCAGCCGCTCTGTCAGCGGTACTAGCAAGAACCGCCAAGGCCTGTTTGAACGTTTTTGCACCGGTTTACATTTCGCTCTATGCTTTCGTTAGTTTTTATGCAAATGTAATGATTTTTTTTGTTTTATAGATAATTACATGGGCTATCAACATTTAGTAATTAAAAAAGTGTTACTTGTACAACAACATTATTGATAAATCAATAATACCTAACAGAAATAAAATTTATACAAAAAATCTACTTTAGATAAAAAATTAGGTAGTAAAAAAATATTTTTATACATCTTATAAGTTTTTATTCAATTTAGTAACTAAATATCATACTGTGTGCAAATTTTCACAACTCTACTACAAAAAATAGTTTGTCAAAAACGCATTTGTTGACAAGAGAAGTACTTGATTTTTTTGTGATTTATTCATTCGGCTGGCAACCAAAAGCAAATATGTTTTGCGACAGTATTTTGTTTGTCCAACAGGCATTTTTTGCTTCAGAATAGGAGGTATTTCTTTTCTGTTTATTCGTAACGTGCCTGTCAAATGAGTCATCTTCGAATACAAATCCTTGGCCAGTGGAAATGAGGTAAATAAATTATCTACGGATATGTGAAATCCTTTATTCAAGTAGTTTTCCATGTTTAATAATTTCATAACGACAGTATATGCAAGTCCCTTGTTGACACTTCCATTATTTTTATCTGTATCTCTTTTGCCTTTGTAAAAAAAAGGACAAACAGTAATGAGAAAACACTCATGAGTAACGACATCGCGCTATATGAGAGCATGTGACTTATCAGCTCTGCCCCCGATGACGACAAAAACAAATAGCTGAGCCAAGGTCACTGGTACTACCATTGTGAAAATTATTTTCCTGTAGTGTTAGTGACTTCAACAAAAGTCCAAAACAATAGAAACAAACTTTAAAAGTGTCTAAATACATCTTAAAAATAATGTTTTCCTGGCGGTCCGATTGATCGGACCTTGGCGGTTTTCGCCTACACATCGTCGGACCGATAGATCGGATCTTGGCGTTCAAAGGGTTAAGAAACGTAGAACCGGAACACTTAGTTACAACCTCCACTGAGAGACAAACTCGTTCTCTATCAAAAATGACCTCTTTCTTTGACCAGGTCATGTTATCTGTGTTTCCCATAGATCCTTGAACTCTTCAAGGATGTCATTACATGTAGAGATCTTATAAATGTGTCTGTAGATGAAATTAAAGCAGGGCTGGCGTCTTGGTCAGTAAAAGATGTTATACAAATCATGAAGACAGACAAGAGTGTGAAAGTTGCAACAGTGTCATTAATTCTTACTTTTGGCAAACCGGAATTACCAGAATACATTCATGCAGGTTATCAGAGGCTCTCAGTGAGGCCATACGGCTAATCCGTGTCAAAGTTTAGAGTGTCAACACTTTGGGCACATTAGTTCTGTCAAAGGTCATGATGAGAAGGAGTGTGCCAACTGCGGTGGTGAACACCCTGCGCGGTCATTTAACTGACCTACCTTTAAAGAGGAGAAGGCTATCCTGAACATCATGGCTAAGGAGAGGATTGCTTTTTTTAGAGGCAAAGAAAATGTATAAATCCACTCAACAAAAGGTTGATGGAAAAACCTATGCCGCTACTCTCATTGCTACAAAGTTGTCCTGTTCAAACTGTGCCGACCTAGCCAAAAAAGTAGAAACTCTGACAGACCAAGTGACCCGTCTAGTGTCTATAGTCACATGTGTTCCAGTTTTTAATTGTAGAGAGCCTGCAACGGCGTCTCTTTTACCAAGCTCTATCACGGGTGGGCTTGGGGGTCGAAGCAAATTGACCGAAATATGTAGCTCCTCGCAAAAAAAACTCTCAATTGGAAATAGACCTCCAGACTCAAAAGTACCAAGCCGGAAAGAAATCAAAAAAAATAATTTTAATGTTAAAACTTAAATTGGCACCAACAGTAACAGGTGCAAAAAAAGTTTCTGTCAAAGAAGGAAATGGTAAAACCACCCCTTCTAAATCTAAAACCTCCACAGACTCCATCCCTGAGCAGGTGTAAATGGAGTATGAGGATCCTAAGCCTGGGACCTCTGTGAGCGTTCCAGGCTAGAAAAGAAACATAAGCAATCGAAGTCAAGTGAATCCCATGCTCAGATGATAAATGTTTTCGCTTAGCAACGCAATGATACAAAGGAACGTGAACGGTGTTAGGAGTCAAATAGAAGATCTAAAGTTACTCATACGAGATGTGTATCCGATGTTGGTATGTCTACAAGAGACACATCTCCATGAATCACAAAGTTTTCGTGTAAAGGAGTATTCAGTTTTTCGATCCGACTTCGTTGCAGAAGACCAAGATAAAGGTGGCATAGCCATCCTAGCCCTTGACTGCATAGATGCGGTATCTCTAAACTTGATAACTCCTTTACAAGCAGTAGCTATTCAAACAGCTGTCCCATATAAGTTCACTGTGTGTTGTATCTACTTGCCGCCTAATGACAATCCTCAACACAGTGATCTAGTTGAGTTGATAAGCCAGTTACCGACACCGTTCTTATAGGTAGGAGATTTTAATGCCCACTATTTGTCTTGGGGATCTCCGACTAGCAACTTTCAAGGCCAACTTGTGGAGAGTGTAAGAACGGAACTGGACTTATGTCTGCTAAATGATGGTTTGGCCTATTCATTTAGCAGCATCTACTGGTGGATGGACAACTGTTGACCTATCAATCTGCAGCCCTCTTTTGGCTTCAATGTGCCTTTCTCTTGAAATACTCTTTGCTGTTTTCTTCGACCGTGAGAAGGCATATGATATGGCATAGAAAAGAGGAATTCTGAACACTTTGAAATCACGGGGTATACAAGGGAATATCCTAGCATTCATCGCTAACTTCCTATCAAACAGATCTTTCCGCGTTCATCTTGGAGGAACATATTCAAACAGTTATAAACAGGAGAATGGTGTACCGCAGGGAAGCGTGCTGAGTGTCACTCTATTTGTTGTTGCAATAAATGGTATCACTAGTAATATACGATCTCTGATACACTGTTCACCTTTTGTAGATGACTTTTGTATATATGTGCCTGCTCATAGTATGGCAACTGCTGAAGATCTTTACAGTTAGCAATAAGCAGATTAGAGGAATGGTCAAGAACTACAGCTTACAAATTCTCTGCTTCGAAGACCCAGTGTGTAGCATTTAGTCGTCGTAGGCAACACCAGGAGCCGATCCTTTATCTTGATGGGATTCAGCATCAAACCACAGATAGTGTTCGATTTTTAGGTCTTTTATTTGATAAAAGACTCTCATGGATCCACAAAAGCGGATGAAGCGGCGAAGAATGCTACAAGTTTGGTGCCCATTACTCAATGAGTTATGGCATCTGATTATGTGTGTTTTGCGAAACATTTATTGCTCGCTGCTTTGAATGACGAATGGCATACCATGAATCAGAATAAGCTGAGGGAAATTAAAGATACAGTCCGTCCATGGAGGTTGTCTATTCATTCGAAACGTAGGGACGAAGTGGTGGTTACACGCCTTCACGTTGGCCACTCTTTTGCAACTCATGGATATATGATGTGTCGTGAAGATTCACCAATATGTCAATCAGTACTGTGGCGATATTTTCACTCTAAAACATATTTTGGTGGATTGTGTTGGTTTAACCAATATTCATGCCCTTTTTAATGTGGAAAGCAGTTTAAAAGTGGAGTTGGGGGACGATGCCTCGGCCATTGACAGAGTGATCGCTCTCTTGCACCACTTAAATATATTTTTTTAAATTTAATATTTATAAATATATGCTTGATGATTTATATATGTATATATTTCTTTGTGTGTGTTTTGCGTATGGTTTTTTATTTATTTAAATTTAATATATGTTATGTTCTTGTTATTCTGCTATTTAGATTTATTTATTGCTATCTATTATTATGTTTTAAATATTGTTATTATTTATTTACTGTCATATTGTCTGTTGTTGTTATTTTGTTATTTATAGTTTTATATTTTTTATTGTTATTGTTTCAATATTTCTATTTGTTTATACATTAGGTGTTTTTATTATATTGTTATAGATTTATTATTATTTTTTATTATTTATTGTTATGTTTCTCCTTTTTGTTATATATTTATTGTTAAATATTTAATTTTATAAAAATACTGTTATGTTTAAGTTTTGTTTGTTTTGTAATTTTTGTTTTATTCATATTATAATATTTTTTGTTTTATCTAAAATATTGAGTCGTTGTCTTGGCTGTTGATTGGCAATGAAGTTTGAACACAACTTATTTTAATTGCCAGCTAGAATCGGAGGCACAAAGTTGACAGTGACCCTTTTCATTCCCAAATTTTCAGTTAAATTTTGCTGAACAGTGCTCCAAGATAATCCACTAATCTTTGGCATTGATCATTTATCTGTCGACAGCCAGAGCAAATGATTTAGAATTATCTGAATTTTTGGAATTTCGTCTGTTTGGACAATTAATGGAAGCTCAAAATGAGATTTGTCATCATTAAGAAATCAAGCAAACCACTTCTATACTTGAGTTTTTATCATAACATATCCTTTATGAGCAGTTGAATTGAATCAACATTAAAATAATTTCAAGGGCGTTTTCCTCAAGCAGAAAGCAAAATTTCACAGCTACACACTGTTCACTCAAACTTGCCATCATGAAAAACAAAAAAAGCAATAAACAGAAATATTAAAAACTATCACCCGATAGAACAAGCCATGCTAACGAACTGGGCATCACTAAACTGTCAATGAGTTGACAGGAGAAATCGAGCTGGAGAAAGTTATACTGTTTAAATTTTGAGCAGAGCTCTTCCAGGAACTTTGGGGCCCCCCTCGAATGTATGTGTGTGTTTACCTACTCTTTGATTTATTTACTTGTCATTTATTGAAATGTTAATTATGTTATCTTGGAACTACGACCTATCTAAATTTCATTTATCACTCCTTTTATAAAAATGACATTAATAATTAATAACAGCAATAAAGAAACAAAACTTGGTTACAATTCCTTTAATATTCAAGTATTAATATTATGTTGGATTTCTCCAATTTCTCCTATCTCTTTTTACTTTCTAATTCATAACAAAAAAATTCTACCCTAGTCTATTATGTCTTTGTTGGCTTTTAAAATAAATAAACTATTGCTTTTACAGTATTAATTTTTCATACATTTAACATTATAATTTATATATAAATAAGTTTTCATAAATACAGTCAAGTATGTTATTTATTTTCTGTATTAAAAGATTTTTTTAACTACATCATGCAGATAACCTCCTTTTACATTATGTATTGTTGCACTTTACTTGAAGTTATCTTATATATGCCTTCATAGGTTCTTATCAATAAGGTCAACTTCATCTACAGTGGCTTGTTTTAGTTCTTGAATAGTTACCATCCACTCCTTGAATACTAGCTTCTTTAGATATTCCCAAAGGAAAAATGTCTGATACACTAAGGTTAATAGACTGCGCTGGCCAAGCTAATTTGACGAACTACTGTCTTGTGTAGAGTGGGTTGTTCTATTATCCTGTTTGAAATAAAGGTGTTTCATGTTTGCCACACTGTTTGAGTTCAATGAAACCTTACAACATGGACAGAGCGATCTAAAGTGACGGGCACTGTTTGGACATTGTCATTTTCAAAAAATACAGTTCCACAATTCTAAAACTCCTACTCTATACCAAACCATCACTTTAAGAGAAGGTTACTGCTACTTTAAGAGTACTCTACAGCATTTTAAGAGGAGGCTACCATCGTTAGGCTCACAGGTGACTAGTATTGCATGTTCTGTTTGTTAATGAAGCCAGAAAGATGGAAATAGGCTATGTCCTTCAGTAGTAAATAATTCACAACGTATGGGTTTTTCTGAATCAAACTATTCATACTTTTACTGCTATTGGTGTTACTTGGCGAAAAACCATTACTTACTGATATTTTTAGCATTTTGCATTAGGACAGCGCATTTTTCAATGCTGTCAGTCACAGACAAGTCAGATATGTTGTATTAGTGTGAGTCTGTGGTGTGTTATTGCTCATTGAGTAGTTGTTAATTTTGTATTAAAAAATAGTATTTGATTGTGAGTGTGTTTTGTCGTTTAAAATGTATTGTGGATGGTTTTTGTAGTGTGTTGTATCTCGTAGTTTTCGGTTGTGTTTAGTATGTTGCTTTTGTTATGAAGTGAAGAATTTTTAGATTAGTGTTTATACTGGCGTATGTGTGTAGTGTGTTCTGTATGTGTAAGTTTGATTCGGGTTGTGTGTTTTTTATGTCTTTTATGTGTTCCTTGTATCATGTGGTAAAGTTTCTCCCTGTTTGACCTATGTAAAAGCTGGGGCAGTCGTTGGGTGTGATCTTGTATACTCTTGCCCTGTCTTGTTTGTACTGGTGTGTTTTTGTGCTGTGTACATATTTTTTACTTGTATTGGATGTTTTAAGTGATACTTTGTATTAAAGTTTATGGAAATGATGAGGCTATTTCTTATGATATGTTGTAGTGATATGTTAATGCTATGTATTTTTGTATTTGTGTGCTACTGTTGTTTTTGTGTTATGTGTGTGTTGTTTTTTGCACATTATGTTATCTATCAGGGTATGTTTTGCAACGAGCAATTTTGCCATTCCAAGATTAAGATATTAAAAAAATTTTATTTCTCGAATTGTATTAAATAATTTTTAAATATGATATAAGAGGTGAAATAAAATAATAAATCAAAAGAATGAAGAGAATAGATATTTCATATAAAATAAGTAAAATTGTAATTTACTAATAAATTTGACACGAGTCAGAAAATCAGCAAATGGATATAAAACTGGAACTGAAAATTCTAACTTACGATCCAAACAACGTATAACAACCGTTAAAATTTCTATAGAACCAAGAGAATGTCATACAAAATATATAGTGTAATAGATCAATAAAATTCATCTAATTACCAAAATACAGAGAAATTAATAAATATGAACAAGTTAAAACCAAAAAGTACAATTAGGGCCGAAAATCAAGATAGTTCATGAAAAACCAGAGCTCTGATATGACAACTCGGTGACAAATGATAAATTTTAAGGCTAGAGAGGGAAGTCAGAAGGGAGAAGAGAAGACAGCCAGTGCATAAATACTTGGACTCGAGTTTAGTTCGAGAAGTAACAAATAAATTTTCAACCGTTGTGGGACATCGTAATAGCGGTTTGTGAATAGAGGTTTGATCCGAAAGGCTGGATGGTGGCCTACAAAAATCGTTTCTGTTGTCTACATATAATGTAAGTTATAAATTGAAAATATGCACTTGTTACTTCAATTTAAATAATGTATATAATTAATTAATGGCTTACAATTGTCTCCGCTGTCCATGGACTTAGAGGGGCCAGAATGATGAAGATGTCCAATTACCAACAATATCTGGAAAGAAAAGGATGAAGACAGTGTGTAAGTAATTTTTTAAGTCAAATTTATGAACTGAATTAATTTAAGAAAGATATGTTTCGAAATGCAAATTCAACAAACATAAACCATGAGTTCACTAAATCTAATTTTGTTGATTAAATCTAAAGAAGTAAAATGTATAGTGTCAGTGTTCAAAATTTGTTTAATGTCATGCAATAAGTGAGTTCTAAAAAGCTATAAATAAGTTTAATTACATATAAGAACATAATAATCATAAAATTAATCTAAATCAGTGAAGTGGTTTCAACTAAAAGCCAAGTCATCTTCAGTGACAAAAATTTGTGAAAGCCTAAAAGGAAATAGTTTAATATACAAATACGCACATGCACACAAAATCATTTACTGGCACAGATATGTCGATGATACCATAACACTATACAGAGGCAACACCCAACAATGTGAAAAACTCCTCACCTAACACTAATAAAATACATCCAAAACTCCACTTCACCTCAGAGATTGAAACCAACTGATCCCTAAACTTCCTTGACCTAACCATAACAAAAAGTCACACACAAAGACACAGCTTCAACATTACAGAAAACCCATAACGACAGACACACTTATCCACAACACCTCAAACCACCCTATCCAACATAAACACGCTGCCTTCAGATCCATGCTCCATAGAATTAAAGAAGTTCCAATGACCACCGAAAACATAAACAAAGAACTAAACACAATTAAATATTTAGCATACACCAATGGATACAACACCACAATAATAGACAAACTATGGCACAATATATACAAAAACACTAAAATTAACACTACAGGCAGGGAAAACAAATACATCACATTACCATACATAAACAAAGTAACAAATAAGATAATTCACAAATTTCAAAAACCAGGATACAAAATAGCATACAAAACTAATAACAAGTTACAATACAAAATCCAACACGATACCAAAAACAAAGGTAACCTACAAGCACATGCCGTATACAAACTAAACTGCAACAAATTCTATATTGAAGAATTAGGTCGCAGCTTTAAACAAAGAGTGAAGGAACACAAACAGAACACCAACTCAGCATTTTATAATCACATAAAAGAAACAGGGCACAAATACACAGACATTTACCATAACCTAGAAATCCTTTACATCAACAAAAAAGGACCACATCTCAACACACTAGAGCAATATGAAATTTACAGACAAACAAAGTACAAACATATTAAACGAACAAACACAATACAAATCACATACTCTTTGATACTATTGAAAACCTACCTTTAAAACCGTCACCGCTTGACCCAACACCTCCAAGCAGAAGACACTGATGAAGATCACCACATAGCGATCGAAAACGTTCTATCCCAGTAAGTTTTCACAAATTAACAAAATTTAAAGTTAGGATAGTCATAAACTAATGTTAAAGCGATTAATTAAGATTCACCAAATGTAATTGACTACAAAATTCAAGAATGCAAATATTATCAGCAATATTTTTAAATGAAATAAACTGATTTAATTAAAGCAATAAATATTTTAGGAAAATATTAGGAATAATTTCAAGAGATAAAGATTTTATTTTACAAAATTGATCTTTAAAAGAAATTTAAAATTAAATTTGTTTTCTGTTTGGTTAGAGAATGCAAAGTATATGAAGCATTACAGCAATAAACAAAACTGACACTTGTATGTTATATTTTATAATATTAGTAGTTGAAAAAAATTTTATTCATTAAATGTATCATATAAAAATCATTTTATATTATTTCTAAAACATCCTCTGTTGAAAAATAAATAAAAGCTTCAGGTTATCCAACTACTAGATTTATTGGTTGGCAATCCATATTTAAATATTGTTTAAAATTATACATTTGTAAATGCTAATAAATAAAGGCCTAATTTAAAACCATAAGAACTCACAATAAAAATAACATGGGAGCCTGAAAATATTAAGTTGAGGATGATCATATTTTGTATTACCTAACTGGAGTCACCGCAGGATAGTGGAGATTGGTAAGATAGTCTATATGTTTCATTTAGTTTGTGTGTTTTCAGCAGTGACAATATATTGACATATATGACTATACAGAACTAAAAATACCTTGTAAACCAAACTAGCTCTGACGTTGACCGTAGGGGTTTTTTGGTAAATTAAAAGGCATAATCTGGTGTATGCCGAGTTGAATGGGTGGGGTGGTTAAAGAGTATCGTTGCAGTTTGTATCCTTTTCTATAAGGTATGCATTTCATTGTGTTGAGATAGTTTATTTTGTCTTCGTTGTTCATGGGTATGTTGATTAGTCTATATAGTGCATTCATAATAGTGCAGAAATCAACTCTTGTTTCCATGTCTCGCTTTATATTTGCAGATATTTCATGTTTGTAAGGGCAAAAATCTTATCTCTCCAAGCACTGGAAATAAATATCTTATTCTCACGCCTAAAATGGAGATTGTTGGCTTGCCAAGCAGCAAGGACTGCATACAAAGATCCTCGCACTGTCTAAAGGTTCTCCGATGTCCAGACTGAAACTCTATGCATCACGTCTAACACACTACCAGTTTCTTCAAATTTTTTCACCCAACCCAGAATGGTATTCTGAGAAGGTATATGACCATTTGAACCAACATCAAACTGCCATTTAAAACACGCTGTAATTTTGTAATGAGATTTGTTTTCTAATAATTACAAATACATTGAATACACTGTTGTTCGGTCCAATACTCTCGGTGACTATTTAATAAACAGGATTGAACCAACAAAATTGTTAGCCATAAAAAAATTGCATCTACCATTCGGCATAACTTGTCTCCTACAACCAGCAATCGGACTAAGTGCACTATTTAAACTTTAAATGTATCAATCGGCTGTGTCCCTTGTTAACATGATAAATTCTTTACTGCATTTATGGAAACTTACTTTTTTTTCTTTGCTCCTATATAGAATTTATCGATATTTGAAATATGTCATTTGACTCTGTGCTACCCTGTATAATGATTTTAACAATAATGTTTAATGTACAGTTAAAACAAATTAAGCAATTTTTTAAATATAAAAAAGTAAAATACAAAAAAATAATATAAAAATTCAAAATTAACATTGGACCTTAACAAATTTGCCAAAAACTAAATTAAGGTAATTAAACATTAAAACAACAATGTCATATTTATATATGACACTTGTGTATCATATATACTAACTTCTTTTTTATTGAGTATGGCTATTTTAGAAATATATGGCATTGTCAACTTAGACCATACCCGGTGTCTTAGTTTTTTTTCAGTTGGAGCGGTGGTGAAGTAGGATAGGTATTCTACAAAAGCAATTAAAAGTACAAAAGTGTAATTATAATTAATAAACAATTATAATAGCAATTATAAACCCTTGCTAAAAACGTAGTTACACAACCTTTATGCAGAGGTTGTATACATAACTTTTTTTTCTAACACAGTTTGTATCATAATGGTTAATATGATTATTAATTGTTTATTAATAATAGGTTTATTACTTGATTTTTTACAGTTATGGAATTATGACAAATCACATAATATGCAACCCCAAATGTATATATTACCCACCCCATCTCAACCTAAAAGAACCAAGAAGTCCGTTATGATATGAGTTGATAACAAGATATATCTCCTGAAACAGTCTTCCCTTTATATAAAAAGAGTACGTATTATTATAGGAATGTGGCACATATTAATGTTTTTAAGTGTAAACTAGTAGCTGCAGTTGAAGATAGAATCAAATAATTTGAATTGTTAAATTGTAACCTATATAAATTTATAACAATTTTGGATTATTAACGTTAATTTACTTTTTCACAAATTTTTTGATGCAATTTTTAATGTACATATTATTTTTTTTTTTAGTAAAAAGTGTCTGATAGTTAACACTATTGAAGGGCTGATATCTACAATTTGCAATTATGATTTTGGTTCTAAAAGTTTTCTTCCGATTCTTGATTCTTTCAAGTTATATATGCCTACATAATATTCTCTAATAATGAATGTAGTTATCTTGGTCATAGAGCAAAACCTTTTAAAAGTTTCATTTTAATGTAATAGGCTACACAAAACGTTGTTCAATCTTGGTTTATGAATCAGAATTTCTGGAAGCATGACACACATATCAGATAAAAGTTATGATTTATTTAAAATTACAAATGTCAACTTTAGTTTACATTATAATACAACTTCTGCAATACCCATTTCAGTTTATATAACTGGAGAAATTCTAACTACTTTTTCTTTGTGTTTTATTTTGGTATCTATGAAGCGGTGGCAAGTAGTAGTAGAGAGAGAGGAGAGTCAAGCCTGCCTGAATGAAAATAATGTAGCAGAGAGTTGAGCAGTGATAAACTGATCAAAAATGCTTCCGATCGTCTTTGTTCTTGCATCATAAATAATATAATATTTTCGTTATCTCAAATCGGCATTTGCTTTAATAGTTTAATTCATTCAAAGCAACTAATATATAAATAAGGCATCGTTGATAATTAACTATTTTCCAATAAATTACACCATGTGCGTACTTTAACAGTTGAAAAAACAAGAATCGGAATCAGCAAATTAATCAATAGAGAATCAAGTATAGAATATTGCTCGATATCATTACAATCTACGATTCCTGACATCGAAAATTGGAATTGGCACAACACTTCTGACGATCTTTCTTAGTCTCAACATAGTAAGAGTCAGCGTTAAACGTGTATCTTGTTAGAAACTTAATTGTGTTTGTCTCCCATATTTGATTTCCACTTACTACCAAATCTCATTCTGTACCTACAGCTCATTATGATCTCTTTACCAAAAGGTAAAATGTCAGTAATGATCCACTTAAAAGCACATAATAAAGAAGCAAAACCATTTACTACCAGCGTAAGCTGAAAATTGTAAAATAACTCTAGGAGGAATACTCCATTTCCTGATGAATAGAGTAAGTGGTGAAACAAAAACAGAAACTAAGGACATAGTAAAAACTCCAATGTACTTTTATGAAGTTTGAAAAACACTAATAGCTATAACAGAGAATAGTTTGTTTTCTTTTTAGTTCCAACTTTTTTAAACAAAAAGCAGAAAAATTTCATTGTCTAAATATACTTGAACCACACTTTTGTTTATGACTAAACTAGTACAACTTTTTTTACCTAGCCCGAGTATAGGTCAGTTTATAGCAAAACTTAGTTCTAGTGAAACCAAAATATAGTTGCGACATACATATTCCATATAATTATATTTTAATGAAATATAAGGTTTTAATATTTCAGAGTGTTCTCTAAGCCATTGCTATTCATTTGAAACCAAAAAAATCTGAATAGCAGCACATTTTCTGAGTTGAAGCATAGTTAGTTCTAACCTCTAAGGGTGTAGTCAGTTAGATGTCTTTTGCGTCCTTATTTATAAATATATGTCATAGCTTTATTTGCTACAAAACATTTATTTTAGTGGTGTTTTCTATTTCCTAGCTTATTTATTATAAATTCCATGGTAATGTAGTTGTCTTCCAAAGTGATTTACAAAAGTTTGAAATAGAAGAGAAAACATTAAAATGTTTGTTTCCCTTCATTTTTGTTACATTTAATAAAAAAATTGTTATTTTTCCCAGTAGGACAAGGAGTATACAATTATATATTTTATAAAAGGTTATTGTATCCTTTATCACTTTATTTCTGTATATATATATATATATATATGGTGATATTTCACGTCCATTATTTATCTGTTGCACTGACTTTATGAAGCTATTATTATTACTTGTAAATAATTTTTTTCTCCACTAAGTGCAATAATTTTACCTTATGTGATGAGGCACCTTTCGGTCACTTGACCATTGTCGAATCACTGAATTAATTTTCTCTATTTTTCTAGTGTGGATGTTCGGTCCGTGATGATGGTATTTGTTGATGTCATACATATTTCTCCTTGAGCCGCGTATATAATGTTTTTGAATAGTACGTCGTCTGCATATGTTGTCTGTAGGTTCATTAAATTGTTGTATATGTTTTTGTAAATGTGGGTAAAACAACCAGATCATTTAAAATAAGCTTTGAAGAACATTACAGAGCATTCAAAAATAAAAATACAGAAGCATCAAATGTTGCAGCACACCTGATATCACATAAACATGAAATAACAAATTTTGAAAACAACCTAACCATACTTGAAATAAATAATAACCCAATAGAACTAAACTCATAGAAAAATACCATATATATATATATATATATATATATATATATATATATATATATATATATATATATATATATATATAGTTTATTAGCTGTACCCTGCTACACTTTACTCTGGCGCTTTGTAAATTTGTAGTAAGTTAGATAGATGAGGAATGAGGAACAAAATAAAGCATACTTTTCATAAAGTTTATTTTTTCAATATTTCAGAGGCTAAGGCTATGTAATTTTTTTGATTGAACTGTTGCCAGAATTGATCTGATAAGAAATGTTTTCCCAGTTCTTCCTGGCGCATCCAAGGAGTTACTAAAAAATTCGTCATTTATCATTTGCATTATGCGATCATAAATGTTTTTATATTCATCCGATAATTTGGTAATGCTTGATTGAACACCATAGGAGATCACCGATCTTGTACCTTTGTTTATTCTGCAAATCCATATCAAATGAAGCAGTTATGGCTCTTATGGGTGCTGGCATTTCAAAATAACCTGTACTTATGATTGGCAAACGTCGCAGCTTGATCACAACATGAACATACAAAAGTACCTTGATTAAGATGAATATTTAATTCAGATTGTACAATAATCTGAATGGGATCCAAATGGATATGTTTGTTTTTGTTAATAAACAATATAATTGGGAACAGGTAATGTTTCATATGTGACTATGAAAGTCGTTAGCTAGAATGGCAAGTCAGCCCCTTGTTTGTTACACAGCTGGGAATCAAACTCGTTTTAAATTTAATAAAAACTGAATTGAAATACCCAATTTAAACTATACTGTAAATGAAGATTTTGGGTGATCCCAATAAAGACATTTCAAAAGTCTTCCTGTATTTTGAAAATCTTAATTTTTCTATTTAATAAAAATATTCTATGTACATTTAAAATTTTTATTTAAGTTTTGAGAACCAAATTATTAGAGTCAAACAATTAGGTACTTACAAGCTGTATCCAACTTTTGATATTTTATCTAGCTTCTGATGAGGGGTTTAGTTATTAATCAGAGTCTGCTCAAATGTTCAATTCAAGAAGTTTTAAATATTGCTTGAGTATCTGGTAACCAATATTTATATTTTGATCTACCTTATTATAACCTTGATGGTTTTCACATTATAAAATAGTTTGATAGTTTGATATTTAACTCTTGAATTTTGTAGTCCATTAAGTTCGGTGAAACTTACTGAGACAGAACGTTTTCGATCTCTTTGTGGCGATCTTCATCAGTGTCTTTTTTGCTGTAATGCTTCATATGTTTTGCATTTTCTAACTAAACAGAAAACATTTATAACATATTTAATTTTAAATTTCCTTTAATTTTCTATAAAGAATAATTTTGTAAAATAAAATCTGTATCTCTTGAAATTATTCCTAATATTTTCCTAAAATATTTATTTCTTTAATTAAATCAGTTTATTTCATTTAAAAATATTGCTAATAATGTTTGTATTCTTGAATTTTGTAGTGAATTATGTTCGGAATCTTAATTAATCACTTTAACATTAGTTTATAACTATCTGAACTTTATATTTTGTAAATTTGTAAAAACTTACAGAGGCAGAACATTTTCAATAGCTCCATGGCAATCTTCATCAGTGTCGTCTGCTTGGAGTTGTTAGGTTAAGTGGTGACTGTTTTATACTATCGAAAACCTACCTTTAAAACCGTCACCGCTTAACCTAACAACTTCAAGCAGAAGACACTGATGAAGATCTCCTCAGAGTGATCAAAAACGTTCTCTCAGTAAGTTTTTAGAAATTTGCAAAATTTAAAGTTCGGATAGTCATAAACTAATGTAAAAGTGATAATTGATATTTAATATAAAATTCTATTGTAATTTTCTAAATAACTCTACAAAAAATGCTCATTATTTAAAGAAATTGTTTTAGAATATTTAGTAATTATTTGAATATGAAAACAAAATTTTTCCTACCTATAATATATATATTAGAACTTTGTGTTTCAGAATATTATTAATCTATAGAGAATCAATCCAGATATGGGGATCAAAAAGTATGTTTTACAAAGTTACATCAAATTTTTTGAGTAATTGTCATAGTTTATGTTTTATTTATTATTATTAATTGAATACAGTACTATTATTTCACTATCAAAGAGAAACTAATATGCAGACAAAATATTAAAAAGATTTTCTCTTTTTATATGAGTACTGAAAAAAAAAAATATGGCGATAAACTCAAAGTGTTAACCGTAGGTGTTTTTAGACCTGAGATTAAAAAAAAGTCCTTTTAGGCCAGTAGGTAGCAGGTCAGTATCTCCATTCATTAGAAATACCTGTCCATGTTCTGTAAACACAATCCAGGTAGGTGTAGCATATGTCGATGATCTGTGGACAACCACAATTAATATGTTTAAAACGTCTAGAATCGGTTGTACTAATGTATTATTCAGTGTGTTAATGCTAAGATTCTTATTACCTGGAGGGCTATAAACACAGTGTACTATTATATGAAGCACAGTTTATGATAGGTCACAGTGTCATAATACAGAATATTGTAACATTGGGTTTTGTAACTATTAGTAAATTTACATTGTTTTTGAAATATTGTCAACATTACACTGAAATTTACTTGAGTTTGTTAAGCCCTGGTTTGCTCTGGAAAGAGAATGTATTTCTTTGGCTCATTAGGGATGGGGTATATGACAGATGAGATATACATTAAACACTTCACAAATGGCACAAGTAGTTGAAGTTTGGTGGTGGTGTGAGTAACATTGCCACCCAAAGCAATTTCCTAACTTCTTTAAGTTAGCTGACAGGTTTTAACAATCTTCTGCTATTTTTACACAACTATGGTGAGTTGAATTTTGATTAGAATAAAAAAGAGGTTTTAGGTTTTTTACAGGCTTCACATATTATCAAGCATTTGAAAAAAATTTGTTCTTTGTTAAAAAAAAAACACTCAAGAGTCATTGTAAAAGAAGATGTATAGGAAAATGTGCGAAATAAGTAACAAGCATTTAATGTAAAATAGGTTTACACTTTTAAATGTTTTAAACTTGCCTATCCAGTTACTCCAGGTTACTCCAGTTACGGTCTGAGTTGACGAAGGGACACATCTCCCGAAACGGCCGTCCTCAACAAGCAAAGTAAGTGCTACTATAGGCAAGTTTAAAACATTTAAAAGTGTAAGTGATTATTAGTAGCTCACGCGAAGATGGAATCAACAAATGGTAAAATAGGTTTTCTAGATGTTTATAAAAGAAACATCTCCCAAAACAGCTGTCCTCATTTTGACAAAAAAGTAAGTACACAAATGTTTACACATTGATATACCTTAAAGTGTATATCAATTTAAATTAATCAAGTGTGTAAATGTATACTAGTAGCTCAAGTTGAATATGCTAACAAAAAATGTATAATAGGTGTAATGAACATGAGAATCAACTGTTTTTTACTGGAGGACTCTGCTTTTTACTGTATCATGAAGAATAGAAACTATATTTAGTTGGTCAATATCAACTCTCATATTTTCCAATATAAGAAGACACTTTATAATATATAATAGTTCTGTGAAATTGCAATTGTACTAGGTAGCGTAAAGAAGTTCCCGGTTTGTTTAACATAGAATTTAATAAAATAATTTAGAATATTCTTACATAATTTTCCTTTAAAATAATGTCCTCCATTTACGCACTTGTTCTGCCAAAATGTAAGTGTAAAGAAACTGAGTATGACTGTCAAAAAAGATGGCTTTTCAAAGAAAAACATTTTTACAAAATATCTAAAATTGGTTAGTTACAACTCCTATCGCTCTGCATTAACAAAATATTATCCCTACAGGTTGTTCTGGCTTCCAGGGGGAGGTGCTCGCGATCAAATTATGTGCTGAGGAAATAATAGGGTCTGGCAGGAGGGGCAAGACCATTGGATTTGCTCAGACAGTCAGGCAGTTCTAAAGGCTTTAGGTAAGGCTAGTACCAGCTCTAGGCTGGTGGTTGAGATTATAGCTTCTCTAGCAGAGCTGAGTAAATATAATTCGCTCAACATAACCTGGATTCCAGGACATTCTGGCTGGATAGGGAATGAGAGAGCTGACGCCTTAGCAAAACAAGGGTGTATAACTCAAGGGCCGTTGCTGAGGGCAGTGGGCATGCCGCCTTAGGAGGGGCACAAGAGGATCATGACACATATAGACAGGTTGTGCAGGGAAGAATGGAATGCAACCTTGGGTTGTAACAAATCCAAGGTACTGTGGGGTTACTCAGGAGATTTGTGGGGCAAAGAACTACTCTCCTTAAGTAGACATCAACTCAGAGTTACTGTAGAGCTGGTCACAGGCTATGGGAACCTGAGGGGGTTCCAATACAAAATTGGAAAATCTAGGTGAGATGCGACGAGGACCAAGAGGAAAGCCCAATCCACGTACTCTGTGAGTGCCCTGCTTTGGGAGCTGCAAGGAGAAAGTGGTTTGGCTGGCAGGTATGTACACCAAAGGATATCAGAAGATTTAGCATCAGGTGGGTACTTGATTTCTGCAAAGAGGTAGGTATCCACTAAGCTAGTCCTGTGGTAGGGATGAGAAAAGAGTACAAAGGCTGCAGCTAAGTGCTCTACACTGATAAGGTCCCTCCGAGTTTTAGTAATGAAAAAAAGTAATAATAAAATCCCTACAGGTTAATTTTTCATCATATGGTAAAAATTGGCTGTTGCTAGGTTGTGAAAATAATAAAGGTGTTGCAGGGTGATAACATTGTTCCGAGCGAGGTGACGCTTCACTGTCAGGGGCCAATGGCATTGTCACTCAACAAAAACAAATTATTTCATGTCTCATTTGCATCTGATTGAATCTCATAGACATCTAAAGTAAGCTACTCCACATACATTTTTTTATAGACAGCTTGATCTTGAGGAATAAATGTAGGTGAATCACACTACCAAAATTGAAAATCATTCTTTCTCCTGGCTTTGTTCTAGACTAAATTTTTCTTCCTATTGATATTTTTGTTTCTATTGTGATAGCCTTCATTTTATGTGAGAATCATAAATACAGGATTGTGTTTCATCATCTGTTATAATTTTTTTAAAGAAGCTGTCTATGGATTGGACTTTCCTTCTTTGGCATTAGTCCGATTGTAGACCTGAAGATTTGAAGGGAAATTGGTTCTCTAAATACCCTAAAACTAACTCTGAAGGTTTGGACAATTATTATACACAATATACGGAATTCCATTAAGTAAAAGAGCTACTTTGTTATTTTTCTTTCTAAAAATTCTGTTTAAACCCTTTCAAGAAACATTTTAGGCTTCCAACTAATTCTTCACACAGCCAAACTTATTCTTGTCAAACATATTTCATATTTGCTTATAATTATTCTTACACTTTTTGTTCTTTCTTGATGGAGTTTTTGATGCTTGTGAAAATTCTATGGATCAATTTCAGCAGACAACAATAAGCTCTCACAAGATCAAGGGCGGCTCCAGGGAAAGGGCAGTAGGGGCACCTCCCCCCCCCCCCCCCCGAGAATTTGGGTACTATTTTTATCTTAGATATATATTTTTCATATTCGAAACACATTAAAATTTATCCAGTTTAAGCCTAATTATAAACATGTATTTTTCATTTGACTTTTATTTTAAAGCAATGTTTATTGTTTTTAAATTTATCTAATGTTGCGTGTAGAAATTCATCTATACTTTGATTTAAAGTAGAATAGGAATGAGAATGGCAGGGTAGGGATGCGGTGTTGTCAGTTCGAATGCTGTGACAGTCAACCCGACACTGCCAATGGCTAATACTGTCAAGAGTAGCTAGTTGGTAAAATCTTTCATCGACTTGAAGATTTTTTTCACATTTCTCCAAGAAATCATATTTTTTATTCTGAATTTCTAATCCGCTCTATTAGAACTGCCTTCATTATTGAAAAACTGTTTTTTCGTATAATAAAGCGTGAAGTATCTGTCATACATACCCCCTAATTATCAACCGGACTTAATTTGGAAATTGAAAAAAGTGTGTAATTGATAATATATAACATGCTACAGTTATTTAATTACTATCTTATATAATAAAATGTTCTTCATGCATATAGGTTAGAAGTTTGAAGTGATTGTAGGAAGAAAAATTTAGTTTGACAGTAATATGTTGAGTGTTTCACTTTCACACTCGTAAACAAATTTAATTAATTTACACACAAAAATACACACTAAATATGTACACTTTCACCATTAAATATCTACATAAATTTAAATAAAATATGTAATTTATTATATAAATATATAATGGTCTTATATAAATAATGGGTAGATAGACATAACTAACACACAGATAAGCGATAACTGTCAATAAAAGAGAATGAACTGACTAAAAAAAATAAGAGACAATGACCAAAATGCATGGACATCGGATGTATAATAATGTAAACAAATGTCAGCTAATCACGGCTATAAATGGATTAGGTTGTGACATACCATTATATGCATTATTGTCTGCTTTTACATTACTGATCAATATTGCATTATAAAACACATGACACAAGAAAATAAGTGATAACATTTTTTTTTAAAGTCTATTCCTACTTGAATCAACAAAGAAAAATTTTATTTTAGTTTCTATTTATTTTATAATTACAATAAATATAAATATGTATATACATATGTCAGAAAAAAAATATTAGGTGGCAAAATAGAAAGCAAATTTCTATGCAATTTTCAATTTCCTTTTAATGTATGGGATTGGACTATTATTTTCATTCGAGATACTATTTATACGCTTTCTTTATTTTTCATTTGCAATGTGTTGTAGTTATTTCGCTTTCCTTTCGCATTGTCCGCTTGTAAAGCAAAAGCTTTGATAACGTTAATGCATTTTGTTTGTTAATTTTATTCTTTTCGTTCATTATTAATCCTAGAGCAGTGTTTATGATATTGTGGTAACAATTTAAGGTTATTGTTAAATATTTTGCCATGTAACGGCAACATTGATTTCCGGAGGACCTTAACTCAATAAATGAAAAAAGTTGACATTTTTGCACATACCTCACTGGGCGAAGTACCACCACTTGTCGGACAGCTATTCGGGTGCACCCTTTCCCGCACTTATTATTTACCTAAGGAACGTAAGAGAAATCACATATAATTCAAAATGTCACTATTAATGCTAATAGTATCTTCGCCTCACGACGGGAGAAACAAAGAGAGAAAAATGGTCTAAACTGAGCCTTGCTTAGAACTCACGAGAAACTACGTGGAGGGATGTCGTTTTACCGACATCTTGAAATGAACTAGGCCGTACCGAACCTTGTAAGGGACAAAGGTTGGCCGATAAGGAGTCCCTCTCTGAAGCATTTACACTGTTTTTTAAATTATATTTAATTTAAAGAAAAGTACGTAACAGTTATAAAATGGAGGTTTTTCATATATAGATCTTTGAGACATTCATTTCTACCTATGGAAACTTTATTAAAATCAATTGTCATCAACTATAGGTTTTAAAATATGTATTTGAACTTGATTGGATAAATAAAAACTTATTTTATTGAAATTTTGTAAACGATATATATATATATATATATATATATATATATATATATATATATATATATGTATGAGGAGAGTCTGAGGTAATAGAAGGAATTTAAAAACATTCCGAGTTAAATATCTATATAGATCGAGACAGTAAAGTCTTGAAAACGACTGTTGAATGGAAGCAAAACTGAAATTGCAGAACAAAGTAAGCTACAGCTGTAGTAACTCACTCGACCATAGCTACAATGAAATTGAGGGGCGAATGGAAGTATAACCTCGAATTGGCAACAAGGCTCATCCACGCAGCAACTTCTGGATTTTCCATTCGCCGAGACCGCCGTATTCCATACTCCCTCTGGCCGGTTTCACCTACGTAGAATCCTATTCTGTTTTAAATCAAACTATAATAACATTGGTAGTTCCACCCAGCATAAACAATAGTGGCAAGTTAGAAGTCACACACTAGTTTCGAAACGGCTCGCCTATACTAACAGTCTGTGTACTACAGCTCCGCGTCGTCCTCGTCAGACCGAGCCGTTTGATGAAACAATGAAAGATAAACAATATTTTGTATAATCTGCACAATAATAATGTTGGTATCTATGTAAATTCAGGTAAAATGCGTGTTTTGATAGAAAAATGCCAAATTTCCTGTGATTTTTAAGTATAGGAAGTGCTTAAAATTTCATTTCCAGGTCTTTATATTTTTGAAAGTTTTTCTCCCCAAACCACCCCATGTATTTTCCCATTGTGCCCCCCCCCCCAAACTCTATCTTGGAGCCGCCCTTGCACAAGGTTATGACACATCTTTTTCCATTTTTGCCTTCCTTAAATCCCTCTGTAGAATACTCTTCCTTTCCCTCAAATGCCTCTTAAACAGATTTTCCTACCTAAGCTTCCGGGACCAGTTCTATTTCTGTCCATTCATCCAAATGCATTCTGAAAATAGTTATTAGACTAATTTAATAAAAACTTCAATTTTATAAATGATAAAGGAAATTGTTAACTTAGGTAGGTCAAGGTACAACAACCTCTTAGTTTAGCTAGTTAGTTTGCGTAATTTGTTAAATAATTTTATATATTACTCCAAGTAGTAGGCCTAAACTCTCTTTTTTAATGGGTTTTCAAACATACAGATTAAAATCAAAAGTCGCTAATTTAATAATAACAAAACAATAAAATTTCTATAAACAAAATTATCAAAGGATAGAAATTATTGACAGGAGTTGAGTAGCAGTATCTTCAACTAATAACATAATTTTTTCTGACTTTATGCTTGTAGTAAATTAAGGGTTAATTAATAGGGGTAACAATTAACTGTACTTCAACTGTTTGTTATTTGATCTTTTTTTAATATTGAGATCATTCAACGTGTCACATTAAAAGTTATTTTTATAGACCACATCTTTATAACTTTTCTGTAGTTTAAAAATTAGGTTGAGGATAAAAGGCTTTTTAATTAAACAGTTTATTCCAATACTACCATAATAACAATACAGTACTAGTATGTAAGTTATTTTATTAACACTTTATTATTATATAGTATTATTGAAATAACATAATAACTCAATACTAATAAATTTATAAGTATCATTGTGTATATTAAATTTTTAAAAGTAAAGTGAAACATTTTGTAATATTTTATTTAAATAAACCTCGTAATATTTTTATAACTATTTTTTTAGTTTTAAAACCTAAATCTTACTTGAATACATTTTCCATTTGTTTTAGCTTTTGTAGTCTGAAATACAGAGCTTACAGACAGCAGGTCAGTGTTAGTTTAGGCCTGTGTCCTTTATAAAACTTTTTCGTGATACACAAAAAGTTACATGTTTCAGTAGAATCGTTTTAAAGAAATAAATATATTCCTTGTTATAACAAATGCAGGGACATTTTTGTACAATAGTAGACTTGTCAGCTAAACTATGAATCTGTTCTTATCTTTGTTTGATTCGATTTCCTTGTTTAAAGTTGGTTATACCAAAAATGTTTTATCTTAAATAATTTAAATACTTCAGATATCATGGTAGTTTTATCCTGGGCCTCATTTGGCCTATGTGTACTTTTTTTCAGGTACCTTTATGTTTTCAGCGGTTACTTTTTAATTTTAAGGTATTTTTTAAAAATTTCAGTTCCGGAAAAACCAACCCCTCAGTTAGTGTAATGCTAGTTTTAAGTTACCGCTCATATCTCTGATTCCCAGTAATGCAAAGATGTGATCGAGTTCCCTAATATGTGTTTCCCAAAATGTATTCCTATCCCATCCCCTCAAGTGGAATAAAAGGGCAGGTCCATTCACCGCTGACACAGTATCTGTAAATATAACATTGGTGTCTCCATTCCACCATTTCTCTCATTCCATTTTACGTTTCATTAAATTTTTTTTAATTATTTGAAATTGATATAAATTTCTTTCTCATCATTATTTTATATTTAAGTTGAATACCATATTTGTCATAATAAATTTTGTAATAGGAAGAAAACAATAACATTTTAAATTGTTTATGTAAAATTTGAAACATATACTATAGTAATAGCAAAATACGAATGCCCCTGGACGTCAGGTCAGTTTCTCTCGCACGCACGCACACTCACCCTTACGAGCCCAAAGGATTAGGACAGACCCAAGACCAGCCGTCTTTTCGCTCCATTGGTCAGTTAGTGGTATCTTCTAACCAAACACTAACTTTTTAAGTAATATTTTTAACTAAATGGAGTTAATAAATATTGATTCTACTTAAAATTACAAGAATAATGATCCCAAACAACTAATGATATACTTTAGTAGTTATTAGTATGGCAATATAGTAACACATTTTTATTTCATGTGATTCCCTCATGAGTAGTGACATTATATTGTATATTGTTTGGTACCAATTTTCTCGTAATAATGTGCAGAATTAATGTATGCTAAAAAATTGGAGTTTGATCAAGGAAGCACCACTTAGGTGACTAATAAACAGAGCGCCCTAGGTGACTAAAGGGGCAGGAAGGGATATCCGTCCTAATCCTCTTCCTTTGTGTGAGTGAGCCTACCTGACGTTCAGGGGCACTCGCACTTTGCTATTACTATAGCTTCTACTACTATAGAAGTTTTGACTTGTACACCAATAAAAGCTGTACAAAAAAAAGTTTCATAAAAAACAAAGAATTTTCAAGGGAAAGGCGCTTTTCAGAAAAACAAAGCAAGAAACAGGATTTAAAAAAGCCTTAAAAAATAAAAACAATACCAGTTGTCAGCAGTGGCGGCTCAATTACATTGGTGGGTCTCATGACAAGGGGTCTCCCCAGATTTACGAGGTGCGGAGAAAATTTTGAAATTTGATACGCATTTAACTCGTTTTATATTCTAAGCACCTACAACTTTTATTAAGTTATACTTATTGATTAATATATTAACATTGCTATAACTAATAGACATATTACGGTGTGATTTGCGAAATGTTGCTAGGTTGGGTAGTTTAGTGATCGCCTATTGGTTGCTAAAGCGTCGAGTACTCAACGAGTAGTGTAAATCATGTTTTACTTTTAAGAGTATATTAGGCCACTGTGACCCGGCAAGCTGGCCTGAGCAACCGGGCGGGTCCACAGGTGGCGGATAGTGGGACGGCCTACAGAAATGTAGGTTACCTGTGAATAAGGATTCTGGAAGGTTTCTGAATATGCAGGCCTGGACCAAGGCTATGGTTCAAAGGTGAGGAATTATCCCTCCTCGTCAGTCAACCGGTTGGGGGTGGTAGAAATAATTGCTCTGACTGGGGAGACTGGGGTAGTTGGGAATTAAGTCCTCACAATGCTACTCTCACCTCCCAGGTGAACCAAGGGCAATGCGACAGTGAAGTATGGGCGGGAAACTACCCTAACGACACAGTTGTAAAAAAGAGAGTAAAGCAGGCTGTTCGCTCCATGAGCAACAGTTAATAATGTCCTGAACTTGGGGTGTGCTTCAAGGTCAGTGACTGAATACCCAATCCAAGGTGGAAGGCATCGTGCCGAAGGATGAATGGCTGCAGGGTATAAAATGCAGTTGCACACGATCCCCTTGAGGAACCAGACAAAACCTCATTGTATGTTGTCTTGCCAGGGCAGTGGGGGCTCTGCTCTGGTCGACCGTTATTTCTCCCATACTCGTGGGACGTTAATGGACCAAGTAAGTAAAAGAATTGATTTCGAGACTGCACAGACAGCGGGAGCCAATGAGACGGCAAACCGTGAGTCTGTAGCAGATGTGTCAACGGCAACCATCACTGGGGGTGCGGGGGCGGCTGTCAAGCTGCCGACTGCAGAAACCGGTGAAGTGGCTGTAGAGTTGAGCACGCTGTCTAGTCCTGGGGCTGCTCTGCGGACCCAGGCGACTGCAAATTAAGCAGAACAATGATCAAGATCCTCCAAGTGAACCTACAGCATAGCAGGGCGGCGAGTACTGTCGTGTGTAGGATGCTGGACAGGGGAGAGGTGGACTTGGTTCTCATCCAGGAGCCATGGATTTATGGAGGACGAATATGCGGGCTGGCGACATCTGGAGGTAAGTTGTTGTACGATAAGGACTCCGGTGTTCCCAGGACGTGTATCCTGGTTAGGAGGGGGTTGAGTGCTTTTGTACTAACGGACTTCTGCTGCAGGGACTTAATAGCAGTGACGGTGGAGCTGCGGGCGGAGGGGAGGATGAAGAGGCTGAACCTTGCCACGGCATATCTCCCCTTTGACTACGCGGGGGCTCTACCAACACAAGAGCTGAGGAGGCTGGTCGAGCACTGCGGGGCTGTGGATGAGGAGCTGCTGGTGGGGATGGGTGCTAACTCCCATCACACTTCGTGGGGAAGTACAGGTACCAACACTAGAGGTGAGGAACTTTTAGCTTATCTTAGCTCTAAGAATTTACTAGTCTTAAATCGGGGGAAGAGCCGACGTTTGTCACTAGGGCCAGACAGGAGGTCCTGGAAATTACGGTGGCATCGAACCAGACGGCTACCTATGTACTAAACTGGCATGTGTCGGATGAAATATCTTCTTCTGACCACAGACATATTAGGTATGATATCTCTCTAAATCCAGCCATGCTTCGGCCAACCAGGGATCCAAGAAGAACAGACTGGGACTCCTACAGGAGGGACCTGGGAGTTCGGATTGAGGAGGCTGGATTGGAGTATGGTGGGAGGAGAGAGCTAGAAGACTCTGCCGCATTGGTTGGCGAGGCTATAGTAGACTCCTTTACTGATAACAGCCCTCTCAGTGAGGGGAGAAAAGTATGGGATCCGTCATGGTGGATTAAGAAGCTAGCCAAACTTCGGAAGACCACCAGGAGACTCTTTAATAGAGCAAAAAAGAACGGGGAGTGGGACCAGTATAGGAAAACACTAACCGAATACAACAGGGCAATTAGAGAAGCACGCAGGAAGTCCTGGAAGGAGTTTTGTCAAGAGATTGACAAAACTCGGGAAGGGGCACGACTGCATAAAGTGCTCTCTAAGGACCCAGTTAACCCGGTGGGGATACTAAGAACCCCACTGGGAAATATAACAAAAACTGCAGGAGAAACTACGACTGATTGAAGAGTGGTGTAAAAAGGAGAACCTTAGGGTAAATCCAAAAAAGACTGCTCTCATTAACTTCACCAGACAGCGAAAAGATCTGACGACCAGGATGCCCCGCTTGTTTGGTGAATACCTTGAGTTTGTGGGGGAGGTGAAGTACCTGGGAGTTACTCTGGACAGGAAACTCACCTGGAACCCACATCTTGAGAGGACAGTTAACAGAGCCAAAAGGGCACTGATGACTGTGAGAAGAATGGTGGGTAAGAAATGGGGACTGAAGCCATCAATGTTGCACTGGATGTATCTGAGGGTGATAAGACCTATGATTACCTATGGAGCTCTGGTGTGGTGGACAAAGGCCAACCAGGCACAGACAAGAGCTAAACTGAGCTCTATCCAGAGATTGGCCTGTCTGTGCACACTGGGAGCGATGTCAACTACACCAGGTGCAGCAATGGAAGTAATGCTTAACCTCCCCCCCCCCCCTTGAGCTTGTCCTTAGGGGAGAGGCGAGGCTGGCGGCATGGAGATTGCGCAACTCGAGCAACTGGACTAACCTCCCAGATGTCTCGGGACATATGAGTATCGAGTGCGTGGTCAAAAAACCCGTCTTGGAAATGGGCAGCGACCACATTACTCAAATGTTTGCACCTGACCAGGTCCACCAAACTGTGATGGAATGGTCAGGGACATTAACATCGGGAGCTCAGATCTGGTACACGGATGGCTCCAAGATGGACTTCGGCACTGGAGCGGGGGTGTATTGTAAAAATCCAAGGGTAGAACTAGTTTTTTCCTTGGGGAGGCATACCTCTGTCTTTCAGGCCGAAGTATATGCTATAAATGCCTGTCTGGGAGAGATAGCGAGAAGGGAAACACACGGGACCCGGATTGCTATTTTCTCCGACAGTCAGGCAGCAATTAAGGCACTAAACGGACACGTGGTCACCTCGGCCATAGTCAGGGAGTGCCTAATTAACCTACAAGCTCTGGCAAGGCACAATCAAATCAAGATAGGTTGGGTGCCAGGGCATAGGGGAATACTTGGAAATGAAGCCGCAGATGCGCTGGCCAGGGAGGGGTCTTCGACTCCCCTGATTGGACCGGAGCCTGCGGTAGGTATTTCCAAATCCATGGTCAAGATGACAGTGCGAAGGTGGATGGCTGAAAGACACTGTGAGCACTGGATCAGGGCCGAAGGGATGAGACACAGTAAGCTAACCCTTAGGAAACCTTCCTTGGGGCTGCAGAAGAGTCTCATCTATCTGTCTAGGCAGGAATTAAGGATAGCCACAGGTCTACTCACGGGACACTGTGGACTAAGGAAACATTTGCTTAAAATGGGTATCTACAAAGATGAACCAGTGTGCAGATTATGCGGGCAGGAACTGGAGACTGCTACACACATTATTTACAGATGTGAAGTACTTGCTGAGAGGCTCTTCAACCTCTTTGGTGATGGAACGGCTTTGGTGGATGCTGAAGGTAAAACTCTAGTCAGGAAACTCCTAAACCTGGTAAGAGGGAAGGGGTTATTTGACTAGATCAGGGAGGTAAGTACAATATACCTTAAGGTAGCAGTGCTTCGGGCAATTCAAACCCGCTCCCAAGATAAAAAAAAGGCCACTGTGTATGCGCATCAAAGGATCTATAAATGGAAACAATACTTATCTAGTATATAAATATTATTATTAAAAATGAGTTTAAAAGAGTAGTTTCATAAACGCATATTATTATTAAATATACAATTAATTACATTATAAAAAAACAATTTATAGGGTTTTAAAAGGTTTATGGCCTACCTTCAGTTATACTGCTTATGACAGAAGTCCATCCTCCTGTCCTTTTATGCTGCAAAGTGGTTTATAACACGTTCATTAAAATTTGGTGTGTACAGTAATTGTTTTTCTATTGAACACATGGCAAGTGCACTAAGCCTGTCTTCTTTCATCGTTGATCTGGTAAATGTTTTTATTCTTTATAATGTTGAAAAGCATCTTTCACTCTCTGCAGTGGTCATAGGAATTGTGCATATAATATGAAGTAGTTTCACACATTCAGGGAGCACATTTTTAAAATTGTTTTCATATATAAATCTGAGCGCTTGACGACGGGACTCCATCCCAGGCTACCCGTAACACGCGCGTTGAGTGACGTCACCGCACTGTTTTGGCTGTTTCAGCTTATTCCATGCACATTCAATGCACTAGTCCGGGGCTCTCTGCTGTGAGCCCCGCGCAGAGCTTGCGGCTAATTTCGTGCGTCAACTGCTAAATATTTTATGGTTTTAACATTGCTTAAATAATTCTAAGCTCTTCTTAGCCTAATTTAAGACAAATGAATATTAATTAAAAATTAATTTTTGTAATTGGAAGGGCTGCGCCCCAGAGCCCTTTTGGACAAAGCGACACTGGTTGTCAGTAATAAGAAAAAACTCACAATTTTAAAAGAGTAAAAAAGATTACCGTTATGGCGGATTGGGATCATATTTCTGTGACCTATGTCACGACAGTTGAAGTTGACAAACAATATAATTTCTTTTGATTCTACTCAATGTTAAAAATTTAAAGAGAGTAAGGTATATTTTTTTAAAACTTTTTGACGTAATTGTACACTAAAATTGAGAGTTATTTTGTAAAATTAAATGTTATGGATAATTTAATGCTTGGGTGCATTTTTTCACATTTTTTCTTCTTCAGGTTAATGAGTACAAAATTCACTTTGCCTGGGTTACATTATTCATTTTAATGCAAAGGGTACCTGGGAAAAGCGAATAATTGACATTTATATATAAATAATTTTTTCCCTGCTTTTTTAGTTTATTAAATAACTATTTTCCTATCGATAGTTGATGTATGTTAGATGATATTTAACACTATCGCAAAAGTTTTTTTTAACTTCATTCAAGATTTCTCAGCGGTGAAAAAAAATAGCGGTATAAAAATATCTACTGCCATCGGCGGTCGCAACAAGGCATACATTGTGGGCATACTCGCACCTATGAATGAAACGATCGTTTCGAAACGCGTCAGTAAGTAAATTCAAAAATATTACTTAGTTACGCAATAATTACTTATACTTTATCACCGTATGTGTTTTGATGACTAATGTCATAGTGATACCACTTCACAACTCCAACTGGACTGTGTTTTTAATTGTTAGTTCATGTACAGTAATTTATTTATTAAATATTAACTCTATTTGTCAAACAAAGATTGTGATCATTGATGGACTACCTACATGTTTTCTTTATAACCTTTTCATATAATATAGAAAGCTAAATTCAATGCATATTGTTATTGTTCCTGTAGCTCGCAATTATTGCAGCCTACATTACTTTACTCTGGTTTTTGTATCCCCTATTTTCAATGAACAATGTCATGAAGAAGTCATTTTGAAAGTTATAGAAATCATTTAAAAAATACAGAAATTCACGAGCCAATTTAGAAAACTATTTTGGGGAGGGCTGGAAAGGGCCCCCCGCCCGGAAAATATTTAGGAGATAGGCCTATGATAGATATAGTGTAAACTCTAAGGCTCTTCTATCTGAGGGAAATAGTTATAGACCTGCTATGTGATACACATGCATTATTTAGCCCCACTTACCATATATTTACAGTGTAAACAACCTATTTATTACATTGTGGGTATTTATTAATGTTTACAGTATGATATTATGGTGATTAATATGGGTTTGTAAACATATTCTGCTAATTATTAAGTAGATTTAAATCGAGGACGAACGCAGACATCGGGAATGGCATTTTATTTTACATTTATAGTGTTATTTTGTGGTTTAAAAATTTTCACTTTCCCGTATTTTGGGAGGGGCTTGAGCACCAAAGCCCGTCCTTAAATCCGTCATTGCAGAACTTAAGAAGGGTTTTCTTAGCGACGCAGGAGCCGGTTTTCACCCAATCACGTTGACAGAAAAGCGATAAGTGTTTTCCTACAGCCGCTTGTCGATCTATTTAGTTGGCGTACAGACAAGGTCTAGAGCAGGGGTCCTCACTAGGAATACTTTAAGAGCCAAAAATTTTGCATACAATTTTCCTGAGGGCCGCAAGTACAAGAGGCACTAAATAACTGACAAACAATATGATTATAACATACGTTTATTACATTACCAACATAAATAAACTGTTTTGCGCATAAAAAAGTTTGAAAATGTTTTATTTTTTACTTAGTTAATTCTTTGAAGTTGATGGGCGAAATCTTTCATAGTCCTCTAATATGGCATCCATGTTGGCAGGTTGGGAAGAAACTGAAATTCTTAAAATGTTCTCAACATTCTCACTTGTTGGCCTAGATTTGTACTTGTTTTTTTACAAACTTCAGCTTACTGAATGTAGATTCACAGACATAAGTAGATGAAAAAACACACAATATTTTCTGAGCACATTCAAGTAAGTTAGGAAATTTGTCCTTTTCAACAACCCTCCAAAACTCATAGTGAGCTTTATTCTTCATCTTTTCTTCAAAAATACTTTTGAGTTCCGTATCGTTCTGAAGATAGATTAATTCATTTTTCAAATCCCTAGCTTCATATCCAAAAACAGAAAGATGAGCTACATTAGCTGGTTTCATTGCCCATGGATTTTCTACCAAGCGAAATGGTTCCTGATACTTCCTGACGTCACTAAACCTCTGAGACATTTCTTCCTTCAGGTCTTTCAACAGTTTTAGTAAATCGCAGTTTTTAACTTCAGTAGTTTGAGTAATTAATTAAGTTTAGTAAAACAACGACAGATTTTCAAAACACTCAGTAAATAAATATAATATTTATTTAAGTTATAAAATATTTTGACTTCAATCCTAACCGTCTAAGGGCCGCAAAAAATCGTCCCGAGGGCCGAATGCGGCCCGCGGGCCGCGTAGTGAGGATGCCTGGTCTAGAGTGTTGACATGGGTCAAAATCTTAAGAAAAAAAAATGATAGCAATGCTTATTCTTAAACATATTATGGATGACGATGTATAAGAGGGCTACATTTTTCGGAAAATATACAAAAGAAAAGATCTTAGTGGTATGTATGAAAACATGGGTGATACATAGTAACTAGGGAGTTTTCAAAATTTTATTCAATAGCCACCCCACTGACAAAAATGAGAAATATAAAAGATATTAGACTGACGCGTGAAAAGTTCGTATAGCCTACATTTTGAATCTTGTAGCCCTTAGTTTTGTGAGTTAAAAAACAATTGTTTGGTTATTTTATCTTTTATAGTTTAAAAGATACAAAGGTCAGTACAGTGCGATCCCCGCGATGTTCCTACCTGTATGTCGACCACGTGAGGGGGCAACAAATCTGAGATAAAATTGCGTTAGGCTTTCAGTGCATGCTCAACCCCCTTTAGATCCTGGACTAATAAGCAAACAGTGTTTTTATATCGTATTAGTATTGTTAGGTATATCATTGCATGTTTTTTTATAATTTCTTGATTTCAGTTATGTCAAACTCGAATTATTCTTCAGCCGATAAAAGCATTTCGAGAGTGTCCTTCAGGAACGGTTCTGTCGTTTTAGGTGGAGTAGGTCTCATGCCCGTCGTGACGGGATCAGAGGTCACTGGTAGTCTATTGATGACATCGCAATTACAACCCTCTCTGCTAAACTTCCTAGGATAATCTATACGATATAAGCGAAAGTGTATATTGCGAGCTTCAGCACTCTTCCGACATCATGTCTGTAGGTAACAAAGCTTTTTCAGTGCCAATGGATCCGTGGAATAAGGTTTTATGGAGAGTAGGTGTCATGGGATGCCAGCAATACAATTCCACATACAGTTTAGCAGTATCTAAACAAAATGTTTCAAATTTGTCAGTATCTATTTATTTTTGTGACCTGTTATAGCTTCAAGAATCATTTTCAGGCGACATACAAGGCGAGAATCTATAGCTAATATTGATACTAAGAGTTTATGGTTTATACAACTGTTTAAATTGGTTTGATATAGACGAGTGAGTAGCCTTGTGGGTAGTACAAGTGTAAAATGGGTTTGATATAGACGAGTGAGTCGCCTTGTGGGTAGTACAATAGTTTAAATTGGTATTATATAAACGTGGGAGTAGCATAAGGTATAGTACTATTGTATAAATTTGTTTAATATAGACGCGTGTGAGGTGTAGCCTTGTTGGTAACACAATAGTTTAAATTGGTATTTTATAAACGTGGGAGTAGCGTAGGGGATAGTACAATTGTATAAATTGGTTTCATATATACGCATGTGAGGTGTAGCCTTGTTGGTAACACAATAGTTTAAATTGGTATTATATAAACGTGGGAGAAGCGTAGGGGATAGTACAATTGTATAAATTTGTTTAATATAGACGCGTGTGAGGTGTAGCCTTGTTGGTAACACAATAGTTTAAATTGGTATTATATAAACGTGAGAGTAGCGTAAGGGATAGTACTATTGTATAAATTTGTTTCATATATACGCATGTGAGGTGTAGCCTTGTTGGTAACACAATAGTTTAAATTGGTATTATATAAACGTGGGAGTAGCGTAGGGGATAGTACAATTGTATAAATTGGTTTCATATATACGCATGTGAGGTGTAGCCTTGTTGGTAACACAATAGTTTAAATTGGTATTATATAAACGTGGGAGTAGCATAAGGGATAGTACTATTGTATAAATTTGTTTAATATAGACGCGTGTGAGGTGTAGCCTTGTTGGTAACACAATAGTTTAAATTGGTATTATATAAACGTGAGAGTAGCGTAAGGGATAGTACTATTGTATAAATTTGTTTCATATATACGCATGTGAGGTGTAGCCTTGTTGGTAACACAATAGTTTAAATTGGTATTATATAAACGTGGGAGTAGCATAAGGTATAGTACTATTGTATAAATTTGTTTAATATAGACGCGTGTGAGGTGTAGCCTTGTTGGTAACACAATAGTTTAAATTGGTATTATATAAACGTGGGAGTAGCATAAGGTATAGTACTATTGTATAAATTTGTTTAATATAGACGCGTGTGAGGTGTAGCCTTGTTGGTAACACAATAGTTTAAATTGGTATTATATAAACGTGGGAGTAGCATAAGGTATAGTACTATTGTATAAATTTGTTTAATATAGACGCGTGTGAGGTGTAGCCTTGTTGGTAACACAATAGTTTAAATTGGTATTGTATAAACGTGGGAGAAGCGTAGTTGATAGTACAACTGTTTAAATTGGTTTGATATAGACGAGTGAGTAGCCTTGTGGGTAGTACAAGTGTAAAATGGGTTTGATATAGACGAGTGAGTAGCCTAGTGGGTAGTACAACTGTGAAATTGGTTTGATCTAGACGAGTGAGTCGCCTTGTGGGTAGTACAATTGTGAAATTGGTTTGATCTAGACGAGTGAGTCGCCTTGTGGGTAGTACAATTGTGAAATTGGTTTGATCTAGACGAGTGAGTCGCCTTGTGGGTAGTACAATAGTTTAAATTGGTATTATATACAGGTGGGAGTAGCGTAGGGGATAGTACAATTGTATAAATTGGTTTGATATAGACGAGTGAGTAGCCTTGTGGGTAGTACAAGTATAAAATGGGTTTGATATAGACGAGTGAGTAGCCTTGTGGGTAGTACAAGTACAAAATGGGTTTGATATAGACGAGTGAGTAGCCTTGTGGGTAGTACAAGTATAAAATCGGTTTGATATAGACGAGTGAGTAGCCTAGTGGGTAGTACAACTGTGAAATTGGTTTGATCTAGACGAGTGAGTCGCCTTGTGGGTAGTACAATTGTGAAATTGGTTTGATCTAGACGAGTGAGTCGCCTTGTGGGTAGTACAATTGTGAAATTGGTTTGATCTAGACGAGTGAGTCGCCTTGTGGGTAGTACAATAGTTTAAATTGGTATTATATACAGGTGGGAGTAGCGTAGGGGATAGCACAATTGTATAAATTGGTTTGATATAGACGAGTGAGTAGCCTTGTGGGTAGTACAAGTATAAAATGGGTTTGGTATAGACGAGTGAGTAGCCTTGTGGGTAGTACAAGTACAAAATGGGTTTGATATAGACGAGTGAGTAGCCTTGTGGGTAGTACAAGTATGAAATGGGTTTGATATAGACGAGTGAGTAGCCTAGTGGGTAGTACAATTGTGAAATTGGTTTGATCTAGACGAGTGAGTCGCCTTGTGGGTAGTACAATTGTGAAATTGGTTTGATCTAGACGAGTGAGTCGATTGTGGGTAGTACAATTGTGAAATTGGTTTGATCTAGACGAGTGAGTCGCCTTGTGGGTAGTACAATAGTTTAAATTGGTATTATATAAACGTGGGAGTAGTATAAGGGATAGTACTATTGTATAAATTTGTTTAATATAGACGCGTGTGAGGTGTAGCCTTGTTGGTAACACAATAGTTTAAATTGGTATTTTATAAACGTGGGAGAAGCGTAGGGGATAGTACAACTGTTTAAATTGGTTTGATATAGACGAGTGAGTAGCCTTGTGGGTAGTACAAGTATAAAATGGGTTTGATATAGACGAGTGAGTAGCCTAGTGGGTAGTACAATTGTGAAATTGGTTTGATCTAGACGAGTGAGTCGCCTTGTGGGTAGTACAATTGTGAAATTGGTTTGATCTAGACGAGTGAACCGCCTTGTGGGTAGTACAATTGTGAAATTGGTTTGATCTAGACGAGTGAGTCGCCTTGTGGGTAGTACAATAGTTTAAATTGGTATTATATACAGGTGGGAGTAGCGTAGGGGATAGTACAATTGTATAAATTGGTTTGATATAGACGAGCCTGTAGCTTTGTGGGTAGTACAATAGTTTAAATTGGTTTGATATAGACGAGTGAGTGGCCAAGTGAATAGTACAATTCTTCATATTGCGTAGTGAGTAGCCTAGTGGATAGTGAAATTGGTAAAATGGTTTCATATGGACGAGTGAGTAGCCTAGTGGGTAGTACAATTGTTAAAATTGTTTTATATGGATGAGTGAGTAGCCTAATGGATAGTGCAATTTTTAAAATGGTTTCATGTAGACGAGTGAGGAGACTAACGGATAGTACAATTGTTAAAATGGTTTTATATGGATGAGTGAGTAGCCTAATGGATAGTGCAATTTTTAAAATGGTTTCATGTAGACGAGTGAGGAGACTAACGGATAGTACAATTGTTAAAATGGTTTTATATGGATGAGTGAGTAGCCTAATGGATAGTGCAATTTTTAAAATGGTTTCATGTAGACGAGTGAGGAGACTAACGGATAGTACAATTGTTAAAATGGTTTTATATGGATGAGTGAGTAGCCTAATGGATAGTGCAATTTTTAAAATGGTTTCATGTAGACGAGTGAGGAGACTAACGGATAGTACAATTGTTAAAATGGTTTTATATGGATGAGTGAGTAGCCTAATGGATAGTGCAATTTTTAAAATGGTTTCATGTAGACGAGTGAGGAGACTAACGGATAGTACAATTGTTAAAATGGTTTTATATGGATGAGTGAGTAGCCTAATGGATAGTGCAATTTTTAAAATGGTTTCATGTAGACGAGTGAGGAGACTAACGGATAGTACAATTGTTAAAATGGTTTTATATGGATGAGTGAGTAGCCTAATGGATAGTGCAATTTTTAAAATGGTTTCATGTAGACGAGTGAGGAGACTAACGGATAGTACAATTGTTAAAATGGTTTTATATGGATGAGTGAGTAGCCTAATGGATAGTGCAATTTTTAAAATGGTTTCATGTAGACGAGTGAGGAGACTAACGGATAGTACAATTGTTAAAATGGTTTTATATGGATGAGTGAGTAGCCTAATGGATAATGCAATTTTTAAAATGGTTTCATGTAGACGAGTGAGGAGACTAACGGATAGTACAATTGTTAAAATGGTTTTATATGGATGAGTGAGTAGCCTAATGGATAGTGCAATTTTTAAAATGGTTTCATGTAGACGAGTGAGGAGACTAACGGATAGTACAATTGTTAAAATGGTTTTATATGGATGAGTGAGTAGCCTAATGGATAGTGCAATTTTTAAAATGGTTTCATGTATACGAGTGAGGAGACTAACGGATAGTACAATTGTTAAAATGGTTTTATATGGATGAGTGAGTAGCCTAATGGATAGTGCAATTTTTAAAATGGTTTCATGTATACGAGCGAGGAGACTAACGGATAGTACAATTGTTAAAATGGTTTTATATGGATGAGTGAGTAGCCTAATGGATAGTGCAATTTTTAAAATGGTTTCATGTATACGAGCGAGGAGACTAACGGATAGTACAATTGTTAAAATGGTTTTATATGGATGAGTGAGTAGCCTAATGGATAGTGCAATTTTTAAAATGGTTTCATGTATACGAGCGAGGAGACTAACGGATAGTACAATTGTTAAAATGGTTTTATATGGATGAGTGAGTAGCCTAATGGATAGTGCAATTTTTAAAATGGTTTCATGTATACGAGCGAGGAGACTAACGGATAGTACAATTGTTAAAATGGTTTTATATGGATGAGTGAGTAGCCTAATGGATAGTGCAATTTTTAAAATGGTTTCATGTATACGAGCGAGGAGACTAACGGATAGTACAATTGTTAAAATGGTTTTATATGGATGAGTGAGTAGCCTAATGGATAGTGCAATTTTTAAAATGGTTTCATGTATACGAGCGAGGAGACTAACGGATAGTACAATTGTTAAAATGGTTTTATATGGATGAGTGAGTAGCCTAATGGATAGTGCAATTTTTAAAATGGTTTCATGTATACGAGTGAGGAGACTAACGGATAGTACAATTGTTAAAATGGTTTTATATGGATGAGTGAGTAGCCTAATGGATAGTGCAATTTTTAAAATGGTTTCATGTATACGAGTGAGGAGACTAACGGATAGTACAATTGTTAAAATGGTTTTATATGGATGAGTGAGTAGCCTAATGGATAGTGCAATTTTTAAAATGGTTTCATGTATACGAGTGAGGAGACTAACGGATAGTACAATTGTTAAAATGGTTTTATATGGATGAGTGAGTAGCCTAATGGATAGTGCAATTTTTAAAATGGTTTCATGTATACGAGCGAGGAGACTAACGGATAGTACAATTGTTAAAATGGTTTTATATGGATGAGTGAGTAGCCTAATGGATAGTGCAATTTTTAAAATGGTTTCATGTATACGAGCGAGGAGACTAACGGATAGTACAATTGTTAAAATGGTTTTATATGGATGAGTGAGTAGCCTAATGGATAGTGCAATTTTTAAAATGGTTTCATGTATACGAGCGAGGAGACTAACGGATAGTACAATTGTTAAAATGGTTTTATATGGATGAGTGAGTAGCCTAATGGATAGTGCAATTTTTAAAATGGTTTCATGTATACGAGCGAGGAGACTAACGGATAGTACAATTGTTAAAATGGTTTTATATGGATGAGTGAGTAGCCTAATGGATAGTGCAATTTTTAAAATGGTTTCATGTAGACGAGTGAGGAGATTAACGGATAGTACAATTGTTAAAATGGTTTTATATGGATGAGTGAGTAGCCTAGTTGGTAGTGCAATTGGTAAATTGGTTTTTATATGGACGAGTGAGTAGCCTAGTGGATAGGACAATTGTTAAAATGGTTTCATATGGATGAGTGAGTAGCCTAGTGGATAGTTCAATTGGTAAAATGATTTCATATGGACGAGTGAGTAGCCTAGTGGATAGTGCAATTGTTTAATTGGTTTGATATATACGAGTGAGTAGCCTAGGGGTCAGTACAGCTGTTTAAATTGGTTCAACATAGACTATTGAGTGGGTAGTGAATAGTATAATTGTTTAAAATGTTTTAACATACCCTAGTGGGTATTACAATGGTTTAAATTGACAACTAAATAACGGGTTGATACCCGCTGGTGCCAAAATACCTAGGTGCTTTTTACTCCCAAATCGATTACAGACAAACCTAGGGTAATAAATGAACTGTTGCGGCGTAGTGCTGGTAGCTTCCTTGAAGGCCGTATGGCCAAAGCAAATCACCTGAAGGCACTTTAATTAATGGCGTAGTGATGGAGCAATTATTTTACGTTTTCTGTCTCTTTTCTTATAGTTTAAACCAGCGGGTACTAAAACTATAGTACATGGGACAGGTTACTGAAAATTTAAACAATTTTTTATTTATTTCTGTTTCGTATTTACTCAAGGTTAAAATTTAATAATGGAATCTAATTGAATACTTATGTGGTCGAGTTACTTGGAACCAACCATTTTCATTTCATGCTATTAAACCTTCACAACCGACAACATTCCATAACGAACAAATGGTTGAACTATCATGTGATCCGAAATTTTTAAAAAATATTTCAGTCCTACGTTTTTAGATTTTTGGATCGATGTTGGAAAGGAGAACGAACTTTGAAATACTGCTGTAAAGATTCTAATTGGGATTTCAACTACATGCTTATGTAAAAGAGGGTTTTTGAGCTTAAGTATCTAAACAGTATGTACGGAAACAAGCCTAATGTTGAGAACGATTTAAGGTTGTACTTAACAAACCTGGAGCCGAACATTGAGGAATTATGTAAAAAGAAACAAGCTCATCCTTCTCGTTAATTTTTTGTAGTGCGTTTCAAATATATTGCCAAATATATTGTTTTTTTATGTAAAAAATATGTTAATTTAACCGCCCCCCCCAACAACAAAGGGGTAGGCAGAATTTTAATTTTTCATTAAGGGGTTAAGTCTTTGAAACTGATTGAGAACGCCTGGCCTAAACAATTCAGATATTGCCACAGTGAATTATAAATATTTAGGATTAATTAAAAAATATTTTTTAAAGATTTATTTTCGGAAATTTTATCTGCGAATTGTCTGGATTGAAAACCTATCATACATCTGATATTTACAATTTTATTTCAAACAATAATAGAAATGTATTTATAGTGAAATCTCTTAGGAATAATAATGTATAGTTAGGGTAAAATTATTTTGCTAGTATTATTCATATTAATAAAAAAAACAAAAATATTCCTAGTTAATTTTTCACATTATTTTGTTCTCATTAATATTTTATTATGTGTATAATTTATTTGGTAGAAAAATATTTTTCATTTTACGTTCAACAAAAACATTCTACACACACACACACACACACACACACACACACACACACACACACACACACACACATACACACACACACACACACACACACACACACACACACACACATACACGCACGCACGCACGCACGCACGCAACAAACCTGCACGCACATTCACACACGCGCACGCGCGCGCGCGCTCACACACACAAACCCACACGCACGCTCTCTCTCTCTCTCTCTCTCTCTCTCTCTCTCTCTATACATATATATAATGAATACAAGAATAAATAAAAATATAGATCAATTCAACAGTTGAACACGTAAACTTACAACACAGTTTAAAACCTTTCACAGATGTTTAGTACGAAATTATTACCGGTTTGAAATGTGTTATTTGTGTATTCCTGGCTTGATATATATTGTTGCATTTTTAATATTTTAATTCAATTAATATCAAGAAATATTTACGTCTACCAGGCTCATATCAGTGAATGTATAAGTAGAGACTAAGAATAATTTGCGCAAAGCTTCAAGTTCGACCCGCACATTTCTATTGTTTGGGCTTGTAATTTTGCAGCTGTCACGATGTCAACCTGTCACTCACTCCTCCAGCTACTGGTAGTGCTATAAAAGCAGAACACTGGCTCCTGATAACCCAGAACATCCTTCCAGGAACAACCTCCGGGTGAGTAAATTTTCACTGTTTTTAAAATGATTATATTCAAAGTATTTTTCTCTTGTAAACAGAGTGCAATCAAAGCTGTATCCATACAGAAACTACATTTTATGATCCGTGTGAAAATATGAGTGTTGCTAATTCTATTGTATATTCCCGACGAAACCTTCTTCCATTTAGCATTTAGTTTTATTTAGTTGACTTCAACACATCACATTTTGCATTAAATCGATTCATTTATTACACTTCAACTATTCTAAATCTCAATTTTGAATGTTTTCAATGATTTTTCTTCACTTATACAAATATTGTTCATAGTGGTATATTATAAGAATTATTTACAATTTTAAAACCGTGCTTTTTCATAAAAGATACTGGGAAAATGATTTTTGGACCCAGAGATATTAAAAAAATCGTTTCCTTTCATGTCAGGATTTATAAACAAGGTTGCTTGTTGTAATCATCTTGAATTCACTGATTAAACTGTAAATAATTCATGCATACCTAAGTGAATACTTTTATATACTTGGGAGTACATGGTTAGCTTTGTAAATGAAACGATTGTTTAGAAACGCGTCAGTAAGTTTAAAGTATTCACGTAGTTATGCATTAATTATTTATATTTATAAACAAAATTAATAACCACTTAAATTTCCTAATCTCTGAAGCATATGAATTTATTAAACACATTAAGTACTTATGAGGACCTTTGAAAATGGTTACTTGGTAACTGAAACGTACACTAAGAGTTAGTTTTTAGTTTATAAATTAATTCTTTTTTAAATTGTAATTATTGGGTTTTATTAAGTTAAAAAATTGTTTAAGTAATTCTGTACAATCATACAACTTTATATAAAACTCAGGAATTCAAGAAGCAAAACGTGAATGTGTAGCCTATTGGGTGGGTTGAAATACTATTTTACAACGAGATATTATACTAATTTTAAAAATACTTAACTAATTGAATACGTAATTGCTGACGCGTTTCAAAACATTCGTTCCTTTTACGAAGCTAACCCTCTACTGGCGGCATCGGTTAGTTGTAAAGGCTCTAACGAGAATTGATTTACGACTGTGGAATGGGTGGGTTGTTTGAGCTATGTGTCATATAATAGAAAAGGATGTTGGCTTCAAAGTGTGGGTGATCATTTAATATGTTTTCTTTATCTGTTTCTTAGTGTTTGTAGATTTCATATTTTTCTAAGGTTGTTAGATTTTTACTTTGTTTTAATGTGTGCAGAACATTTAAATTAGTGTGTATGTCGGTGTGTGTGTTGGGTGTTTTTAGGTGTTTTGCGTAGCTGGATTTAGGGTCTGTTTGTTTTTTTTGGGTAATGTGTTCTTCAAAGCGTGTATAGAATGACCTGCCGGTTTGGCCGATGTAATATAGTAAAAAACTAACAACCTTAGAAAAATATAAAATCTACAAACACTACGCAACAAATAAAGAAAACGTATTTAGTGATCACACACTTTCAAGCGAACAGTCTTTTTTATTATATGACACACAACTCAAACAACCCACCCCATTCCAGTCATAAATCCATTTCCGTTAGAGCCTTTACAACTAACCGATGCCGCCAGTAGAGGGTTAACTTCGTAAAAGGAACGAATGTTTTTAAACGCATCAGCAAGTTAGCAATTACTTATTCACTTAGTTAAGTATTTTTAAAATTAGTTTAATCAGTGAATTCAAGATGATTACATCAAGCAACTGAGATATAATAATTAACAATTATAAAATATTGCTACAAATAATTACACAACCTTCATGTACATTTCCCTAATACAGTTAGCATCATCATCATTATCATCAGATGGTTACAAAATAAAAATAATAAAATAAAATGAAAAATTTTAACTTTTCAAGTTTAAGTTAAAGTTTAAACTTAAAGTTTTAAAAACCTGGCTTTCTGAACCTTCTGATGATGCTAACTGCGTTAGTGAAATATACATAAAGGGCGTGTAAATTGTCTAGCAAGGGTTCATATTAATTATAATTACGCTGCTGTGCTCTCTATTGCTTTTGAAAGAGATATAAAATTGTTTTCTGTCATATCTAATCCATTATCTAGAGTTAAACATGAAATGTTAAATAAGAATTGTTTTATGGTAATAAGCATACAGATATGATTTACAATTCCGCAATATAAGCGTTTTCATAGCCAAGCTACGTCTCTGAGACAGAAAAGAAAATCTAGGGAAACGGTAGTTTTTCTAAATATCACTTAATATGTTACATATGTTTTTGCATAATTTGATTACGATGTTTTCAAAACAAAAATACTAAAGATATAATTGAAAAGCTACTGATAGATAAACAAGTTTAAAAACATTTTCGGTTGTAGGAACTATTAAAATATATGTTGTCATCAAACTGCATTTAATAATACGGTTGGAACATATATTGTTGCAGTGCCTATGAAAACGTCAAGTTACGAAATTCAAGTAACATACATTTATGTACATTCTTCTGTCTTCCCGAACATCAAAACATTATTCTTCGTTGTCGTGTTTCGGATTAACTCCATTTTTAAAACTTTACTCAGGTAAAATCACTGGGACGAGTACAGGTTAAAGTTTTATAGTGGAGTTAATCCAAAACGCGTCAATGAAGAATAAAGTTTTAATGTTAGAAAAAGCAGAAGAATGTACACAAAGTAAACTAATATTGCTAACAAAAAGATGAGTATATTAAGATATTCAAAACACGGTTTTGATTTTACAGAGAGTATTTTTTTGCCAATTATATTGCTACATTAAAAACTTACGCCTTTTTAACACTTTGGCTACCATGTGTATACAATTTGGATTTCCCCGTACAATTCCTGGATACAGAACATAGCAACGTTCTCAATAGCTGTGTACACATATGGACACGCTCTAATGGTATATTTATGGCTCTGGCTACAGTAGTGGGTCCGGGCAGTAGAAATATCATCTTGGGTTGGGTTAGGTTACTATTGTCTTATTACTGGGAATATTATATTCAATTCTTACTTTTTTAGGGAAAATTAGAACTCCGACAACAGCGCAGTCTCCACTGACCTACCAGTTCGGTAGGCGTGTTGGTCCTGATGAAGCGGATACTGCTTCAAAGGTCCCTCCTTCAAATAGTGGTCCACCAGCCTTTCCAATGTCTTTAACAAGAAAGATGTAAGGCTGATAGGTCTGTAGTCCTTTACCTCTGTGTAACCTTTCCTCCCCGGTTTGGGGATAAAGATAACCTTCGTTTTGAGCCACTGCCCGGGCGTGTAACCCAAGGCAACACAGCCTCTGAGTAATCCTGTCAGTGGCCCTATTATTTCCTCCAAGCAATTTTGTAGTAGTGCTGGAGTAATATTAACTAATCCAGGCGCTTTAAAAGGCTCAAAAGACAGAATCGCCTCTCTCACCTTTTGCGCTGAGATCACCTGCCCAGCAATATTCCAGTCCGCCTTTAGCCCAGTATGTCGGAGGTTTTGAGCACCGTCCCCTACCGGTCTAATATCGGGAAAACTGTTCCTCATAAGCAGACGCAGTGTTTCCTCCGGGGTGTCAGTAAAGCTACCATCAGTCTTCTTGACAAACTTAAGCTCTCCCCTCGGTCCACCTGCTAACACCTTAAACAGTCTAGCAGTGTCACTCAGTGTGCTTGTCTCTGAGCACCACTTTTCCCAAGAAGCACGTTTAACCTCTTTAATAAGATTTTTATAGAGACCCTGGCTGTCTTTATATGCCTGCCAGGTCTCCGCCGTTTTCTTCTTCTTTGCCCTATTAAAGAGCCTTCTAGTCTCTTTCCGTCTTGCCTCTAACTCGCTGTTCCACTTAAGCTTACCACTCCCAGTGTTTATCCGCGAGAGAGGACAATTTTCCTCAAACGACGTGGAAATTGCAGTCCTAATGTAGCCTCAATATTTTTCAGTTCGTTTGATGTACCATATTTACCACGGAAGTCAGACATCCGCCTCCTCACCGAGGACTTAAAACCTTCCCAGTTTGTCCTTCTCGGGTTCCTAAGCCACACCACATGGGGGACAACTCCCCTCATCGTAGCAGTGATGATCCGGTGATCAGACATGGAGGGCTCATCCGAAACCTGCCAGTCATGTACCCACCTTACCATTTGTCTATTACAGAAGGTGATATCTAGAACCTCCATTCTGTTTGAAGTGACAAATGTTGGCTCGGCACCTGTGTTTAAAACCACAAGGTTTTCTTCAATCAAGAAGGCTAGGAGCTCCTCACCTCGCTCATTTGTGTCTGTGCTGCCCCACACCTCATTATGAGCATTGTCATCACAGGCCACTAAGATTCCTATATTCCTCTCCCTGCAGTACCGAACTAACTTACGTAATTCTGCAAGGGGCGATTCTCTATTGTGGGCGCAGTAAGTGGAGGCCACGATGAACTCCCTGCTCCCACTTACCTCGCTCTTGCCTCGAATTCTAACCACCGCAAGGTCTTTAGTTGAGAATTCTTGAATCAGCGTGGCTCTAGTGGGTTTTTTGTGATAGTGAACTGTATAAAGTGATGTAAGATAAAACATTAGACCACACAAGAAGAATCAACTCAACTGGTAAAAGTATCAACTTCATAACAAGTACGGAAAAACAACAATAATTATTGTTATAAATACTAACATTTCCATAGATTTGTACTAGTATCTCCATGGTATAATACTAATTACTAAAAACATTGTAATTATGATTTACTATTATGTGATAATAATTTCAAACTGTTGAATCACAAGTGTGTCCAGGTGTGGTACACATGAGCCTGAAATGTACTGAATTCAGTTATAACCTTGTCCACCCTACGTGTACCACAGATGGACAAGCAAATATGTATGTAAATTATACACTTTCCAGTCCATAACCTAAATGATTATGACTCTACTACAGGTATAGAAATGAAATATATGAAAACATTTATCTGGGTTGAGGGGAAAAGTACGGTAAAACTGGTCCGGTAGACAAAGTTTTAAGGAAAGTTATTACTGTAGGCTATCGCATATGTAAAAATGATCTCTTACACCGTCACCTCTTGTATTAAATCAAATTATAATCAATAAGTCACTTAACATTTTAAATACTGTTAAAAATTTTTATGTAACAGTTCACCTTGATCGTTTAAATACTGAGAATTTATGCCTTTATAATGGTTTATTTATGAATGGATAATTTACACACTTTTGATATTTCAGTGGCACGTGTCGCAGTATGTCTACCTATTACGCTGGCTGCCATTTTATCTTAGGTAAGACTTAATTCATATTTTATTGTTTACTATTTTAACTGGGCATTTCTACCTCTCCGTAGTTAAATATATATATATATATATATATATATATATATATATATATATATATATATAAAATACGTTCTCTTGTTTAATAATTTAAAACAACACAGGTTATTCAAATACAAGAATATTTATAATTTATATCCAAAGCTTTTCGTTGGTAAACAGTATCATCAGGAATGAAAATTACAATAATGTAAGCTATTGGCCTAAAACGTATGTTAAATTAGAAATAGAATTGTTGCTAAATTTATACAAATTGCCAAATTTATTTTGTTGCTGTAACATTATAGACATTGAATATAGTATCAAATTTAGAATGTATTTGTATTTGTTCTTTTATTGATTTGTTATTATTATTGTATTTATATATTTCGAATGCTTCATATATATTCATTCTTAACCCCTTATTAATTTCTTTTATAAGTTTCATATTTTCAATATTTGGAAATTGGTGCTTATTATTAATACAATGATTTGCAAAATTTGATTTATATATTTCTGGATTAATAAAGGCATTCAAATGTTCTTTATATCTTTCTTTTAATTTTTTCTTGGTTTGCCCTATATAAGCTTTATTACAGTTTTCGCATTCTAATTTATAAACACCACCTTTTTCATGCATATTAATTATTTTATTATTGTTATTTATTATGTTTATTATTTTGTTATTAGTTTTGTATGCAATTTTGATATTTGTATTTTTAAATAATTTGGTGATATTTTTTATTTCATGGCCTATAAGCACCAATTTCCAAATATTGAAAATATGAAACTTATAAAAGAAATTAATAAGGGATTAAGAATGAATATATATGAAGCATTCGAAATATATAAATACAATAATAATAACAAATTAATAAAAGAACAAATACAATTACATTTTAAATTTGATACTATATTCCATGTCTATAATGTTACAGCAACAAAATAAATTTGGCAATTTGTATAAATTTAGCAACAATTCTATTTCTAATTAAACATATGTTTTAGGCCTATAGCTTACGTTATTGTAATTTTCATTCCTGATGATGTTGGTACTGTTTACCAACGAAAAGCTTTGGATATAAATTAATAAATATTCTTGTATTTGAATAACCTATGTTGTTTTAAATTATTAAACAAGATAACGTATTATATATATATATATATATATATATATATATATATATATACATAGTTAATTGTTTTTAAAAACGATGAGAGCCTCAAACCAATTGACAAGTGTTGCTTCACTCGAAACCAACACTCGAAATCAACACCAGCAAGGGCGACTCCAGGATAGACTTTCGGGGGGGGGGGGGGTCATAATGGCAGGAATACTTGGGATGGAAAATTTTCAAAATTAAAGGCCTGGAAACGAAATTTTAAGCTATTTTTGTACACTACTTGAAAATCACAGAAAATTTGCCATTTTTTCATCAAAACATGCATTTTTTTAAAATTTACATAGATACCAAAATTTTTATTTTGTACGTATACAAAATATTGTCTAACTTTCATCGTTTCATCAAACGGCTCTGGCTGACGAGGACGACGCGGAGTAGTAGTACACAGACTGTTAGTACAGCCAAGCCGGTACAGTAGTACCTCCTAGAAAATAAGGCCGAGCGTTCTGTACGTGACGTCACACGGCAAGGCTGACTACAGGAGTAAACATCTAGCCTGTGCCTTTACCCTTACCCGAGCTGTACGGCTGTTACGAAAATATCAAGAAATGCTTAGTTTTTTTATATACGTTTTATTAGAGTTTATGTTTACTTATTAAAATATAATAGTGTAATGTCTTATCATTTGGAAATCTATTGAAAAATTAAAATTTGCTTTCAACAACTCTTTAACTGGTATTCACTTGTTGGATTTCTATTACAATAAAAACTATTACAAGCAATCCTACACATGCTCATCCATATGACCCAAGGCATACATTAAATTACGTACCTGCCATTTCAAAAAAAGCAAATCTTGAAGAACAAAATCTAGAAGAGTTGACGTTAAGATCCGCTAGGGAAGAATGCATAACATAGATGTTATTAGCGAAGATTAGTTTTCACTAACCATTATCACATTGTTCCCTCACACAAACTGCAATAATAATAAGAGTGTAAATGTTAGTTTAGTAGAACTTATATTTTATTTGAATTATCTTGGATTTCATATCCTATAAGTAAAAATGAAAAAATAAAAATTCAAGCTGTAACTGGAGAATAGTTCTGACCTACTGATGCATAGAGTAATTTTACTGTAATAGCAATAATAGCCGAATGTAGATGTAAGTAATAGATAGCCTATTGTAGAGTCTTTATAACTTTCTTGAAATTATTAATATACTCATTACTATTTATTAGGAATATACTGTGGTTGAATTTAATAATAAATACACAAAAACCTCTTAACCACAAACTTTCTTTATTTTACCCTTATGTACATTTCAGTTACAAAGTAACCATCCTCAGAGGGATAACATACAAAGACTCTTTGTATGTTATCCCTCTGAGGATGGTTACTTTGTAACTGAAATGTACATAAAGGTAAAATAAAGAAAGTTTGTGGTTAAGAGGTTTTTGTGTATTTATTATTAATTTACTCATCTTCATTTCTGTTAGGAATATTTCTATATGTTTGAGTACATTTTTCTGCCGTTCCTAACTTTTCAATATTCTCTTCTGTTGACGCGTTTCGGATAAACTCCATTTCCAAAACTTCAATAGTACTCTTGAAGTAGTACTATTGAAGTTTTGAAAATGGAGTTTATCCGAAACGCGTCAACAGAAGAGAATATTGAAAAGTTAGGAATGGCAGAAAAACGTACTCAAACATACTATAACTTTATAATGAAAATATTTGCAAGGCCAAAACCCGATACTAGCCTGAGGCATTATAAATAGTATTAGCAGTTAAAGATTATGAGGAAATGGAAATTGTAAAAAGAGTAATGCTAGATCCAATTGTTGTAGGATTCTATTTTTTAAATGTTTTCAGTTTCCTTTTTAATGAGCTGCCTGCTCATCAACCTATCATTTCTCCTAGAGCAATAATTTTCCAAACTGTGTTAGTAGTACACTTTATTATCAGTTGACCGATGTACCTATCACTGTGATCCAAACAACCATCAAACTCTGTTAGGTATCCTTCAGCTACAGAATCAAGAACAAAATTGATCAAGAATGATCTTTTGTTATAGATATTAATAAATCCTTCTTCATAATTTTGCAGTACTTTAATGAATAAAATGTACTCAAACATTACAATTTGTGCAACTGCCTCTTATGGATAGACAAACCACCATGACTTGAATCTTTTATAAGATGTAAGTGTTATCGACCTCCAAATTTTCAAGAAGAACTAATTTGATCATTCAACTAGTTACTTCTGATGCACCTGAGTAAGTGTACGGAGTAAAACAAATAAAACAGAGTCCAACAAGAGTTGACTGGATGGGGATATACAATATTCAGTTGTTTGTTTTAGAAAAATTGTTCATTGCTCTACTATTTAATGCATTTTTATCACTAATAGCACAAAAAACACGATATCATATTTATTCTAAATGAACAATTATTCTTTTGATAAAAGAATATAGAAGTTCATGATCTATATTTACAACAGCTGATAAGTGTACAACCTCTTTGAATTTTGAACTGATTCTGTTTAACATGAAAACAAAAGCCGACTTGACAATAGATGAATTATTACAAGCAATGTCTACTATATTAATCTTGCCTCTTTTAATCCGGAACTATTGCGCGCTTGTAACATGCCAGTGTTGTTCATGCTGGGTGGTAACTTAACATTACATAAATATTAAAAAAATATAGCCCTACATTGATTTAAAATAAAAATCAAATGAAAAATACATTTTTATAAGTAGACTGAGATAAATTTAAATGTGTTCTGAATATTAAAAAATATGGTTCTAAAGGAAAATAGCCCCCAAATTTTCGGGGACGGGGGAATTGCCCCTACTGCTCCTTCCCTGGAGCCGCCCTTGGGTTAAGGCCACATAAGAGTAGTTTATAAAAGACGTTCATGTAACAATTACTCAGGCCAGAAACAATCGCGCCACATAAGCAACAGCATGCAACAAAATTCGATTATAATGTAAATAGAAATTAAAGACCATACCTCTAAAAATGAAGAAATAATTTAAGAAAAAAAACCGAACCTACTTCAAAAAAAGAACCTGAAATGTAATCTTTACTTACTAAAAAGTAAAAAACTATTTTGTGATAACGAAAACATAATTTATCAATAATCTTACAACACACAAAATTTTGAAGTTGGCGCCGCAATCATGCCTGCTATTTGCTAATCCACCAAATCTGTTCCAAACATTTCCGAAACAATAAACTTTTTGATCAAGCGATTTCCCATGACTAATTATAGCGAATCATAGAGTCTTCTCATGAAACAAAAATTGTATGTATTCGATATTATGATAATGTGCGGGACGATAATTGATCTTTGTTCTCGGCAACGATCATACAATATGTGATTGCATATTTTTAGCTCAGATATACGGATTGCGGACAATTCAACCTTCTTTGAATGATTTACACGGAATGTGATTACTGTAGCTGCTTATAGAAGTAAGAGATCATATCTCCTTAATCCTTTTGTATCATAATTTATTACATTTTTTATACTGTATCTATAAATATGTGTATGGAAGAAATGATTTAATAGCCTGTGTGTAAATCATAATTTGTTAACCTACATGTCAAGGAGCTCCAGCATCATGTAAAATGCCTTTATTTGTTACGTTCAATATGTTAAATGTGGTGAAGTTGAAGCTATCTTGGAAGCATCCATTGAACTTTCAAAAATCAAAGGGACCTATAAGGCTGTATTTCTTGTGGACTCCATGGCCGCAACAGACAAGTGGAATGCCACCGAACACTCTCCTGTAGAAAACAACTAGACTCCCTTCAGGGAAATGGTTGGCAAATTCACATTCAGTGGGTGCCAAGTCATGTCAATATAGAAGGAAACGAGAAAGCCGACACTCTCGCCAAACAGGAAGCCGCTTTACCACAGGCACTTACCTCAACCTCTTTTCAATCAGTGAAAATACAGATAAACTCAGCTTTAAATCGCAGCACGAGAGGAATCCTAATCAGGGCCTCTCACAACAGAAGCTGGGCTACACTCGTCACCGAAGGACCAATAAACCTTAGCCTTTCCCGCCGTACAGATGTAGCACTGTTCCGCCTGGCTACTGGCCACGACTACCTGGCGGCACACCTCCACAAGATTCATGTCCTCCAATCGCCGGATTGCGTGTTGTGCGGAAACGGAACCATGGATGTAGATCACCTCCTCACATGCACTTCCTTGGGCCACATCCAGTCAGACGAAGAGGACAATGAAGGAAGTCTCTCTCGATTGTACTGGTCAGCGCGCCACCAAATGGCTCAACAGCCAAGGGTGGGCGTTGGCTAGTAAGTAAGTATGTTAAATATGAGTCCAAGTATGAAATTCTGTGGGTAATAAGCTTATGATAAATTATGTTTTCGTTATCAGAAAATTATTTTTTATTTTTTAGTATGTAAAAATTATATTTCGGGTTCTTTTTTGAAGTAGATTCTGTTTTTTTTTTTAATTCAAGTATATAGAGTTGATTTTGGTATTCGTGGTAATTTCGGGGAACTGTACCTTAAAAAAGGCATTTGAGTTTTCTTGGAAAATGTTACCGTTTTCTAACTATTTAAGGTTGAAGTTTTCAAATGTTGCCTTTTATCTTCAAAGGAAAAGAGGCTCTGCTTAGTGGGATAGTTAGAGGTAGGGCTGAGTTTAGAGGGGAATCTGAACTATTCACAATGCATTAAACTAACAAAAGTCTGAGAAATGGTAAATTATTTTGTTTCAGGATGGATCCCACTGCTGGTGTTGCTGACCATCGCCTCAGTAACTGTCTGCCAATCACAGCCAGAAGAATCTTACAATCCCAAACAGGACAACGTCGAAGAACAGAACTATCCTTACTTCTTTGGCCTCTTTCAGAATTTACCGAGTATTGAACGAAGAAATGATTTTTTCTTAAAGGCATCGAAATCTGTTCCAAGAATCGGAAGGAGCGATGGGGGCAAAGTCGAAGCGCACTCTGATCCAAAAGTAATGAGACGCAATGACTTCTTCCTAAAGGCTTCTAAATCTGTGCCTAGGATTGGGCGAAGGGACGACATAGACCTTCTTCTGCCAAACGACAACTATCCTAGCATTAGCAAGAGGAATGATGTTCTGGGAACGGTGAGTGTTCACAATATTTTCAATAACAACCTGACGTAGAAAGTTAACGAAAATGTTTTCTACATCTAAACGAAAAGATAAATATTTAAAGTGCAAAAATATGCTTGCTGCTTGAACGGCTTTTTTAAAAATCATATTAGGTACAGTTTGATTTAAAACAGAATAGGATTCTTCGTAGGTGAAATCGACCAGAGGGAGTGGGGATTACAGCCGTCTGAGCTAATAGGAAATTCACATCTTGCTTCGTGGGTGAGCCTTGTTTCCAATTGAACGTTAAACTTCCGTTCGTCACTCAGTGACATCGTAACTGTGATGGAGTGATTTACTAATGGTGTAACTTGCTTCGTTCTGCAATTTCAGTCGCTGGCAGTGGTTGACTGTCAATGCGTTCGAACTGACAACACCGCATCCCTACCCTGCCATAAACCCAGTCCTATTCTACTTTAAATCATAGCTGAATATTTCTCTGGTTATATTGTTTCCTTGACGTTTGCAGATTAGGCCATTTTAAAACCTTAGGGTATAAATATAAACCCGAAGCTTACACTTATACACTTGGACATACATCAATATGCGACACTTTCCTATAGCAGCACTTATGGTGTGGGTTAATTAGGACAGCAGTTTTAAGAAATGTTTATCAGACAATTCAGACCGCCAATCTTCCGAAACTAATAGCCCAGAAAACAAAGGAAATTTGGTCTAGTTCTGAAAGGATTCCGTTTCCCCAGAGCCGAGTTGGCTACCTGTCATAATTTGACAGTTTTGAATCCGAATTAGAATTCACAAAAGCAACTAACCAGGATAATGGCATTTGCCCAACTGACCATAGTAGATGATCAGAACTGAAATGGCTCAAATTTTACGTACGTTTCATTCCAGACATAATACGCCTCGAATTCTAAAGTAACATAATGAATTGTAATTAAGCTTACCGACTCTCGTACTTTTGAGATGCTCGCAGTTAATCTTGAATGACTATGTAGACCCACTTATATAATCGTAGAACGATTTGGTCTGCTACGAACTGCTAAAGTATACCATATGTTGTTTGGTATCATTTTTGAGCCCCAAAACAAAAGTTATCATTTTTTAAAGAGAAGATATTAACCCTCGTCACTTCTGCCTCACTGAGCAGCCCTTTTGATAATTTATGGCCTCGACGCAGAGGACACTAGGGGCTGTGGAGACGCCACGTTCTGAAAGTTGGTAAAGTTGTGTAGAAAGCTGTCCTAAACAACATACCAAAAGCCCCCGGCGGCGGTCGAAGGGGGCTGTTTTATGCGTATTTTTCAGTTTTTGTCAAATATCTTGGAAAATATTTGTTGTATCAAAAATGTGTTATTTACTAAATTAAAGTACTTAAAATTATCTACAAAATTGGTGCCATAACGTTTTCTGTAGGATCAATGGTTCTCAAGGTAAAATAGTACTAACTTATATAGGTTTTGCCAGGTTTGTTATTTTGCGTATTTAATAAACAATTTTTTTTCAAAGTTTCGTTAAATTAAAAAAATAGCCCCTAGTGATAATTAATATTTAACAAGGAATGATAATTTTTGAGTTTTTTAATAAAATTATAACACATTATATACTGCACTGAAATACGCTGCCCAAGATGCACAAGGTTGCGATATTTACTTTTTCTGACATTGGATCAGCCAATAAACATAAAATGTAGAGAAATTGTGGCACCCAGTCCAGATAAGCCATTTAGAAATATCTGCATTTATACTTCATAACTGTCTTATATAAATGATGGTGATAAAACCAGGGGTATAGCTCAGAAGGCTTGAGAATTAAATAATAATTAATCACTTTTACATAAGTTTATGACTATCCTAACTTTAATTTATTTTATAAATTTGTAAAAACTTACTGAGTCGGAACGTTTTTGGTCGCTCCGTGGCGATCTTAATCAGTGTCTAAATTTTCAGCTTGGAGTTGTTAGGTTAAGCGGTGACGATTTTAAAGGTAGGTTTCGATAGTGTCGAAGAATCCGTGTTATTTGTATTAGGTTTCCTCGTTTAATATGTTTGTATTTTGTGTTTTTGTGTGATTGTAAATTTCATATTGATCTAGTGTGTAGAGATGTGGTCCTTTTATGTTGATATGTAAGATTTATAGGTTATGGTAAATGTCTGTGTATTTGTGTCCTGTTTCTTTTAGCGGATTGTAGAATGCTGGGTTGGTGTTCTGTTTGTGTTCCTCCTCTGTTGGAAGCTGCGACCTGTTTGCCCAATGTAGAATTTGTTGCAGTCTGTACAGTTTAACTTGTATAGGCCTAGTGCTTGTAGTTTATCTTTGTTGTTGGTGTTGTGTTGTATTTTGTTTTGTAGTTTGTTAGTTTTGTATGCTATTTTGTATCCTGTTTTATGAAATTTGTGGGCTATTTAATTTGATGTTATGTTTATGTATAGTATTCTGATGTATTTGTTTTCCCTCCCTGTAGTGTTGATATTAGTGTTTTTTTTTTGTATATTGTGTCATAGTTTGTCTATTATTGTGGTGTTGTATCCATTAGTGTATGCTAAATATTTAATGGTGTCTAATTCTTTGTTTATGTTTTATGTGGTCATTGGTACTTCTTTGAGTCTGTGGAGCCCATGGATCTGAACGCAGCGTGTTTGTGTTGGATAGGGTGGCTTGAGGTGTTGTGGATAAGTGTATCTGTCGTTGTCGGTTTCCTGTAAATGTTGACTCTGTGCCTTATGTACATGTTTTTGTGTGTGGCTTTTAGGTCGAGGTATTCGGTAGGGAGCTGATCTGGAGTTTTGTGTGTATTTTATTAGTGTAGGTGAGGAGCTTTTCGCATTGTTAGGTGTTGCCTATATATTGTGTTATGATATCATCGACGTATCTGTTCCAGTAAATGATTTTATGTGCGTGTTTATTGTTTGCGAGTATCTTGGTGTTTTCTATGTGTTGTAGGAAAATTTCGCTTAGGGTGCTGCTGATAAGGCTTCCCATGGGTAGGCCATCTGGTTGGGAATAGGAATTTGAGTTGTGGGTGAAATAGTTTTGTTTGATGATGGTTTGGAGGATGTTTAGGATTTCGGTGACGTGGGTTTCTGGTATGTTGTTCTGCATTAATTGGGTCTTCAGGATGTTGAGGGTTTCGGATACAGGTATGTTTTTTATGTCGAGTGATAGTAGGGTTGGATTGTGTCGTATGTATATGTCTTTTATTTGATTTCTGATTTTGGTTTGGTTTTTTGTGTGTGTCTGTGTTCAAGTTAATAGATTGTCTAATTATTTTGTCTATGTGTTTTGCTAATTTTTGTGCAGGGGCATTTTGATTGTTAATGATGGCTCGGATGAGGGACATTGGGTTTGTGATAGTCATAAATTAATGCAAAAGTACTTAAACACGTTTCACGGAACGTAATGGACTACAAAACTCAAGAGATTAAATAATAAGTTATTAGATTATACATATATTCTGTTTATAATAATGTATGTTTAAACGTATGTATGTTAAGCTTATACGTTGCGTTAGTTTAAGTCAAATATACCACAAGTAAAACTCAAATTGAAGCTGAAATTGGAAGATAAATTCAGAAAACATATAAAAGGTACCTACATAAAACTTCGGCACACTACCTAAGAATTATGTAGGCCCTACAGTAGACCCTCACTATTCCTGGGCTCGGTATTCGTTGATTCGCTTATTTCGGGTTGGCAAAATTATAGGATATGCCGCTAATATGTATCGTATTTTAAAAATATAGTATAAACAGAAAGACAGTATAGTTACTGTGCAGGTTATAGGATATTGTGTTCTCGTCTTATGGGTTTTGTACATTACTGTGGTTATTTATCAAAAAGAAATCTGATTATTCTCCAAACATCCGTTATAAGCTTACTGTTCACTAATAGGCACTTTTGAAAAGATAAGCATTCCTATAAAAAGTGGCATTATCGTCACTGAAAAAACAAGGATGAATCAATCCGGCGCCCGCATCTAAAGCCATAGACAAATTTAGCATCATAATTTATTTACTGATAATTTATTAGTTTCCCAATAATTATTAGTTATTATTAGTTATTAGAAATCCCAATATTGATAATCGTATCCGGCAGCCATGAATAACTCGGATTTTGTTTTTTCCGTCAGTTACTGACCAGGTGCTCCGCTTTTCGTGTCTGTAGTTTTCAAAAAGCCACTTCTGCTTGTGGAATTGTTTAGTGAACCTGTTTTGCCTAGTTTTATCTTTGTCTTTTTATTCTTTTTCCAAACCATAATGTCATCATCAAACTAATAGAGATAAGAATAGGCAAAAAACGTTGTCGTTGAAAGGAAATTTACCTTTTAGATAGACCTAAATTAAAATGTAGTGAAAGCATCTGTCGCAAAGAATTTTAGCGTTAACGAGTCAACAGGCGTTACATATAAAAATGAACAAACATAAGTGGTGTCGGAGAAGGGACTTGTCAATTGGTGAAAGTTATCTCTGTGTGTCACGAAATAAACATCGAAAAATGGGAAAAGCTTTGAGTGTGTGGATGTAAGATCAACCACAAAAAAGGATGCCTCTGAGTTAAATTTTTATTCGTGAAAAAGTTAAGCATTTTGACAGTCAATCATTTTGAGCGAGTAAAAGCTGGTTTGACAACCAACGTTTAAAGAGACGGCTTCCTTTTCACAACGTGAAAATTGCCGATGAATCAGCAACAGAGGACCACAAAATAGCTAATTCATTACCAACGCATTTTAAAAATTGTATTTCGGAGAAAAGATGCACAATCGATCAAGTTTTTAACGTGAATGAGACTGAACTGTCTTGGAAAAGAATGCCTTCACGAACTTTCTTATTTAAGGAGGAGAAATCTGCTTGGGGTTTTAAGGTCGCAAAGGATCTTTTTACTGTTCTGCTGCGCTGTAGTGCTAGTGGACTAATACCACATGGAATTAACAGTGAAGGGTTTTAAGACATTAACAGTGTAGAAGTCGACAGTCTTTTGAAATGTGCGAACCAAGATTTGACGGAAATTACCTTACCGGTGTTTATCTTGGATAACAAAGACGGAAAAATCGTAAACAAATTTATCGCCGAAGTTGACATTAAAATCTGTCTGTAAAGTTTAGGTTAGGGAATTATGCTGTCAAAAACGTGTTCTCCAATGACAAGGAGACAAGCCTTGTCGATTATATTACGAATGTTGCTAAAATGCAATACGGCTTAACAAAAAAGTGAGTAAAAATTTTAGATTTTAAATTTGCGAAAACTTATAATACAAATTTACCTGGCACATGGGAGGTAGAAGAAATTGCAGGGAAGAAATAGACGAGAGGCTTTCTGAAGAGGCATGCAGAACTGTCTATCCGAAAGCCTGAAGCCACAAACTTGAGCCGAATGATAAGGTTCAACAGAGCTAGTGTGTTTAATTCTTTAAAAATATCAAGTAAGTCCACAATAATGGTCCATTATCGCCCGACAAGACATGGAATTTAAATGAAACAGTTTTAAGCATAGACCAGGGACAGTCCAAAATAGTTGCTCCGAAAGGAATAAAACAAGTAGGCAGTGTTACGTCGGTCGAAAGAGGGGCATTAGTTATAATGATTTCTGCAGTGAATGCTGTTCGTAATTCGTTACCTCACTTGTTAATCTTTCCGTAGGTTCATTTCAAAGACAACGTGCTGTTTAGTGGACCCGTGGGATGTATTGGCACAGCAAACTCATCTGGACGGTCCAGTGGGGAATCATTCCTGAAGTTTTTGCATTATTTTGTATGTTCGGTGAAAAGTTCAAAGAACGATTGAGTCCTACTACTACTAGACAATTACGGAACCCACTTCTCTTCTAAGGCGTCTGATTCAGGAATTGTATGGTTCCCTCTCACACCTCTCACAAATTACAGCCTTTAATTGAAGAATTATTATAACAAAGCTTGGCTTCTCAACAACAGGGGAAAGACTTTTGATATATACTAGTACAACATTTCAGAAGAGTTAGGCACAGCACATCCTCGAGCATTTACGTCAAACAATGTTCTGTCCGATTTCTTTAAATTTGGAATATACCCCTTCGATGAAGCAATTTCTACCTATGAAGACTTACTTTGTTCCTATGTAACTGGTAGGCCATTAGATGCTTCAGCACTTGGGTTTTCTTTTTTAATAGCCGATGGATCCTCTTCTTCTGAAGTTCCAGAGTCTTCCGGATCTGTAGAGCCTGGATCCTTAGCTTCGTCAATTCCATGCTCTCGTTAAACTTCAAAATCAACAGATTCTATCTCAGTTACGGAATTTTCTGATGGTGTTTGAGCAACACAAAACTATTACCAGGAAATAAACAATTTTATCACGCCTGAAGAAATCCAACCGTACCCTGAAGCGGAAGATCGAAAGAACAGCAAACAAAGCAGAAAAACAGGAAAAAACAATGATCGTAACAGACCTACCAGAAAAATGCCATTAAAGTGAGGAAAGGAAATTAAAAAAGCCAATAAAAACTATAGGTGAAATTACAAAAGTGGCTAAAAAGTGGCGAACGTCATTTAATCACAACAGTAAGGTGAAAAGTAGATCGAAAGTCCCTAAGAAGTCCTTAAGAAATTAAGTTACCTAAGGAATCCATTTCTTCATCTAACTTGAAACTATCATAGTTAGGTCTTTCTCTTGGATCCACCGATAATGAAGAATGTCTATTGTTGCACTTGAAAAGAGAGTGATCAAAACTGTGAACAGTGGTGTACGTGCACCTCTTGTGGTCGATGAACACATTTATCTTTGTGCAGGTGTAGAAGGAAGTAAGTGAAAGAATTACAGGTGTGATTTATGAAAAACCAAATTGTTAAATTATTTATTATTTTTTAACGTTCTTTCTTTTCAAATTATATCCCTTGATTTTTAATTACTTACTTTAGTGTTTGCCTAACTAAAAAGTGTATTAGGATATTTGATACAATAGAATATTAAAAATTTGTCTTTAATTTATTTATTTCCTATAAAACAGCTTGCTTTTAGTTTGGTCCAAGGCACAAGACGTCAGTCCCAATGTACACGAGCATATTACCTCGCTTCATATACAGAGCAGATTTTTTAAAAAAATTATAATAATGTTTGTAGTTATGTATTCTATAGTAATTTCTTGAAAATGTAAGACAAGTTTTGAAGTATTGCTGGAGACATTTAAAATGTATTATTTTATTGTATTGTATAAATTACAATTTATATAAAATGTTGTCCAGGGTCTTCCCTACTCCACAGTACACAGAAATGTACATAAAATGTTCTGACAGATAGAGGGTCTCTGAAACAATGCTATGTACTGTACAATACACATACCTGTCTATAAATTAGTACATAGAAAGTTCTGGCTGATAGAGGGTCTCTGAAACCATGCCAGGAATTGCAGAATACCTTAGTATTCTACGATCAACATATGATACAATTAGTTTTATGATCAATGTATTTTAAACTCATCATATGAAGTGTTATATTAAAAAAAATTAATTCTATGATAAAAAATAAAATATACATAATATTATGCATTACTGATTATAAAATTATATAAAAACCTAAACAATTTCAAAATAATTACAGATGAATGGTGGAGAATTCTCTGCTTGGCCTTGGTTCCGTAATCCAGATCTCTACCCTAAAGTGTACAAGAAGAAATCAAGAAGCAAAGGTTTGTATATTGAGAATTTATAGTAATAAATACCTTTCAAACTTGTCAGTTTTTTATATATTCCGTTAATTAGAGGAAGCAATAAGTCATTATTGTAAGACTCAAACAAAACAAAAAAATATATAAAATATGGTTTAGGCGAGGGTGAGTTGAAAACTAAGGAGGAATACTTGAATGCGCCATTTTATAGTATAGAGTATAGAGTAATAGTTCTTATGCAATACTCTGTAACACTATACGCATTTTATGTAATAAAATAAAGATTTTCTCTTTAATGTTTTAAGATGTTTAGTATTTTAGGGTTCAAAAATGCCTTAAACACTAATAAGATTTATTAATGAAAATTATAATGAAAGGGAGATAAATTAGAAATACCTTTTGTAAATAAAATATTATTTATTTATTTAGAGAGAGAGAGAGAGAGAGAGAGAGAGAGAGAGAGAGAGATCGAAAGAGAGAAAAACTGAAATTGACTTGTTTATTGCATTATTTACATATTTTACATTTTAATAAGTTTTATAGAACAAAAATGATTATTTATTACTTAAAAAAAGGAAATTGATTAATTTTAAAATTGTTTTCTCTAGTTATTTTCATTACAGGCTAACTACACCAAGAGTAGTATTTACGATGTTATTTTATAGTAGGCCTACACCCAGGATGAAATCATCATTCAAACAAATGTTAATTTATAAAGTGAAGACAATCTATATAAGTTGAAAGCTACACACAATATATTTTTGTATAACGCTGAGTTTAATATTTGTTTTTTTTCAACAGCCAAGGGCGGGCATTGGATAAAGTATATTTGTTTTTTTTTTTAGGAAAGTGTCTTGAAGAAAATTTATGTCAAAATAACTAGTGTCAAAATAAAGATATTCCGACGGCTTTAATTCTCGTATTAAAATCGATTATTTCAAATCCATATGTGTTATCACTATATGCTTGGTTGATGGTTCAACTGATAGTAACAAAAGGAAATGAAGAATAGCGAGAGGTCCGATTGAACGTAACAAATAAGTAGATGAAGAAGTAGCGAAAGATGGAGAATTCCGATTGATGCTATCAAAAAAACTGAAGAAGAATTAACGGATGAACGAGAGATCCGCTTGATTCTAAAAAACTTATTATGGATTTAGGTAAGAACGAGAAGTCTAATTGTTTGTAACGAACTGATGAAGAATTAGGAGAAAAAAAGTGAAGTCCGATTGATTCAACAAACTTATGAAGTATTTGGGTACGAATAAGAAGTCCAATTGTTTGTAACGAACTGATGAAGAATAAGGAGAAAAATGTAAGGTCCGATTGATTCTAACAAACTTATGAAGAATTTGGGTAAGAATGAGAAGTCCAATTGTTTTTAACGAACTGATGAAGATTTGGGAGAAAAAAGTGAAGTCCGATTGATTCTAACAAACTTATGAAGAATTTAGGTAAGAACGAGAGGTCTAATTGTTTGTAACGAACTGATTAAGAATTAGCAGAAAAACGTAAGGTCCGATTGATTTAACAAACCTATGAAGAATTTGGGTAAGGATGAAAAGTCCAATTGTTTGTAACGAACTGATGAAGAATTGGGAGCAAAAAGTGAAGTCCCATTGATTCTAACAAACTTATGAAGAATTTGGGTAAGAACGAGAAGTCCAATTGTTTGTAACGAACTGACGAAAATTTAGATTTTGTGTAAGAACGCGAGTTTCGATTGATTCCAACAAACTTTTGAAGAATTAGCGGAGGAACGATAGTTCCGATTGATTCTAACAAGGACGATGAAGGATTAGGAGGGAAACGAGAGGTCCAATTAGTTCTAACAAAGAAGATAATGGAATGTGAAGAAAACGAAAGTTCCGATTGATTCTAACAAGGACGATGAAGGATTAGGAGGGAAACGAGAGGTCCAATTAGTTCTAACAAAGGAGATAAGGGAATGTGAAGAAAACGAAAGTTCCGATTGATTCTAACAAGGACGATTAAGGATTAGGAGGGAAACGAGAGGTCCAATTAGTTCTAACAAAGAAGATAAAAGAATGTGAAGAAAACGAAAGTTCCGATTGATTCTAACAAGGACGATGAAGGATTAGGAGGGAAACTAGAGGTCCAATTAGTTCTAACAAAGAAGATATAGGAATGTGAAGAAAACAAAAGTTCCGATTGATTCTAACAAGGACGATGAAGGATTAGGAGGGAAACGAGAGGTCCAATTAGTTCTAACAAAGAAGATAAAGGAATGTGAAGAAAACGAAAGTTCCGATTGATTCTAACAAGGACGATGAAGGATTAGGAGGGTAACGAGAGGTCCAATTAGTTCTAACAAAGAAGATATAGGAATGTGAAGAAAACGAAAGTTCCGATTGATTCTAACAAGGACGATGAAGGATTAGGAGGGAAACGAGAGGTCCAATTAGTTCTAACAAAGAAGATAAAAGAATGTGAAGAAAACAAAAGTTCCGATTGATTCTAACAAGGACGATGAAGGATTAGGAGGGAAACGAGAGGTCCAATTAGTTCTAACAAAGAAGATAAAGGAATATGAAGAAAACGAAAGTTCCGATTGATTCTAACAAGGACGATGAAGGATTAGGAGGGTAACGAGAGGTCCAATTAGTTCTAACAAAGACGATAAGGGAATGTGAAGAAAACAAAAGTTCCGATTGATTCTAACAAGGACGATGAAGGATTAGGAGGGAAACGAGAGGTCCAATTAGTTCTAACAAAGAAGATAAAGGAATGTGAAGAAAACGAAAGTTCCGATTGATTCTAACAAGGACGATGAAGGATTAGGAGGGAAACGAGAGGTCCAATTAGTTCTAACAAAGGAGATAAGGGAATGTGAAGAAAACGAAAGTTCCGATTGATTCTAACAAGGACGATTAAGGATTAGGAGGGAAACGAGAGGTCCAATTAGTTCTAACAAAGAAGATAAAAGAATGTGAAGAAAACGAAAGTTCCGATTGATTCTAACAAGGACGATGAAGGATTAGGAGGGAAACTAGAGGTCCAATTAGTTCTAACAAAGAAGATATAGGAATGTGAAGAAAACAAAAGTTCCGATTGATTCTAACAAGGACGATGAAGGATTAGGAGGGAAACGAGAGGTCCAATTAGTTCTAACAAAGAAGATAAAGGAATGTGAAGAAAACGAAAGTTCCGATTGATTCTAACAAGGACGATGAAGGATTAGGAGGGTAACGAGAGGTCCAATTAGTTCTAACAAAGAAGATATAGGAATGTGAAGAAAACGAAAGTTCCGATTGATTCTAACAAGGACGATGAAGGATTAGGAGGGAAACGAGAGGTCCAATTAGTTCTAACAAAGAAGATAAAAGAATGTGAAGAAAACAAAAGTTCCGATTGATTCTAACAAGGACGATGAAGGATTAGGAGGGAAACGAGAGGTCCAATTAGTTCTAACAAAGAAGATAAAGGAATATGAAGAAAACGAAAGTTCCGATTGATTCTAACAAGGACGATGAAGGATTAGGAGGGTAACGAGAGGTCCAATTAGTTCTAACAAAGACGATAAGGGAATGTGAAGAAAACAAAAGTTCCGATTGATTCTAACAAGGACGATGAAGGATTAGGAGGGAAACGAGAGGTCCAATTAGTTCTAACAAAGAAGATAAAGGAATGTGAAGAAAACGAAAGTTCCGATTGATTCTAACAAGGACGATGAAGGATTAGGAGGGAAACGAGAGGTCCAATTAGTTCTAACAAAGGAGATAAGGGAATGTGAAGAAAACGAAAGTTCCGATTGATTCTAACAAGGACGATTAAGGATTAGGAGGGAAACGAGAGGTCCAATTAGTTCTAACAAAGAAGATAAAGGAATGTGAAGAAAACGAAAGTTCCGATTGATGTCCAGATATGAACGTTATTCGCAATTGCGTCCGACAGAGGCAAATTAGAATCGTGAATTTTATTGGAAAATAAACACTACACTACTTTTTACTTCAATAGACATGTTTCAAAAATTAATTTCTTACGCGTATTTTGAAAAAGAACTTAATTTTTATATTTATTTCAGGTTATCCACCTTTGCTCCAAATTTGGGAGGCAGATTCTCATGATCCTTGGAACTCCTATGTGTACCATGATCAAGACTTGATAAATAAAGAAATTTTGGAACCTCGACTGCAGGCTGAAACATAACTCGACACGTCAATATCTGCGCAAGGATAAAATTTAGTATTAGACATATGGGTTATCATTTATTGAAAACTATAAAACAAATATTTTTTTAAAAATGTTAACAAAACAATTTTAGCAAATAAGGATTTTATTAAAGGATTCATTTATATTTATTGGACTTGTTTTTGGAAAAGTTTTTTTTCGCAGGAATAGATGTAAACATATTTTCCTGATAAAGCATTTAGATAAACTATGGCTACTTTTCTGTAAGTGTGAGAAAAGAAAAACTTTATATATTATTTACACAAAACATCAACATGAGTTATTAAAACATTAAAATACTTAGCTAAAAATCAAGGTCTTTATATAAGGCATAGGCCCATATATATATATATATATATATATATATATATATATATATATATATATATATATATATATATTGTTTATTTATTTATATTAAACGTAAAAATAAGGAAATATTAATTTTTGTTTTTTGGGGTAGTATACCTATGACTGGATTTTGGGTTGGCTCCTCTCTAGAAAAAGCGTTTTCATTATATTCATGTTTTTTTAGAGGATTTTTTTTTTGATAAATATTTTGAAAATCAATTTACAACTGAAGTAAACAAAAACATTGATTCATTAGACTCAAGTTTTTAATTTCATTAAAAATAAGTTATTTCTGATGAAAAACAGGGAAAAAGTAATTACAAGAAACTACGTTGGTTTCTGATTTGTTATTCTTTACGTAGTTTTCTATTTCAAATAAAGAATAACACTATCTACCTTATATTAATATTAATATAAACAATTCTACCTTGAATAATAATATACTTCATGATTTTGGAGTCATCTTTAATTTAACAACATTTATTAAATTGTGCAGTAAAAATGATCAATTTTATATAATTCTGGAGTGCCCGGCCCCCTCACCCCTATCGCTATATACGCCTCTGTTTTTTGTTTATGAATCACCTCCTAAGTAAATTATTTGATTAAATTTATATTACTTATAGGCATTTTAAGTGGGATACCAAATAAATTCTTAAAATATAGTATGGAAGCGGTCACTAGCACGCAACCTTAACTACTTCAGTTTAGACGGGTTTATGGTAAAGGGTCGTTATGGGTTATGGAATAGGCCTACAGTTTTAATATTGTTTGTAGTCACGCTATTGAGATATTAATATCTATAATGAAAAGATCTGTGTGGACAATATATAATTACTTACAACAAACACTATAGTAAGCTTTGGCATTACACTATACACTAAAGGAAGTATAATGAATGTTATTATATAGACAATTATGTCATGTTTCAATTTTCAGTATTCTTGTAGGTCAAGTATTTCATAGCATGACTCTATTTAGAATATATCAATTATGTTTGAAACAAAATAATTTAGTTGCTTCACAGATTTGAATTAATTTTAAGCTACACAAATATCACTCTAGGCTGATGATATATGAATTCATCGTCTTAACAAACAAACAAACACACACACACACACACACACACACACACACACACACACAGATACACACACACAACATACAATTGAACAAAAGAGTTAAAATTAACAATATTTAAAAAATTCATTAGGTTAACATTAAAAAAAAAACAGATATACAGTACTAAAAACATCAGTAATTTTACTATATTTTATAACTTTTATTAAAACTTCTTAATTTTACAGCTATATGAAAATATATTGATAACTGGATTTGTAAAAATAAATAATTGAAAAGAAACATGCGTCAATGTTATTTCCTCGATTCTGAGTTTTTTTATACACTTTTCTCTCAACTTTCTGTGTGTGTGTGTGTGTGTGTGTGTGTGTGTGTATTGCGGCGGGCAATATTCTCTTGGAATACATGCCGCAAAAAGATAACATGTAAAACATAAAGAGTCTAAAGTTCTTGTAAGTAAAACAAACCAAGCCACCGTGGGAAGGGTTTGAAACTTAAATTTAAGGCCGTTTGCAAGGGGAAGATGGTCAAAATTGGCCTAGAATTACCATCGACATTTCCAGAGATGAAGCAAGACGAGAAAAATCAAAATTAAAGAATAATAAAATTTCATCAGAAGCACCCTTAAAGAGTTATACGGCTTGATCGAAAAAATGGATTAAATCGATCGGTCTATCAATTCTGCGAGCCGTTACGCACTAGTACAAAAGAAGTGCGCGCGCCGATCAGGCGACATCGAGTTAAGATCCTTATTGGTTGTCAACTCGTGGGAACGGACTGCAGGTGGGGGTGTTTTCCCGGGGGTTGAGCAGGCCTAGCGTCTGTTGAAGCCCCAGCTAAACCAGGACTCTCGAAGGGTAAGGTCGGTGTCGGGCGTAGCTCCGGTAAAACAATGAACAATAGTTTTGTTACCGTAAATAGTTCAAAAACTATGAGTGGCTAGGGAAAGTTCGTTTCGTTGAGATGTCGTGACGCAGTAGTTTCGTATGGGGCCCTTTCGCATTTCAAGATCGCAGCGAAAGGGGTTTTCCCATAAATTTCCAACAAATTATGTGCGAGCGTCGTTAAATGTGTGTGTTGCAGCCTTGTTAGAAAGACAAGGCGATGTGAACAGTGTAACCTAGCAAACAGTTTTAAAAGTGTGAGTCTAAATTTCTAACAAAATTAAACAAAATTTAACTAAATTGATAAACGTTTTTAAAAGATTTTTCTATTTCTCTTCTGTGTTAAGAGATGCCCAAGAACTGTGTTAAAAGAAGGGCTTAAAGCTAAAATTTTACTGGTAACCGTTAAAATTTAAAAGAGGTGCGAATAGCATTGAAGAAAGAAGATGGAAGGATTCAACCAAAGGGTGAAGCGAGCGGATCTACCTGAGGCCTAGCAGACACACAAAGGGATGGAGGATTTCAAAGATGGCGGCAACGCGTGGGAAGTCATCCAAGTATTCTTACGTGGGAACAAAGCAACAGCCAAGCCGAATTTCCCCACCCCGTCGGAGGACAAAGGGAGAGACGGAGAAGAGAGGGAGAAGATAGGCAAGCCATGCTTTGTGTGGAATCAGGTCAGATCTAAATTGTTTTCCCTTTGCAAATTAAAATTTTAATTTGAAGAATTTTTTCTAAATTGGGAAAATGTTATAAAATTTAAATAAATTTTCAAATCATTAACAGTAAACTTTAAATTTTACAAGTAAATGCTGGTGGCTTTGTTTTAAAGAGTGGGGGGTTTCAAGATGGCGATGCCATAAATGCAGAATTTATGTTGTATTTTATGTATGTAAGGGAAATAGAAATTTTAGATTAGAACTTAGGTAAAGGGAAAGGGTTTTAAATAAGCAAATCAAATAAAAGGATTTAAATTAATTAAAGAGTTTAAAATATTATGAAGGTGTAAAGAATTTAAATAAAAGATGTGTTGAAATAAAGTTAAATATAATTTGCTAAAAGTAAATATCCAAGATGGCGGACAAAAGGCCATTGTTTACAACAGCTGATTGGAAGGCTATGCTTTAGTTTCAGGTGCTCCTATAAACAGGAGTGTTATTTCATATAATTAAATTAAACTAAATTGGTAATTTATTTAGAAGGAGTCATTACGACGTTTTTCCATATGAAACAAATTGACATAAATTGTTTTCATTTAATATAAACAAGGATTATATCAAATTTAAGTTGTCTACTTTAAACTTTTGATTTTAGTTAGAAAAGGGTGAATTTATATATGTGTATAAAATAAATTGAATCAAACCAAGGTTTGAGTAAGAATAAAGGGAAATGATTTTAATATGGGTAGATTTTAAATTTTCAAAAGGTACAATAAAAGGGTTAAGTTAAACAAGAGATTTTAAATTTGTAAGTGGGTCTAGCTAACCAATTTTAATATGTTAATATAAGTTTTCTTTTTTGAATTATAAGTATATATATATATATATATATATTGTTTATTTCATGATTTATGTGTATTTAAAATAATATCTTGGTGGTAGAGTAACTTAGAAAGAAAATTGAAATTTTTGCAAATTGGTTTAAAAATGTAAGTTCTATAATAAAGGCAAATGGGCTTGAAGCCATTTAGCAAAGGTATACAAAATTTATTAAATATCAATTTCCTTCAGGAATTGCATCGATAAATTTTAAATAAATTTTAATTAAATTTCAGTATTTATAATTTAAATGAAGAAAGGGTTAACCAAATGATAACTAAAGGGTTTTTTGATTATATATAAAAAAGGTTAAATGAATTTTAAAATTTGTAAATTTCTTTGTAAATGATCAAGGATCAGTTCAAAAGGGTTTAACTAGGTTTTAATAAATATAAATAAATTTCGTTATGTGAATTTTCATGCCAAAAGGATTAATCAAATCGTAACCAAAGGGTTAAATATTTTCTAATCAAAGGGTTAAATGAATATAAATAAATTTGTAGATTTTGTAAATGATTGAGGATATGGGTAAACAGGTTAAATATGTTTCAGTAAACGTTTTTATTAAAATATGTATTTAAATATTATAATCCAAACATGGGAAGGTGTTTGAATTTATTCAGCAGATGTTTTAAAATTTTTATAAATTATGATTTGATGTTCAGTAAATATTTAAATAATCTTGTAGGAGATATGGCTATATGTTTTATATGTAATTTTTGTTTCAGTATGTACTTCATAATTGGTTTTTATATAATTTGATATGTTTTATGAAATTGTTTTTATGTTGTTTGGTAAAATTGATTGAAATTTTACCTGTTAAAGCAAATAGAATTTGAATTTTAAATTGCTCATTTTAAATTGATAAAGATATAGAAAAAATTTTATCATTTAAATGGCTATGTAAAATATGGCCATAAAATAAAGTAGTGTGTTTAGAAAGTTTAAATAAAATGAACAAAATGTGAAAAGTAGGGACCTTTCAGAGTGTGTTGAAAAGTAAGGCTTTGCTTGAATCAACGAATATTTGTAATTTGTAACAATTAAAATTTTCAGTAAAAAGTTAAGTAAACAAAACCATATATTGACGTTTAAAATCGCAAGGTTGAGAACCTAGGAAAATAAAATAAAATTATGACAAGTAGTAAAGGGTTATATTTTCGACAAGTAAGATTGACCGTCAAGTAGAGCAAAGTTTTACGCTTTGGCATACTCCGATTGAAAGAAAAATTGAAATCGTAAATTCTTAATTTAAATTTTAAATGTCAACTAAAAGAAGCAGAGTATGGTTTCTTAACTGTGTTAAGAACCAACACAAAGGATATTTTTTTTTTTTTTAAAGTCAAATAAATTGCAGACTGTGCATTGTAATATTAAATTTTAAATTTTTAAAAATTAAAAAAATAAATATTTTTTAACTAACTTGCAAACAAACTGAGTATTATTTTAAACAAGTTTCTTACACTCTCCTACAGTTGATATGGTCATTTCGCCGTTTAGATGTCTTTCAAAAGAACCCATCCCCCGGGACGACTTACCCGTTAAGGGTAGAATCCGCAGCAAGTTAGGTTTTTTCATTTTTAAGTCCAGTGACTTGTTCTCTGGCAGATTTTGGCGAGCATTGCACAGCGTTCGTGGTTCTGGCTGCGAGCGGCTCGTTTCAAAATTCTTGCTCTGCAACGGGCGTTGGTGGGCGGTTTGCGCGCGCGTGCTGGTCAACGACGGAAGGGTTGACGGCGCCGTGTGTGGGTGCTGGCTCGGTCCGTTGCAGTAAGTAAGATGGCGCCCTAACGAGTGGGACCGACGGGTAAAGTTGCGGACTTTCCCGTATAAATATTTCGGTCTCTATTAAAATCATAAAAAGACATGGCGAAATTCGACCTAGGAAGTGTAAGAAATAAATAATAAAATGTTAAAGAAAAGAGTTAGATTGCAGTTCTAGGTTAAAACACTGGTAAATTAATTTAAAAATAAGATAAGAAGATGAAATTAAGAGGTAAATAGTTTAGTATGAGAAATAGTTTAAAAGGGTTAAGAAAGTAAAGTAGGGGTAATTAGTAGTAAGTAGAAAGAAGCAAACACATAGACGAACGCGCGCATAGGAAACACACGCACGACATCCAACGACACTTTTATGTAAAGTAAAGGATTTTATAGAAAAGTTTAGAATTAGGGTTTAGAAAGAAGGAAAGGATTAAAAACAAAAAGGAGATAAACAGAACAGAAGCCATGGCAACACAAAAGCAGCAGGAAAGAAGTGAAATGGAAAAGCTAATGGCGATACTAAGGAAAGAAAGAGAACAAGAAAAATTAGAAAGACAGCAAAAGGAAGAACAGGATGAGGCTAGAAGAAAACAGGAGAAAGAACAGGAAGAGGCTAAAAGACAGCAGGAAAAAGAAAAGGAAAAGTTAGAAAGACAAAAGAAGGAAGAACAGGATGAGGCTAAAAGACAGCAGGAAAAAGAAAAGGAGAGATTAGAAAGACAGGAAGAAAAGGAAAAGAAGAGAGTAGAAAGGCAGAAGAAGGAAGAACAGGAGAAATTAGAAAGATATAAAGAAAGAGAGCAGGCCGAAAAGAGATGGCAAAATGAGGAAGCGAGGAGGATAAGAGAAGCAGAAGAAAAAGAGGGCAGGAGAAAAAAGAAACAACAAGAGAAAGAACAGGAAAAGAAAGAGCGAGAAGAAAAAGAAAAAAGAGATAGAGAAGAACTGAAACAATTCCAAGAAAGGATGGCGGAAAAGTTTAAAAGTCATAAGGACGACATAGCCCAGCACATGGTGAGCATGGACGCAAGAGTGTCGACTTATGAGAGCAAAGTCGATCAATTACAAGTAAGGATCGAAAAGGAGGAAGAGGAGCAACTGGAGCAGGACAAGAAAATCGTCGACCTGCAAACAGGCCTGCAGAAAGTGGAAACCAGCGTTAAAAGAGTAGGAAGTGCAGGAGCACAAGCTACAAGTGTTAGCTGGGTAAAACCACGGGCCTGGGATTATCAGGAGCTTGCAGGAGCAAAAAGGATCGAATATTACGGAAAAGATAACGAAGATCCGGTAGCGTTTATAAAGAGCATGGAGGAGCTCTTTGATGAAGTAGACCCCATGTTGGAAGAAGAGACCAAACTGAAGATGGTGGTCAGAAATTTAAAGGGAACGGCAGAAGGCTGGTGGAAGGCCGTTATGAATCCAGGAGACCAGTATGGACAGTTTAAGGCTAAGTTTTTAGCCAGATACTGGGGTTTTGAAGCGCAAGAGAAAATAAGGCGGCAGTTAGACACTGGGAGGTACTATGAAATGGGACCCTACAGCAAGTCCGAATACTTCGTAGTAATGGTTAACAAAGCCAGAAATTTGGACCCGCCGATACCAGAGCGTTACCTCGTGAACAAGGTGATGACGCATTTCGGAAAGGAGGTCCGGAATGCTAGCCTTGGAGTTCATAGGGAGTCAGTGGCCAGTGCCATTGATTTCCTGAACGGCGTGGAGACGGACAACGGAAGCCGGGGTATAAATGGGAGAGAGGTGCCGCCTAGGTACCAACAGAGGCCACCTCCAAATATGAGGCCTCCTCACCCAAGGAACAACACAAATGGGAACCCCAGGCCGGAGAGAGAGACCAGGCCACCTCCAAGGCAGAACATGGAACCAAGCAATAGGACAAGGAGTCCAAAAAACGAGGCGGGAGGGTCTCGTGCGAAATAGAAGAGAACAGACAACATGGAGACAGACAATGGCGAGCAAAAGGAACCGAGACCCGGAACAAAGAAATAAAAAAGAGTATTAGTAGTATAAAGAAGAGTAAAAGGATAGTAAAAGAAAAAGAGAGACAAAAAGGAGTTACATCTGACAGGGAAGCGAGCAAAAACGTGCTGGAAGGAGAAGGCAAAAGGGAACAGAGTGGAAACAGGGCGATGGGTGGGGCTGAGCCCAAGGATGCTGTAGAACAGCTACCCAGTAACAGTAAAGGAGGAAGAAAGGAAGAGATTGAGAAAAATAGTAGGCAGCAGGAAGCTGCAAAACAGGGAGGCCCAAAGAGTTCCAGTGACCTAGCCAAGATCCAAGAAGGAAACAGAAATGCAAGCAAACTAGAAGAAACTCCGAATCAGGAAAATAAAGAAGGAGATGAAAAGCCAGAAAAGATAAGAGCCACAGCTCAACAGCCAGATATGGAACAAACAAGGAAGTTAGGAGGTCTCAATATGGAGATACGAGACGACCTGCTCGAGGAGGAAGGTTTGTTGCCCCGACAATCCCAGAATTCTGAGGAATGCCCTGCACTCATAGGCGCTATCTGGCAACAGGTAGTGCGTGTTGAGATTGACACCGGCGCGGACGTGTCCGTTATACAGGGCAACCTGTATAACGAGCTGAAGCGCCAAGGGAAAGAATTCTTGGAATTGCCGGTAAGCAATACGGGCATTATTATGGCGGTGAAGACACCCCAGATAAGAGTCTGTAGGCAGGCCTTTATTCCTCTGAGTTTGGGAGGTCATGTAATAGAGAGTAGCTTCATGGTGGTGGAACGTTTACGGGCGGAAATTGTCATGGGTTGCGATCTGTTACATCGACTTAAAGCCCGTATCAACATGGAGAGACGCTTCATGACTTTCGAGGTCGAAGGAGAGATGGCCAGTCTCGACTTCATAAGACCCAAACAAGACCATCCAAACACATCCATTACTAACTTGGAAGCTCAGGAAGGAGAAGAAGTAAGATCTGCACAAGACCATCCAGGAGAGCTCCAAGAGATTAGTAGAAGAGCAAAAATCGACAAGGTGGGATGGATTGGTACAAGCGAAGAAGAGGGGCTTGTACTGGCGCCAGCCGAACACCAGGCTGACGTCGTTACCCCTATCGAGAACCCGGAGTGGCCGAGTCTCGGGGGGGGGATTGGGACATGGATCCCAATCTGAAGGAAATGTTGGAGCAGAAGTGGCAAAAGACAAACCAGATAAAGGATTAACACAGAGAGGTAGTGAACAGGAGAAAAAGGGAAAACCAGAAGGCCAGGAGGCAAAAGAAATAGAGCAAAGTGAAAGCAAGAAGGGAGCAGCAACTTTAAGCAAAAGAAGAGGAGCCGATGGCAAGGCAGACAGAAATGTGCCGGAAGGGAGGCGCAAAGAAGGTCATACACGTGGAACTAGGGCGGTAAAAAGGGCAGAGCCCGAGAAAGCCGAAAGTAGGCACCAAAAGTATAAAGGACAAGAGGAAGAAATAGGAGGAAAGGTAAAGAGAGGACAAGGAGGCCCAGGATGTTCCTACGACCATGCGGAAATCCCGGAAGGAAACAAGGATGCGAGCGAGCCAGAGGACAAGAAAAACAAACGTAATAGGAAGGAAAAAGGAGGAGAAAAGAAAACTCAGGACAAGGCAAAACGAAGTAGACCCAGATACAGGATGAGGAGGAGATTAGGGGTTGTAAATTGGAAGAGTAGAGTAAAGAGAAAGAAACACAAAAATTTTAAAAATGGCCAAACACTGAAACCACGTCGAGTATACAATGTAAGAAACCTAAATACAATACAGCAGCAGGATAAAAATAACTCAATTCTCACGAAGACTCAGGAGGAAAGGCTGGGAAAATTAATAGAAGAATACAAAGAGGTATTCAGCGAGACTCCAGGAAGGTCCAATAAGTATAAACATAGATTGAAAATATATGAGGATAAACCATTTATAAAGAGGAGTTATCCGATCCCTATAAACTATAGGAAACAGGTCCAACAGGAAATCGACGTTATGCTAGCCAACGACATCATTGAGAGGTCAAGAACGCCATACATCAACCCGATGGTAATGGTCCTCAAGCCAGACAAGTCCATCAGACTATGCCTTGATGCTAGGAGACTAAATGACATCACTGTACCAGATTACGAAAGCGCACCAGCGATTGACGAGATTCTAAGGAAAGGAAGATGTAAGAGGTATATCTCCAAGATTGATCTCACGTCTAGTTTTTGGCAAATACCTCTTACACATGACTCCAAGAAGTATACGGGGTTCCTCTTCAACAACAAGGTGTACAACTTCAAGGTAGTGCCTTTCGGACTACAGAACTCCTTAGCGGCATTGGTTAGGACGGTGGATTTGACGCTGGGACAGGAATTAGAGGAAAACATTCTAGCATACGTCGACGACCTGTTATGCTTGTCTGAGACGTTCGAGGAACACCTCGAACATTTACGAACGATCTTCACCAAATTCAGGGAAGGAAACTTGACAATAAATCCAAAGAAAACATTTTTCTGTCAGGAGGAGGTGAAATTCCTAGGATACATCTTTACTCAGGAAGGGGTACGAACAGACCCAGAGAAGCTACAGGCAATACACGATTTCCCAGTGCCTAAGAATAAAAAGCAATTACAATCGTTTCTAGGATTTGTGAATTACTATGCTCGTTTTACAAGCAAGTATTCACAGGAAACCTCACCTCTTTTAAAGCTCCTGCGCAAGCAACAACCCTGGATTTGGAACTCAGACATGCAGGCGGCTTTTGATCGTGTCAAAGGGTTGTTTCTCGAGGCAGTAACGATTACACACCCAAGAGCTGGGCAGGATGTCTTCCTACAAACGGATGCCAGCCACATAGCGATAGCAAGTCAACTCTATCAAAAGGACGCTAACGGGGATTTGGCGGTTATTGGATTCGCTAGTAGGACCCTCAAGAAAGCAGAATTGTCATACAGCGTGTGCGAGAAAGAACTGCTGGCCATTGTGCACGGCCTCAAGAAATTTAGACCACTTATATTAGGAGCGCCGTTGCATATCATCACGGATAACAAGGCACTGCAATTTTTAAACACCTGCAACTTCACCAACTCTCGCATCACCAGATGGACACTAGCGATCCAAGAATACCAACCCTCCGTTATTCACTGCCCTGGCAAGGAGAACATACCTTGCGATACGGTCAGCCGCATGTACCAGGCACAAAGCGGGATCGGAAAACTAAAGAACGAGCAGGCAGTTATCAGGCTAAATGAAATGAAAAGCGAGAGACCCTTAAGACAAATAATCCTATCATTGAAAGAAGGACAAAGGGAACAAATAGATTTAAATAATATAACAGAAAATATACAAAGGTACCCGAGATACGAGGTAATAGAAGGATATTTGTGCTTTAAAGTGAGAGGAAAGAATAAAATAGTGATTCCAGAAGGGAACATTGAGCCACTCATAAACGAAGTACACCAGGTGTACTTGCACATTGGGAGAAATAAATTGGCAAAAATGCTAGGTCGGAGCTTCTATATAAAGAATATGTACCAAAGGGTTATGGAAGTGATAAGGAGATGCAAAATATGTCAATACGCCAAGCATACTAACAGGTACTCACAAGCATTAACAAGACCAATCCTTACACAACAACCAGGGGAAATGGTTGCCGTAGACTTCTTAGGGCCCCTACCCAGGAGTATAGGAGGGGCGAGACACGTACTAGTGATCCTTGACGTGTTCTCAAAGTTCCTAAAATTATACGCTGTGAAAAGCCCGAACTCCAAAACCTCCATCGATCGCATGACTGAGTATTTTAATACAGTGGGAAAACCGATTAAAATTCTTACCGATTTCGGCGCGGCATTTACCTCCAAACAGTGGAAAGAATGGATCGAGGCAGTAGGTGTGAGACACATTCTTATCCCTGTTCGGCATCCCCAGGTAAATTTAGCCGAGCGTATAAATCGAGATTTGGGAAGAATTTTACGGACATACTGTAGTAATGCACAATCCTCATGGCAAAAATACTTGCAATACATAGAAAAAAATCATAACCAAATGCCACACGAGATCACAGGCTACACGCCGGCAATGGTCCACTGGGGAGTGGAAACAAACTATGTATGGGAAGGATATATCCCTGAGGATTGTAGGAATGCGGTAGTGGAGACTAGGAGGGAGATGCTTCAGAAAGTATTTCAGCGAATTAGGACTAAGGGAGACTACAGAGCGGCAAGGACAAATAGAACCTGTAAGGAGACGCACTTCCAAGTCAACGACCTGGTGTTAATCACAAGGCATAACCGCTCCAATGTGCAAAGAAAAGAGACAGAAAAGTTACTATTGATTTACGAAGGCCCATTTAAAATAACCAGGAAACTAGGGCGTAAGACCTATGAAGTGGCCAATATTGTGACAAATAAAGTAAGAGGAAGGTACGATGTTAAAGATATAAAATTATACGTAGACTAATAATAAACAAGGAAGCCTGATAGCTGACCTGACGTCAAAACAAAAAATGTATGTTGCCGTAGAGCAACAAATATCAATCCAAAGTTGTGTATACAGTAAGAGCACTGACCCAAACAAAAAAGATAAGGAAGCAGCTTTACTACACAAGGTCACAGCTGTGAGGAGCGGCCGACTAATGCGTAGGCAAGATAACGCCAGCTGATAGGGACAGCGCCTGAGAGTGAGAGGGGAACACCTGAACATCGTTCCTCACTCAAGATAAGGAGCGTAAGTAAGTAACTGCTGATAAATTGTAAGAACTTGGTTAGATATTTTGGAGTGTATTTATAAGAAATGTAGAATGTTTATATATATGTATGAAAAAAATAAAATAAAGCCACTAACGAGGGTATAAATGTAGGGGAAGTAAGAAATGGAAAATTTAAGATAAAAAATTTTTTAATTTTTTAACTTTAAAAAAAAAAAAAAATAAAGCAAAGAGAAAACAAGATCAGATTTATTGTATCAAGCCTGTGAGTGAACAGTGAGAGTTGTGAGTTTTATAAAAATGTATATACTTAGGGTTGTACTTATTAATATTGTGAAAGTTTTTTAAGTGTTTCAGTGAGAAGAAGTAGAAGAGGACCAAGGACAAATAGATATATAAGTAAGGTAATTAAGAGTTAGCTAGCACCCACAAATAAAATAGGAAAACAGATAAATCTCGAAAAATAAATTTTTTTTTTGTATAAGTAAATTTTTTTTTTTAGATACTTTCAAAAAATTTTATTTTGTCTCAATTTTAAAGGGGGATCTTGCGGCGGGCAATATTCTCTTGGAATACATGCCGCAAAAAGATAACATGTAAAACATAAAGAGTCTAAAGTTCTTGTAAGTAAAACAAACCAAGCCACCGTGGGAAGGGTTTGAAACTTAAATTTAAGGCCGTTTGCAAGGGGAAGATGGTCAAAATTGGCCTAGAATTACCATCGACATTTCCAGAGATGAAGCAAGACGAGAAAAATCAAAATTAAAGAATAATAAAATTTCATCAGAAGCACCCTTAAAGAGTTATACGGCTTGATCGAAAAAATGGATTAAATCGATCGGTCTATCAATTCTGCGAGCCGTTACGCACTAGTACAAAAGAAGTGCGCGCGCCGATCAGGCGACATCGAGTTAAGATCCTTATTGGTTGTCAACTCGTGGGAACGGACTGCAGGTGGGGGTGTTTTCCCGGGGGTTGAGCAGGCCTAGCGTCTGTTGAAGCCCCAGCTAAACCAGGACTCTCGAAGGGTAAGGTCGGTGTCGGGCGTAGCTCCGGTAAAACAATGAACAATAGTTTTGTTACCGTAAATAGTTCAAAAACTATGAGTGGCTAGGGAAAGTTCGTTTCGTTGAGATGTCGTGACGCAGTAGTTTCGTATGGGACCCTTTCGCATTTCAAGATCGCAGCGAAAGGGGTTTTCCCATAAATTTCCAACAAATTATGTGCGAGCGTCGTTAAATGTGTGTGTTGCAGCCTTGCTAGAAAGACAAGGCGATGTGAACAGTGTAACCTAGCAAACAGTTTTAAAAGTGTGAGTCTAAATTTCTAACAAAATTAAACAAAATTTAACTAAATTGATAAACGTTTTTAAAAGATTTTTCTATTTCTCTTCTGTGTTAAGAGATGCCCAAGAACTGTGTTAAAAGAAGGGCTTAAAGCTAAAATTTTACTGGTAACCGTTAAAATTTAAAAGAGGTGCGAATAGCATTGAAGAAAGAAGATGGAAGGATTCAACCAAAGGGTGAAGCGAGCGGATCTACCTGAGGCCTAGCAGACACACAAAGGGATGGAGGATTTCAAAGATGGCGGCAACGCGTGGGAAGTCATCCAAGTATTCTTACGTGGGAACAAAGCAACAGCCAAGCCGAATTTCCCCACCCCGTCGGAGGACAAAGGGAGAGACGGAGAAGAGAGGGAGAAGATAGGCAAGCCATGCTTTGTGTGGAATCAGGTCAGATCTAAATTGTTTTCCCTTTGCAAATTAAAATTTTAATTTGAAGAATTTTTTTCTAAATTGGGAAAATGTTATAAAATTTAAATAAATTTTCAAATCATTAACAGTAAACTTTAAATTTTACAAGTAAATGCTGGTGGCTTTGTTTTAAAGAGTGGGGGGTTTCAAGATGGCGATGCCATAAATGCAGAATTTATGTTGTA